>CM060899.1:45922500-46417500 GCA_030762935.1 Hymenopus coronatus
TACAATTAAAAACTAAATAAACAAGAAAGCTTTGATAAATATAATTGTGTTCAAAAATGAGCAGAAGATTAATATGAATGGAAAAACATCAGATAGAGGGTCTTGAAAGGAAAAAGAACGACTCTGCGGAACTGACATGGACACTGTAAATACCGATTTCTTCACAACACCTCTGCTCCACATATTCCAAATCTTTCTGCTGGTGGAAGGCGCAAGTTTGGAACTGCCAGAACTCAGGATGATCTAAATCTGTTAGTAGGTCACGCACTACCTTTCCACCGCAGGAACTCGAATATCGCCGTTTTAGGAGAGGAGCGAATGCTGTACAATACATTATGTACTTTGTATCTAATAACTTATCGCACCTCTGATATGAGTCACCCTCCGTGGTCGCGGAATCAAACCCGGCGGAGGACAATGGATTTTACCAGAAGTAATATAGGAACTTAATGCGAATAAAATAATGATTAGCCTTTATGGACGCGAAGAATATACCCTCGACTGCCTCCGTAGTTTTTCTTTAACCGGAATTATTCCCTATCCCCCATAGAGTCTGGAAGTATGAATGTGAGAGTGAATGTGCGTGTGTTTAGTAATATAAAGTTTAACCTAATGTTCTGAACCTACAGTTTCACAAAGGGGGCTATACAAATGAAGAAAAAAAGAATAATCCCAATTGTTTTTAGTATATTTGCACTAAAATCACTGCACCTTGATGTCCATATAAATCATGGCCTCGTTCCTTACAGAATTCGTTGAACTGGTTCCACACACTCTCTCTGTTGTTTTAGTATTCTGCGGCTTTGAGTTTTCAATTAATATGTCTATTTCAGCGATACACCCGTCTTCAAAACTTGCCATGACAATCGCAAAACGACAGCTTTTAAAACATTTGACTATCGCTTACCCTAGTGGTTGTGTAGTGGTTGTTTTACAAGTCATGTGAATGTAACACATCAGGTTTTTACCACTAAATACGGCTAGCTGATTTGCTCAAAAACAGATACTGTGTATGACAAGACAACGGGTTTTCCGGAAACTTAAGCCTCTGAAACCGAACCCGGACCCGCTGGTAGCCTCTATGTTGCTAACGGTCGTTTTGTTTCCATAACAGGTTACCATGCGTGTCTCCCATTTATAAGTTACGGTGTTACAGAGACCGCCCTGCACGAAGAGACAATGTTAAACAGTGACGCTTCAATTATTCCAGAGTGCGTGTGTATATTTCGCGCCAAGCGAGTCTGCTTGCTCGCTCGCCTGTGTAAACTTTTCACTCTTGTTTGCTCATTAGATGCTGCATCGGGGTTTTTAGATTACAATAAACGGCTAAAAATGCTACAGACGTGTATATCTACAAAGCGAAGGCCAGCTTCAATTAAATACAGATGGAGAGCTCGTAGCTCTAAAATAGATACTATTGCTACATTCAGAATTATTATTTTAAAACTAGGTGGCCAGAACTACATGTATCATCACTAGGACCCGGATTTTTAGGTCTTAACACAGGGATGCCCAACCTTAGTCTACTCGCTCCGACATTACCGGGTGGAAAGGAACTTACAAACATGTGATGTGTTCCATTCACATGACTTTCTCTCTATATCTCTGTAAATTATTATGGTTAATAAGATTATCTTTTATTTATTTCATGCTAATCGAGAAAAAATTATCAGAAATAGTCTTATTTCTTGCTTTATTGTAAGTAGAAGCGAAATAAGGGAGTGCCATAGGTTAAAGTGAAAGCCAAAAGCTGGTTGCTATGTGACTGATGTTCCTTTGTTTGTGTGGACAGGAGTTGACAAATTCCTATATGAGAAAAGCATAAGTTTTTCAAAGCTGAAACCAAGAAAAAGGAATATCTCAAAGACGATCAACTCCACGAAAAAAATGTATATAACATAAATTGTGTGTCTTAACGTGCTCTACATTTTTTGTGTGTTTTTGTCCAACTCTTACGGTTTAATAGTTATGAAACATTCAGCCAGAATAAAGTAGTCTTCAGAGGCTATTCCCAGAAAATTCAAAGTATATTTATTTGTCAGGTTGTTTTAATTAACATCGTTATAGCCATTTTTTAGAAAATCAAAATTTTCGAAAAAAGTTCCATGTAAAGGATAGTTTGGGGTGGGGGGATTTTTCTCAAAATCTTCGTGTCGCATCCCTGGAAGATATTAAAGTTAAATACCAAGTTTGGTAAACACACGCACATTCACTCACATTCATACTTCCAGACTCTTTGGGGGATAGGGAATAATTCCGGTTAAAGAAAAATTCCCCGCCCCAGCCGGGAATCGAACCCGGGACCCCCGGGTGAGAAGTCAGCTCGCTGACCACAGAGGCAGTCGATCAAATCTTTTAAAAGCTGGTTATTTAAAATCCGTTTCTATGCAACGCCAGGAGCTTACAACTTTCCGTGTGAGAAAAGTTTAAGTATTTTAAATCTGAAACAAATAAATCTCAGAAATGGTCAATTCCACAAGAAAGAAAGAAAAAAAAAAGTATATGAATTAAATTGTAGGTTTCTGTCTATCCCTTAGGATTTACCACTTACGCGAAATTCAGCAAAATTCCTTCGGATTAAGGAGGTCTTTAGAGGCTATTCCCAGAAAATTCAAGATATATACACGGCATTGTAATCAAAATCGTTAGAGCCATTTTTAAGAAAATAAATTTTTTCGAAAATGTTTCCATGTAAAGATTAATTTGGATTGGGAGCATTTTTCTCAAAATCTTCGTGTCACATCCCTGGAAGATACTAAACTTAAATACCAAGTTTGGTATTTTACTGACTTTTCGTTTTTGAGTTATGTTCACACACACACACACACACGCACACACACACAAACATACACACACGGGCCTTTTTCTGAAAATAGTTTTTTTTTGTTTTTTTTTTATACGGGGGACCCTATAACGTCTATTTCCGGTGAAACTTATGTATCGAATTTTTGGGTGGAATGCAATACCTTCTCTAAACACTATATACATAGTATGTTAGAGAAAGTAAAAGTCTTATGGCATATTGCGATTTGGAAAAAATAAATGGTTTTGGTTCCAAATTGGATGCGTAATTCCACAAGAATGTGTGATGATAATAGCTTGTTACTTGTAAGATGCGTAGAGTAACGTATTTCTGACATTGGTTTCGGTAGGAATTATAGGACATCACACATAATTACGAAATAATTAATCACTTAAAAGAATTAAAGGATATTCCGAGCAGCTTTTCAGACGTAAAGTAACCCAGCAACCATGGGTTGCGGTTGGTCAGGTTTCTAAATCAGCTTCTGGATGTAAACATTTCAGTCGCTTGCAAACACGATGCAGGGTCATGTAATGTTTTGGCAGATAAAGAGTGAAACTGGCATTGATTGGCCTCCACTCGCACAGTATTAACCTCCTAGTGAGGTGTGTTTGTTTATGTACTGACCCAGTACAAGTAACACCCACACAACCTACAGCGTTGCCTGCTTGTCTGTCTCTTGTTTCCGACAAAACTAAATTATTTCCTTAGGAAAATGGTCAGAAACAAAAACGTAAAATACAAAATGTGTTCCAAATACTGGATTAAATTAATGTAATGACTTCCCTTTTTCCCGGTATATTGAATACCATACACTTTCTCTACACGTACTAGATACATTGGCCAGCACTACATGTATCATCTCTAGGGCCCGTATTTATAGGTTTTAACGCAGGGATGCCCAACCGTAGTCTGAAGAAGGGTGAACCTCCGTGCATTCACTCCAACATGCTATTTTGATCAAGTAAGCCTAATTTAGGTTGTAAAAGATGGATTATGCTTGTCGAGTTTCACGATAACTTAACTCTACTGTCATATTCCTTAAATATATTTAATACCATACACTGTGGCACATTTTATTACTTTCTCTACACTTAATATGTACATAGTGTATAGAGAATGTATTACATTGCACCCAAAATCCGATGTCGAAATTTCATCGAAATTGTTTTGAGGTCCCATGAAAAAAAAAAAAAGGCCCTTGTGATTTCTGTATGTGTGTGTCTATCAGTGAACAGCGTAGCGCAAAACAGAAAGTTACGTTAGATACCAAACTTGATATTTAAGTTTAATATCTCCCAATGATACGACACGAAGATTTTCAAGAAAATCCCCCCACTCCCAACTATTTTTTTACATGGGAAAAAATAAAAACTTTTGATTTTCTCAAAAATGGCTTACACTACCGTACATTAAAGATAGTTAGTTACATAAGAAAATGTATATCTTGACTTCTGGGGAAGCCTTGAAAGATCTGTTCATTCTGGGTGACTTTTATATAACATTCAAAAGGGGTAAACCGTAAGAGATAGACAAAAACTTATTAATATACGGGGTTTCCCCGCTTCCCCTAGTTATTCGTTTCCGCTTTAAGATAACATTTTTCTTAAACGCCAAAAATCTTTTTTTTGTAGTTTGTTTACTCCTAGCAAGTAAAGAGAATCGAATTTCAATTGCGACCGACTTTTAAAGCCTTGTGTATTCTCTTATTTCCTTTCTGCTTGAAAAGAAACAAGTAATATTAATTCTGGTTATGTTCTTAATCGGCATGATGTAAATAAAAGAATAATCATTTGTAAATGAAATGAAATGAAATAAAACGGAAATGCTTAATTTTGCTCAGAAGACTCTTTATCAGGTGTGGGGTTCTTTTACGTGCTGTAAATCTACGACACGGGACCATCTTCTGTACTTCCCTTTCGAAGGAAGCTATACTAAGGATTTTTACGCCCCAAATTAATCCTATTGTCCTCCGCCAGGTTTGAACCCGCGACGTTGGGTATATGAAGTTAGCTTGGTAACCATCACACTTCGTAGGGCGACTAATATCTTGTAACAAAAGGTTGAGGAACAGCAACAGAAAGTCATGTGATTGGAACAAATCCAATTTTTTACTTTTTCTACGTGTTAGAGAAGGTATTGCAGTCCACCGAAAAACTCGATATCGATATTTCACCGGAAGTATACGGCTTATGGTCCCCTGTATCCAAAAAAAAAAAAAAAAAAAGCATTTTCAGAAAAAGGTCCGTGTGTGTCTGTGAACACGATAACTCAAAAACGAAAAGTCGTTAAAACACCAAACTTGGTATTTAAGTTTAGTATCTTCCAGGGATGCGACACGAAGTTTTTAAGAAAACTCCCTCCACCCCAAATTGCCCTTTACGTGGAACTTTTTTCAAAAATGTTCTCAAAAATGGCTGTAACGATTCTGATTAAAATATGGTATATTAAAGGTATTTACCTGACAAATAAATTGTACATCTTGAATTTTCTGGGAATAGCCTCTGAAGACTACTTTATTCTTGATCAATTTTACGGAATTTTGCATAACTGCTAAACCGTAAGAAATGGACAAAAACGTACAACACAAAAAATGTAGAGCACGTTAAAACACACAATTTATGTTATATACATTTGTTTCGTGGAGTTCATCGTTTTAGCGATATTGCTTGATTTTAGTTTCAGTTTTAAAAAACTTATAATTTTGCCATACAGGAATTTGTCAACTCGTGTTCACACAAAGTAAGGAACTTCAGTCACATAACAATCAGTTTTTGACTTTCACTTTAACCTATGGTACACCCTTATTTCGCTTCTACCGATGTCCCAACACAAGAGCGCAAGGTAGAGGAATGCGTAACGTAAGCATTTAAGTAAACACTTTTGCAATCCACATGTTTATGCTCGACATCTGGATATGAGAAGGACGTTAGGTTCATCTAAAATACACAGTGTTGTCACATAACTCACTCTTAGCTAGAAGTCTAGTTGACGTGCAAGATCCGAGTCGGAGAAGTCCTCATCTTCGCTGCTGTCTCTGCATTTAAATATTAAACCAAGTATAAAAGTAACAAAATATTATATAACTGCAGTACTATATACCGTAGTGCGTGTTAACAGCGAGAGCCAAATAATGCATAATACATCACTGCAGTTACTGAAACGACTATTAGATCTGGTAGCAGTAGGTTGGTTCATATACACACGTAGTAAATGTAAACAGATCCACTAGTACGTGACCAGATTACACCTCGCTCGCTCGCCGGTCCCTCAGGCCCCGCTTGCCTTCTTGTATTAGGTGGATAGTACTTAAGGAAGCAAGCAATAACACTATTTCTGCTAATTTTTCCTCAATCAGCATGAAGTAAATAGAAACATAAGCTTTTTAACAATAATTTGTTACAGAGATGTACAGAAAGTCATGTGAAAGGAACACATTAGATTTTTGAATGCAAGTCAAGGGAAATATCCGGAATTGTGGACGGAATTAAGCTATTTAAAGGTGCAAACACAGGGAGGCTTAATGTCAATGAACCACACGTGTAGCATGTGGGAGATTACGATTGTGTTGTACGCTAAATTATTCAGACGCCAGCTATGGTCACAGCAACACGCGACAGTGTCAAAATCCTCGTGCAAACACTTCACAGCAAGAATCAATATGTTTATAATGACACATTCACGCTCTAATTTCTCACTGTATTGTTTCGGTGGCGTCCCCTTTTGGCAGCTGTCTGCATCAGGTGTGTGCTGCTTTTGCTCAACATTCTCCGAGATCCTTTTCGACATTGTAAATATATCCTCACCCACGTGACACTTTCATTGGACTCACAATCGGCTGTCTAATCGTAGATAGGGGGCTGCATCAATTCGTTCTAGCTTCATTTCGTCCAAAGGTAAAATTCTTAGAAACAACTCGTCCACTACAGTTTTACGGATCCTTAAACTCATACTGAGTTGTTACTGAGCATCATTTGGTCCCCCCGAGTTAGGTCAAGTACCTGACAAGTCATTGGGACAATTTCTACTTTCTCTATACGCACTAGGTAAATAGTGTATAGAGAAGGTATTCCACTCCACCCAACATTTTGATACTGTGATTTCACCGGAAATATATGTTTTAGGTTCCTGTATAACCAAAAAATCTGATGTGTACCATTCACATGACTTTCTCCATATCCCTGCAACAAATAATTCTTGAAAAACTTATTCTATTTACTTCATGCTAATCAGAAAAAATGAGCAGAAATAAGTAGAAGCGAAATAAGGGACAACCGCAGTTAAAGTGATAGTCAAAAGCTGGTTGATATGTCAATGAAGTTCCTTTGTTTACATGGATAGGAGTTGACAAGTTCCTGTATGAGAAAAGTATACGGTTTTCATAGCGGAAACCAAAAATAAGGAATGTCACAAAAATGACGAACTCCACGAAAAAACTGTATATAACATAAATGGTGTGTTTTAAAGTGCTCTACATTTTTTGTGTAGTAAGTTTTTGTCCATCTCTTAGGGTTTATCAGTCATTCAAAATTTAGTAAAATTCATCCAGAATGAACTACTCTTCAGAGGCTATTCCCAGAAAATTCAGGATATACATTTCATTTGTCAGGTAAATATGTTTAATATCCGAAATTTAATCAAAATCGTTAGAGCCACTTTTGAGAAAATCAAAATTTTCGAAAAAAGTTCCATGTAAAGGGTAGTTGGGGGTGGGGGATTTTTCTCAAACTCTTCGTGTCGCATCCCTGGAAGATACTAAACTTAAATACCAAGTTTGGTATTTTACCGACTTTTCGTTTTTGAGTTATCGTGTTCACAGACACACTGACACACACACGGACCTTTTTCTGAAAATACTTTTTTTTGGATATAGGGACCCTAAAACATATATTTCCGGTGTATTCTCGGTATCGAATTTTTGGGTGGAGTGCAATACCTTCTCTATACACTATGTACATAGTGCGTATAGAGAAACTAAAAAAGCATTTTCACAAAAAGGTCCGTGTGTGTGTCTGTGAACGCGATAACTCAAAAACGAAAAGTCGGTAAAATACCAAACAGGTTATTTAAGTTTAGTATCTACCAGGGATGCGACACGAAGATTTTGAGAAAAATCCCGCCACCCCAAACTACCCTTTACATAGGACTTTTTTCGACATTTTAATTTTCTCAAAAATGGCTCTAACGATTTTGATTAAAATATCGTACATCATTAAAGATATACCTGACAAATAAAATGTATATCTTGAATTTTCTGGGAATAGCTTCTGAAGACTACTTTATTCTGGATGGATTTTACGGAATTTTGCATAACTGCTATAACGTGAGAGATGGACAAAAACTTGCCACAAAAAATGTAGAGCACCTTAAAACACATTTTATGTTATATACATTTTTTTCATGGAGTTGATCGTTTTTGAGATATTCCTTGTTGTTGGTTTCACCTTTAAAAAAACGTACTTTTCTCATGCAGGAATTTGTCAACTCCTGTGCTATACAAACAAAGGAATTTCAGTGACATAGCAACCAAATTTTGGCTATCACTTTAACCTATGGTACCCCCTTATTTCGCTTCTACTTACAAGGAAGCAAGTAACAACACTATTTCTGCCATTTTTTTCTCGATTAGTATGAAGTACGTAGAAGCATAAGCTTTTTAATAATATTTTGTTGCAGAAATGTGGAGGAAGTCATATGAATGGAACACATCAGATTTTTAAGAAATGTTTCTTTCTTTATCCAAATTGACTAAAATGTTGGAATAATGCTGTGATTTGACAACGCTGTATGTTCATGTTTTATAACATACCATTTAAGATTATAGTTCTTACTAATGTTTTATGTATATAAAGTGAAACATTATTGGCATATTAAATATCGTGCCTATGACTATATCAAGCATTTGAGTAATGCCTTATAAATGACAAAGCGTAAGCTACAATTTTGTTTTGGTACCAGGCCTTAAATTTTTACCCCTATGCAGCATTTCTATGGAGCCGTTAACCATTTTAAAACTATAAAAAGGTAGTTTTGAAGAATTTATTGATTATCGTGCGAGTCCGGCGATTGTTTTTACTATATATTTGTCACAATCTAATATTGCGTGTGGAAGTGTTCACAATATTTCGGGATGAAACTAATACTATTAGTAAAGCTCTCGAAATATGTTAATTTTATGTGATATAAGTACAAAACACGTGCATTCACAAAAGTATAGAAACGTGTCGAGAAATATAAAATTTCGCTTGTTATATAAATATGTCATTATATAAATTCCCAGATTCAATTAGCAAGTCGAATAAATTTATCTGCTCATTAGGGCGGTTGCCCATGGCTGGGCCAAAATGATGCTCGGGCAGGTAGCAAGCCGAAAATTAATTTGTTTTTACCTTGAATTTGGACGAAGTGATGCGACCCGGTCTGCATCAGGTGTGCTGCTTTTGCTCCTGTTTTCAACATTCTGCGAGATCCTTTTCGGCATTGTAAAGATGTGACACTTACATTGGACTCACAATACGACTGCCTAATCGTAGGCAGCATCTCCTTTCAAAAGGGACAAATGGTATTTTACCTGTTTTCCAAACAATTCCTCCAAATCCCAGTGCTTTTCTGTTGCTCTTTGAACTCGTTTCCCTTCCTTAACGCATTGTGTCCCTTTTCAATACCTCTCCTCTATTCTATGAATTACTTTACTCCTCAAAAACAAACTTTGAGGCCATTTCCTGCGATTCTTACTTTCTTTGCCCCGTACAGGATATTGCAACAACTAGAGCTCAGGTCGGGGTCACGAAATTGTCGAATTCTGTGTACATACAGAACAACTATGAAGCAATGATTAGGTGTGGTCTTTACAACCAACTTCGAAACGTATTGCACTGTCTGGCATTGCTCGCTGCCTGGCCTCGTTCAGTTCCTGCTAGTAGATAAACCAGTGAACATTGAAAGAGAGGCCAGATTGAAAAATGTCGAAAATACGAAAGCGTAGGCGTTCAACTCTCAATGAACTTGTGAGGGATTCAAACTTACTTTGAGTGACAGGAGGAGGGCCTTTTATTTCGATACATTAAACATGTATCTAGTAATTCACTGCAATGAATGCTGGGTGAGTTTGGTTGAATATGTTCTTTGTCTTTTCAAAGGTCCTGAATTGTTTATATCAAGCTTTATACTTTTATTTGTAAAAGTACAGGGCGCTTTTATTTACAAATAATGTTATGGAATAATTATTTAATCGTGTTACTTTATGAATTAGAATGATATATATCATGTCAGTATATGTAATGAGCTACTTTTGCAACAGATTATACCTCAACTTGTGCATTTTTACGCTACAAAGCCCTCCCCACTACCGTCTCTTTATACCGCTGACTGCTCTGTGTGTTCGTAAATGTACGCTTCGGAACCCAAACCCGAGCTCTAGTTATCCCGTTCAAAGACACACACGGACCTTTTTCTAGAAAATGCTTCCCCCCTTTCTTTTTACTTTCTCTACACGAACTATGTACATAGTGTGTATAGAAGATATTGTAAGGAAACCCAAAAATTCGATATCAGATTTCACCGGAATTACATGTTTTGGGTCCCCCTGAATCAAAAAAAAAAAGTTCCGTGTGTCTGTCGGTAGACAGCATAGTCAAAAACGAAAATATAATACCAAACTTGGTACTTAAGTTTGGTATCTTCTAGGGATGCGACACCCCCAACTACTCTTTACATGGGATTTTTTTTCTCGAAAATTTTGATTTTCTCAAAAATGGCTGTAACAATTTTGATAAAAATATCGTATATTAAATATGTTTTCCCGACAAATAAAATGTATATCTTGAATTTTCTGGGAATAGCCTCTGAAGATTACTTTATTCTGTATGAATTTTTCGGAATTTTGCATAACATGTTAAATTGTAAGACATGGACAAAAATTTACCACAAAAAATGTAGAGCATGTTAAAACACAATTTATGATATATACATTTTTTCGTGAAGTTGATCGTTTTTGAGACATTCCTTGTTATTTGTTTCAGCTTTAAGAAACTTAAAACTTTTCTCATACAGGAATTTGTCAACTCTTTTCCATGCAAACAAAGGAACTTCAGTCACATACCAACCAGCTTTTTACTACCACTGTAACGTATGGTATTCCCTCATTTCGCTCCTACTTACAAGGAAGCAAGTAATAAAGACTACTTCTGTTAATTTTGTTCTCGATTAGCATAGAAGTATAAGCTTTTTAACAATAATTTGTTGTAGGTGTAGAGAAAGTCATGTGAATAGAGTTCATAATTTTTTTTTTAATACAGGTGCCATATAACGTGTATTTACGGTGAAATCTGGGCATCGAAATTTTGGGTGGAATGCAGTACTTTCTCTATTTCGTATATAGTACATAGATAAAGTATAAAAGCTATTGAAGGACAGTAGATTTATCTGATATATTAGATTTAATGAATTTTACATCGTGTTGTGCGCTACATATCGTTTCCTTTTGTGTTCCAGGTGAGTTTTGGTGATCTCCAGAGCTGGCAGAACAGTGGTTTCGCAGTGAATATCTGTGAATGAAACAGGAAGGGTGATTTCCGGGAGGAGTACGTGGTACGTACTTCCGCAATCAGTACAGTTAACAGGGGTATTACACGTACAGCAGTTCTCACCTCTGATTCATGAAGCTTTTGCCTTTCGAGGAAGCAGTGCAGTGTGAGAACAAGCTTCTTAGCTGCTATAACAGATATATCGCTTTGCTTTTCTACCACAGGCCGAGCCTTGCGTCGTGTATAAAACATTCGCCAGCGAGTTTGTACCTCATACTGGCCGAAGCGTCAATTGTTTCATTCCCATTTCAAAAATTGTATTCACACGAAGAGTGTCAATGTGAAGTAACAGGCAACTTTTTCTTTTCAACCTCCGATAGGCTATAAATAAAAGACAATCACCGAAAAGTTTGAGACATTTATCGTAGCTGTGCACAAGCTTTGCAAAACCCGCTTCAAAAAATGTTGCCGCCAATGATTTCAAATGAGCATTGACGTTGTTTTGAAGATCTTCGTACTTTACGACGTTTGCGGAGAGCCATTCAAAACAAAC
The DNA here is from genome assembly GCA_030762935.1 of Hymenopus coronatus. Classification (NCBI taxonomy): domain Eukaryota; kingdom Metazoa; phylum Arthropoda; class Insecta; order Mantodea; family Hymenopodidae; genus Hymenopus; species Hymenopus coronatus. The sequence goes on from CM060899.1 coordinate 45,934,382, forward strand.
GAAGAGGAATACTGACTTCAGGAATTGTGTTGATCCATGACAACCCTCGTCCACACACTGCTGGCACAACCCATCGGCTCCTTGAACAATTTCAATGGGACATTTTCGATCATCCGCCGTACAGTCCTGACCTGGCAGCCAGCGTCTTTCACTTTTTTCCTGAACTGAAGACGTAGCTAGGAGGGCAGCACTTTCAAAACAACGTCAATGCGCATTTGAAATCATTAACGGCTACATTTTTATTTTCTCTACACGTACTATGTACATAGTGTATTGTGTTGATCCATGACAACGCTCGACCACACACTGCTGGCACAACCCATTCGGCTCCTTGAACAATTTCAATGGGACATTTTCGATCATCCGCCGTACAGTCCTGACCTGGCAGCCAGCGTCTTTCACTTTTTTCCTGAACTGAAGACGTAACTAGGAGGGCAGCACTTTCAAAACAACGTCAATGCGCATTTGAAATCATTAACGGCTACATTTTTATTTTCTCTACACGTACTATGTACATAGTGTATTGTGTTGATCCGTGACAACGCTCGGCCACACACTGCTGGCACAACCCATTCGGCTCCTTGAACAATTTCAATGCGACATTTTCGATCATCAACCGTACAGTCCTGACGTGACTAGGAGGGCAGCACTTCCAAACCAACGATCTTCGAAGCAACGTCAATGCTTATTTGAAATCATTGGCGGCAACATTTTTTGAAGCGGGCATTGAACAGCTTCTGCACAGGACAGATAAATGTCTCAATCTTTTCGGTGATTATGTTGAAAAGTAACCATAAATGTACAAAACCTTTAGTAATAAAATAATTGTTTTCTATGAACTTATCTTTTATTTATAGCTTATCGGAGGTTGAAAAAAAAAAACGGCCCGCGTGCCAGCATGCTGAATACACGCGCAATGTTCGAAAAAGGCAGAAAAAATCTGATGTGTTCCATTCTCATAACTTTCTCTAGCCGTTCCAAATAGATACTATTCTTACAAAAGATTATTCTTTTATCTACACCATGCTTATGCAGATAAATAATAGCAGAATTGGACTTATTACTTTCTTTTAAGTAGAAAGGGAATAAACGAATACATTAGTCTAAAGCGATAGTCAAATCCTTCAAAAGCTCGTCGGTGTGTGAAGTAATTGCGGCTCGGTTCGCTTTGAATCGTCCTGTTTGAGAAAAGTGTAAGTATTTTAAAGCTCCGAAATAGTCAGTTCCACAGAAAAACTTATATGACATAAATTGTGTGTCTTAACAAGATCTACAGATTTTATGCGGTAATTTTTTGTCTATCTCTTATGGTTTACCAGTTAAGCAAAAATCAGAAAATTCATCCAGAATAAAGAGGTCTTCAGAGGCTATACCCGGAAAATTCAAGATATACATATTGTCATTTAAGTATATTTAATATATACATACAGTGTAAATCGTTAGAGCATTTTGAGAATATATAAATATCGGACTTTTTTCCATATAAAGCGTAGATGGTGGTGAGGGAATTTTCTTGAAAATCTTACTCTCGCATCCTTGAGAGAAACTAAATTTAAATGCGTAATTTGGCATTTAACGGACTTTTCGATTTTGAGGCTTTTGTTGTCCTTAGATGCACGCGCGCGCGCACACACACACACAGGGCCGCGCCGTGCCTGAGTGGTCAGACCACTCGCCTCTCACCTAGACATCGCCCTCCGTGGTGTCTTCATATACCCAAGGTCGCGGGTTCAAACCCGGCGGAGGACGATGGATTTTTTCGGGTGTAAATGGCTTCCTTCGGAAGGGAAGTTACGGTACGTAAAAGAACCTCAAGCCTGATAAGAGAGGCCTCTGAGCAAAATTAAGCGGTCTTTCACGCCCAGCATAGAATGGGACGCTGAGAACCACAGCAGTTAAAGAGCGGCCATAAATAACTCACCTAGACAGCCCGGGTTCGATCCCAAGCGACCGTATGTGAGATTTGTGGTGGACAAAGCGGCGCAGAAGCGGGTTTTCTCTGGGTTCTCCGGTTTCCCCCGCCATTACATTCCACCGGGGCTGCATCTTCATGTATCATCAGTAAAAGCGGGTGTTAAACACTATAAAAAAAACACACACACACTTTTCTAAAAAAGAATTTCGGATCCAGGGGACGTTAAACCATATATTTCCGGTGAACTCTAGACATTAAATTTTTGGGTGGAATACAATACCTTCTCTGTCCACTGTACATTGTAAATACGGGATAGAGAAAGTAAAAATATAGGTATACTTGTGTGTGTGTGTGTGTGTGTGTGTGTGTGTGTGTATTATGTAGCTTAGCGTCCTTGATCTGGTTGGTCATATCGGACGATGAAAGAAATCGGTGAAATGATCAAGTGTACTCGGAGTCCAAGGAGTTTAAATTTACTCGACCTTCGTCTTCTCGGGTTAAGGTAACACCCCCTCCCCCTTATCCGGGTAACTCACCCTAAGCGAGATTCGAACTCGATCTGTTGAATGTGAGGCAGACACGCTACCCCCAAATTGGGGGTTGGGCTTTTTAAAATATTTAACAATCATTTTAGCCTAATTCATCCCCTTATTTTCCTTCTGCTTAGAAGGAAGCAAGTACTAAGACGAGTAATACTAATTCTTAATTCGATTAGTTTGGGTAGATAAATGAATAATCTTTTGTAAGGTTAGATTTTTTTTTTGCAGAAGAGGTAGAGAAAGTCATGAGAATGGAACACCAGATTTTTACTTTCTCTACACGTACTATGTTCATAGTGTATAGAGAAAGTATTGCACTCCACCCAAAAATTCGATATTTCACCGGAAATATATGTTTTAGGGCCCCCTGTATCCAGAAAGAGCATTTTCAGAAAAAGGTTCGTGTGTGAACACGATAACTCAAAATCGAAAAGTCGGTAAAATACCAAACTTGGTATTTAAGTTTAGTATCTTCCAGGGATGCGACACGAAGATTTTGAGAAAAATCCCCCCACCCCAAATTACCCTTTACATGCAACTTTTTTTCGAAAATTTAGATTTTCTCAAAAGTTGCTCTGATGATTTTGATTAAAATATCGTATATTAAATATATTTACCTTACAAATAAAATGCATATCTTGAATTTTCTGGTAATAACATCTAAAGACTATTTTATTCTGGATGAATTTTACGGAAATTTGCACAATTGTTAAACCGTAAGACATGGACTAAACCTGACTGCACAAAAAATGTAGAGGACGTTAAAACACTCAATTTATGTAATATACATTTTTTCGTGGAGTTGGTCGTTTTTTAGATATTCCTTGTTATTGGTTTCAGCTTTGAAAAACATACTTTTCTCATACATAGGAATTTGTCAACTCCTGTTCATACAAAGGAACTTCAGTCACATAGCAACCAGGCTTTGACTATCACTTTAGCCTATGGAACTCCCTTATTTCGCTTCTACTTACAAGGAAGCAAGTAATAAGACTATTTCTGCTTATTTTTTCTCGATTAGCATGAAGTTAAATATAATAAACTCCCGGTTGAAACATCATTAAGAAAATACTGTTGATAAAGGAAATGAGCAATAAAGACGTCAGTCAACCTCATTCTATCAGTAACTTTGTTCTTGAAATGTGAGTACACATTAGGCACCTGTTCGCGTGTGATATTACGGTAGCCGGCTTACTTTTCCTCTGTCCCCTTTTCTCTCTAGTGCGTAAATATATTTTTCACAAGGGTGTTTTGCTTATTTGCATAGTCGTTTGTATTGGCATTCCTTGACAGTAAGCGCGTCATAAAGAAGTTTACAGCAACTTGCATGCAAAATAATGTCTTAAGCTGCTCTTTTTCGAGTATAATGTAGAAACTTCACAAGAGAACGTTTATACTGTGTTGAATTTTTATGGAGCTCTAATAAGTTGTAGAGCACGTTTGTAGACTTGCCTTCATGCCTTGTGACTGATGATTTGCATATTCCTTTTCTCTGGGAACTGTTATATCTACACGTGCGAAATATCTTTTAACTACTTTTAATGCTATTATTGAATCTCCATTTATTAACAATTTTATAAAGATATATTAGTGTTAATAAGCTTATCTTTTATTTATTTCATGCTAATCGAGAGAAATTAGCAGAAATAGTCTTATTTCTTGCTTTATTGTATGTAGAAGCGAAATAAGGGAGTACCATAACTGAAAGCCAAAAGCTGGTTGCTATGTGACTGATGTTCCTTTGTATGGACAGGAGTTGACAAATTCTTGTATGAGAAAAGTATAAGTTTTTCAAGGCTGAAACCAAGAAAAAGGAATATCTCAATAACGATCAACTCCACGAAGAAAATGTATATAACATTAATTGTGTGTTTTAACGTGCTCTACATTTATTGTGTGTTAAGTTTGTGTCCATCTCTTACGGTTTAGTAGTTATGCAAAATTCATCCAGAATAAAGTAGTCTTCAGAGGCTATTCCCAGAAAATTCAAAATATACATTTTATTTGTCAGGTAAATATCTTTAATTTATGATATTTTAATCAAAATCGTTAGTGCCATTTTTTAGAAACAAAATTTTCGAAAAATGGCCCATGTAAAGGGTAGTTTGGGGTTGGGGGATTTTTCTTAAAATCTTCGTGTCGCATCCCTGAAAGATACTAAACTTAAATACGAAGTTTGCTATTTTACCGACTTTTCGTTTTTGAGTTGTGTTCAGACATACTGACACACACACGCGGACCTTTTTCTGAAAATAATTTTTTTGGATACAGGAGACCCTAAAACATATATTTCCAGTGAAATCTCGGTATCGAATTTTTTGGTGGAGAATACCTTCTCTATATACTATGTACATAGTACGTATAGAGAAAGTAAAAATGTAAATGGCTTGTTATTTATGGACGCTCTTTAATTGCTGTGGTTCTCAGCGTCCCATTCTAAATTGGGCGTGAAAGACCGCTTAATTTTGCTCAGAGACCTCTCTATCAGGCTTGAGGTTCTTTTACGTGCCGTAAATCTACGACACGGGACCAACAGCTTTACTTCCCTTCCGAAGGAAGCCATGCTAAGGATTTTAAACCCGAAAAAATCCATTGTCCTCCGCTGGGTTTGAACCCGCGACTTTGGTATATGGTAACCATTACACCATGGAGGGCGACTTTTAGGGTTATTCTACATAGTTGATACAGAAGGTATTGTATTCCACCCAAAATTAGATGAGGTCCTCTGAGTCCGAAATTTTTTTAGAAAAATATCTGTTTGTGTGTCTGGACATAGCTCAAAAATGAAAAGATCATTAAAAACTGAAATTTGTGATTGTTTAGTATCTTACAAGGATGCGACACGAAGATTTTCAAGAAAATCCCCCACCCCTAACTATCCTTTAATGGAAAAATGTTTTGAAAATTTTGTTTTTCTCAAAAATGGCTCTAATGATGCCGTATAACTTACATCACAAATAAAAGTATATTTTGAATTTTCTGGGAATAGCCACTGAAGACCCCTTTATTCTGGATGAGTTGTGCAGAAGTTAGCATAACGGTTAAACCGTATGTGATAGACAAAAAATTAATACATAAAAAATGTAGATATCATTAGAACACATCATTTATGTCATATACGATTTTTATGTAGAGCTGACCTTTTCTGAGATATGCCTTGTTATTCGTTTCAATTTTAAACGACTTTAACTTTTCTCAAACGGGGTGAATCGGTTCACCTCTCTTGTTTTACTGCAGACCATGCAAAGCGAACCGAACTTCAGTTGTTTCACATAAGACCAGCTTTAAAAATATACGACATCGATTTAGCCTAGTGTATTCCCTCATGTCCATTCTACGTACAAGAACGCAAATATGAGACACTTTCTGCTAATGTTTACTTCATTAGCATGTCGTAGAAAAGTATAATCTTTTGTAAGGAAAGTTGTATGTGTAGCAGCTAGAGAAAGTCATGTGAACACATCATATTTTTACTTTCTCTACACACACTATGTTCATAGTGTATAGAGAAGGTATTGCACTCCACCCAAAAAATCGATACCGAGATTTCACCGGAAATATATGTTTTAGGATCCTCTGTATCCAAAAAAAGCCAAGTTCAATATCTTCCTGGGATGCGACACGAAGATTTTGAGAAAAATCCCCCAATCCAAAACTACCCTTTACATGGAACTTTTTTCGAAATGTTTTTTTTTCTCAAAAATGGTTGTAGTACTTTATTCTGGATGAATTTTACGGCATTTTGCATAACTGCTAAACCGTAAGAGATGGAGAAAAACTTAACAGACAAAAAATGTAAAGCACTCTAAAACACACAATTTGTGTTAAATGCATTTTTTCGTCGAGTTGATCGTTTTTTAGATATTCCTTGTTTTTGGTTTCACCTTTAAAAAACTTACTTCTCTCACATAGGACTTTTGTCAACTCCTATCCATACAAACAAAGGAACTTCAATCACATAGCAACCAGCTTTTGACTGTCACTTTAACCTATGGTACTCACTTATTTCGCTTCTACTTACAAGGAAGCAGGTAATAAGACTATTTCTGCCAATTGTTTCTCAATTAGCATGAAGTAAATAGAAGCATAAATTTTTAACAATAATTTGTTGCAGAGATGTATTTTGGGTCACAAAGTATGATGTTTATCCCATGGAAAGTGAACTTTTTAGTGCGTAAAGAGTCTACAATATAATTTGAGATCCTATTTTAAAAATCACAAAATCCGAGATCTAATTCTACTGTTAGAATGAAATAATAGAATAGGGAGTGCTTTTGTGTGAAGCTGTTGCTGGGAGATGTACTAGACCACACGCTTTGGGCATCTTGTGCACATGGAGGCCACTGACCTGTAACTGCGTACAGAGATTACTCAAGTTCCCAGAATAGACCTCGCTTTAACTGTCTACCCGTTCATCGACTTTCGTGCGTACAACTTTTGGCTTTTATTCCTGGCCATTCTGTTTCACACCGCGAACGTGCAAGGTCATACAGTGGAAAAAAACAAGGCGATGTAATGAACCTGACAAACGCTGCAAGTTGTTGTTTTACTTCCTCTACCACTTACAGAGTATATAGTACATAGAGAAGATATTGCACTTCACCCAAAAATTCTATACTGAGGGTTCGCCTGAAGTACCCTGTATAAAAATCTGATGTGTTACAATCACATGACTTTCTCTAGCTACTCTACAAATAAACTTCTTACAAAAGATAATGTTGCTATTACTTAGTTCTTATAAGTAGACTAGAGCTATGGGAATGCACTATGCTAAAGTGATAGTCAATTGTCTTAAAAACTTTTGTTAAGCGATTGTCATTGCAAATCGCTTCTTTGTTTGGTCAGGAGTAGAACGAAAGAAAAACGGACACTCCCATCTGAGAATAAGTATTTCACAACTGAAACTAATAACAAAGGATACCTCGAAAACAGTAAGCTCCACGAAAAAAAATAAAATTATATGACATAACTTGTTTATTTTAACAAAATATACATTTTTTGTACAGTAAGTTTTTTCTCTCTCTTACGGTTTACTAGTTATGCCAAATTAAGCAAAATTCATCCAGAATAAACAGGGCTTTAGAAGCTATTCCCAGAAAATTCAAAATATACATTTTATTTGTGATAGAAATGGCTGTAATATGTGGTATTTTAATCAAAATCGTCAGAGCCATTTTTAAGAAAAACAAAATTTTCGAAATTTTTTTCAATGTAAAGGGTAGTTAGGGGTGGGGGGATTTTCTTGAAAATCTTCGTGTCGCATCCTTGGAAGATACCAAACTTAAATTCCACACACACACACATACACACACGGACCTGTTTCTGAAAGTGCCTTTTTTGGACTCAGGAGGTCCTAAAACGTGGATTTTCAGTGAAATCTCGGTATCTAATTTTTGGGTGGAATACAATACTTTTCTATTCCTATGTACATTTGGTGCTAGAGAAAGTGAAAATACAAAAATACCTGTGTGCGGGCGCGCCGTTATGAACAACATAACTTAAAAATCTGTTGAGTTCCATTCACATGTTAATCGAAATAAAAATAACAGAATTTGTCTTATTACTTGCTTCCTTGTAAATAGAAAGGAAATACGTCTAAAGCGATAGTAAAATCCTTTAAAAGCTGGTCGCCATCGTTACACATGCTCCCGAGTGAGAAAAGTTAATTGGTTTAAAATTGAAACCAATAACAATATCTCTAAAACGATCGTCTCTACAAGACTTTCTCTATATCTCTGCAAATTATTATTTTTACTAAGCTTATCTTTTATTTATTTCGTGCTAATCGAGAAAAATTAGCAGAAATAGTCTTATTTCTTGCTTTATTGTAAGTAGAAGCGAAATAAGGGAGTACCATAGGTTAAAGGGAAAGCCAAAAGCTGGTTGCTATGTGACTGATGTTCCTTTGTTTGTATGGACAGGAGTTGACAAATTCCTGTATGAGAAAAGTATAAGTTTTTCAAAGCTGAAACCAAGAAAAAGGAATATCTCAAAAATAATCAACTCCACGAACAAAATGTATATAATGTATATAACATAACGTGCTCTATATTTTTTATGGGTTAAGTTTTTGTCCAACTCTTACGGTTTAGTAGTTATGAAAAATTCATTCAGAATAAAGTAGGCTATTCCCAGAAAATTCAAAATTTACATTTTATTTGTCATGTAAATATCTTTAATATACGAAATTTTAATCAAAATCGTTACAGCCATTTTTGAGTAAATCGAAATTTTCGAAAAAAGTTCCATGTAAAGGGTAGTTTGGGGTGGGGGGATTTTTCTCAAAATCTTAGTGTCGCATCCCTGAAAGATACTAAACTTAAATACCAAGTTTGGTATTTTACCGACTTTTCGTTTTTGAGTTATCGTGTTCACAGACACACACACACACACATACACACACACACACACATACCTTTTTGTGAAAATGCTTTTTCTGGATATAGGGGACCCTAAAAGATATATTTCCGGTGAAATCTCGGTATCGAATTTTTGGGTGGAGTGCAATACCTTCTCTGTGCACTATTACATAGTGCGTATAGAGAAAGTAAAAACGGATATGACATATGTTGGGTCTTTTAATGAGATCTAACTTTTTATACGGTAAGTTTTTGTCTGTCTCTTTCGGTTTAACCGTTAAGCAAAATTCAGCCGAGCTCTTAAGAGGCTATTCCCAAAAAATTGAAAATATACATTTTATTTGTGATGTGAATATCTTTAATATACGGAATTTGAATCAAAATCGTTAGAATATTTTGCTTGTAAAGGGTGTTTTCTTGAAAATCTTCGTGTCGCATCCTTGAAAGATACTGTATTTAAATACCAAGTTTGGTATTTAACCGACTTCTCGTTTTTTAGCTATGCTGTCCACAGACAGGCACATACATACGTACCTTTTTCTAAAAATATTTTTTTTCGTACTCAGGGAACCTCAAAAAGTAGGTATATTTCCGGCGAAATCTCGTTATCAAATTTTTGGATGGAATACCTTCTCTATTCGCTATGTACATCGTACCTACGGGCTAGAGAAAATAAAAATCGTATGTTTTCCATTCACAAGACTTTCATCTCTTTAACAAAGTATTGTTAAAAAGATTATTCTCATATCCAATCGAGACAAACTTTAGAAGAATTGGTCTTATTACTTGCTTCCTTGTAAGTAGAAGGGAAATATGGGAGTACCATAGCTTTAAGTGATAGTCAATTTTTTAAAAATCGTCGCTCTGTGATTGAAGTTCGTTTCTTTACATGACCAGGAGTTGACAAATTCCTGCATAAGAAAGGTTTAAAGTATTTTAAAACTGAAACAAATAACAATGAATATCTCTGAAATGGTGCCAACCCCGCAAAAAAAAAAAAAAAGGTATGATAGAAATTTTGTGTTTCTATGTATCTTATGGTCTATCAGTTATGCAAGAGCCAATCAGAATGAAGAGATCTTCGAGGCTATTCCCATAAATTCAAAATATTCATTTTATTTGTCATGCAAATATCTTTGCTAGTTTTGAGTAAATCAAAATATTAAATGTTTGTCCAAACGAAGGGTAGTTCGAGGTGAGGTGATTTTCTTTAAAATCTTCATTTCGCATCTTAAAAGATATTAAACTTAAATCCAAAGCTTGGTATGTTACCGACTTTTCGTTTTTCAGTTATCGTGCTCACAGACTCGTGGACACACACATACACACATTTTTTCGAAAAAAGTTTTTTGATACAGGGAGGCCTAAAGCATGCATTTCCGGTGAAATCTCGGTATCGAATTTTTGGTTAGAAAGCAATATCTTCTATAACTGTATACTATGTAGTAATAAGAGGAAGTAAAGTCGAGAACTCGAATAAATAAACTTCATATTTATATTTCCTACCTTCCAAAGATGCCACACGAAGAGTTTTAAAGAAATCTGGTGTACTGCATTCACATGACTTTCTCTACTTATTCTATAACAAACTTCATACAAAGGCTTATTTTTCAATTGCTATAAACATTCGCAGAAATACTTTTATTACTTCTTCCTCGTAGATACGCAGGTATAATGTAGTACACTAGGCCAAGGCGATAGTCAAATATTTCAAGACTGTCGCTATGTGATGCATTGGCATTCCGCTTTCTTTGCTTGACCAACAGAAAGAAAAATAAACTAGTTTCCTTTTGAAAAGTGTATAAGTATTTTGAAAATGAAACCAATAACTAGGAATATCTCGGGAACGGTAAATTCTACGAAAAAATGTGTATTTGACAAAAATGGTGTACTTTAACGAGATTTACATTTTTTAAATTGTAAGGTTATTGTATAACTTGCGGTTTGCAAGTTATAAAAAGTCTACCAGAATGAACAGGCTTTCAGATTATTCCCAGAAAATTCAAGATATGCATTTCGTCATGATATGAAAATATATTAAACATACATTATTTTAATCAAAATCGTTGTAGCAATTTTTGAGAAAATCAAAATTTTAGAAGAACGTTCCATGTAAAAATAGTTGGGGGTGACGTTCTTGAAAAGATGGCGAATTTAATTATCATGTTTGGTATTCAACAGCCTTTTTGTCTTCGTAATTTACGACGTTTGCGGAGAGCCATTCAAAACAAACGGAGAGGAATGCTGACTTCAGGAATTGTGTTATCCATGACAACGCTCGTCCACACACTGCTGGCACAACCGATCAACTCCTTGAACAATTTCAATGGAACATTTCCGATCATCCGCCGTACAGCCCTGACCTGGCACCCAGCGACTTTCACCTTTTCCCCGAACTGAAGACGTGGCTAGGGGGGCAGCACTTTCAAAACAAAATCAATGCTCATTTGAAATCATTGGCGGATATTGCAAAGCTTGTGCACAGGAACGATAAATGTCTCAATTTTTTCGGTGATTATGTTGAGAAGTAACCATAAGCGTACAAAACTTTTAGTAATAAAATAATTGTTTTCTATGAATTTGTCTTATGCCTATCGGAGGTTGAAAAAAAAAAAAAAAGGTCCTCGTATAAGCTATCGTTGGTTAGTTTGTGTAGCCTTTAATAAACGATGGAGGTTAGAGAAATCATGTGCATGTAACATGGGAATTTTCCCTCCCATTTGTTCCCCTCAAGATTCTATTGCACGTATGAGAACATGGTTCGGTATCTTTACGAATGTTATTTGGATGAACTCTGGTAACCAGATTGCACAGCCTTCTATTTCAACCTTCAGAGACATTGGTCCTGTGCCATTTGCTTGAGCAGTTCCGTTCTAGTCTCTGAAGAATGTGGCTCTCCAATCACTGTTCGACAAAAGTAATCGTAGTAGAAACAGGTGGGCTTTCCTGGATGCGTTATCAATCATGCTTAAGTAAGGGTAATTAATGCGAGCTAACACAACACACAGATGTCAAGCAGCATTTCTTCATTTTGCGTGTATTCTGTCACGAAGCCAAGGTCCCTGCACTTTTCTCCACAAATTTTCTCTGACGTAAACAGATTCTTTATTGACTCAATGATGGCCATTTCGAAATCAACGACGACTGTCTTTGGATTCCAGCCCAGCACGCATTCTTCGCAGCTGTGAACAATCACTCAAAGGTTTCAGCCTGCTTTTTGGCAGAAGCGTATACAGGTATGGCTCTAGTTTCTTCTGAAGGCCTTCGATCAGTGGTTTGTGGAGGCTTGATTAAATTATTATCGATCCCTTGAACTTCCATCCAGAAAATATGCGATATATCCCGACTTCTCTGCCAGGAAAATATTTTTTTTAAAATGTAAATATTTTCAAAGAGAACAGTAATAGTACTCATAATAAAATAAAAACTCTGATGTGCACCGCTCACATGGCTTTCTCTGCAAAAAAAATTATTACTAAAAAGCTTATGTCTCTATTTACTTCATGCTAATCGAGACAAAAATTAGCAGAAATGGTCTTATTACTTGCCTCCATGCAAGTAGAAGGGAAATAAGGGAATATGATAGGTTAAAGTGACAGTCAAAAGCTGTTTGCTATGTGACTGAAGTTCCTTTGTTTGTATGGATAGGAGTTGACCAATTCCCGTATGAGAAAATACAAGCTTTTTAAAGCTGAAACTAATAACAAGGAATATCTCAAAAAACGGTCAACCTAACGAAAAAAAGTATATAACATAAATTGTGTGTTTTAACGAGCTCTACATTTTTTTGTGTGGTAAGTTTTTGTCTATCTCTTACAGTTTACCAGTTATGCAAAATTTCGCAAATTTAATGCAGAATAAACATGTCTTCCGGGGCTATTCCCAGAAAATTCAAGATATATATGTTATTTGTCATGTAAATATCTGAAATATGAGAGATTTTAAGTTCGAATTTTTTTCCATGTTTAGGGTAGTTGGGGGGTGGGGGACTTGAAAATCCTCGTGTCGCATCCTTGGAATACCAGTTTGGTATTTAAAGGTCTTTTCGTTTTTGAGTTATGTTGTTCACAGACGTCCACACACGCGCACATACACCAAAAATGTTTTTTTTTTTATTCAGGGCGACCCAAACATGTATTTCCGGTGAAATCTCGGTATCGAATTTTTGTGTGCAATACAATACCTTCTCTATACATTATGCACATAGTATGTGTAGAGAAAGTAATTTCATCGGATCAAAGCAAAATGTTTATGTAAATTTGGTGAGTGGACGGTTCTTAATATTTACATATAGTAGAATAGATACACTACTACTATTACTACTTCCTGTCCGCGTCCTCGGCGCTCGTTGCCGTTTCCCGATATCATACAATGGCGCGAATGAAACAACACAATATTTTTAAAGTGACTTTTAAAGGCTTTACTTACCAACATTATGAAAGGAGATGCTGAAACTGGCCACCGTCATTATCCATATATTTTTGGCACCTCTTTAGGAAACTATCCATCACTCGCTGTAGTTCACCTTGAGAAATGTTGACAATTTCCTGGCGGATAATGTGTTCTAAATCTTCCAGGGTGTGTGGGCTCATCTTGTATACTTATTGTTTTAAGTTGCCCCATAGATAAAATCCAGGGGGTGAGGTCGGGGAACCGAAGGGGCCACAAATCTCTACTAAAATTTCTGTCCTGAAACCCACTGTCAAATGGTTCTTATCGAAACATAGACCGTACGAGATGGATTGTTTTGCACCTGGAAATTTTTCTGCAAATCGTACTTTCACTTGGCGAGCTGAGTTAACACTTACGAATCATAAATAAATACACGTTGTGCAATAGCAAACATATACTGAGTCATAATACACTTTGTGTCAAAATAATAAATTACTCATAATAACTGAACTACATATCACTGTCAACTCAATACTCTACTTGCAGAGCCGAGCAAAACTGCGCCAGAAGCGTGACCGGGCCACCCCGTGGCCGAGTGGTTAGACCACTCGCCTCTCACCTACACGGACCGAATTCGACCCCAAGCGATCGCATGTGAGATTTGTGGTGGACAAAGCGGTGCAGGGGCGGGTTTTCTCCGGTTTCCCCAGTCATCGCATTCCACCGGTTTATTACTTGTCTTGCTGAGACAAATCATAGACCATTTGATTTTGCTGAGGGGGAATCTGAATTAGTATCAGGATTTAATGTTGAATATGGAAGAGGTGGTTTTGCATTTTTAAGAGAATTTTATTTCTAAGAATATCAATATGCTCCATCTTCTCTCACCTAGACGGCCCGCGTTCGATCCCAAGTGAAGCATGTGAGATTTGTGGTGGCCAAAGCGGCGCAGGGGCGGGTTTTTCCGGTTTCCCCAGCCATCGCATTCCATCGGTGCTCCATCTTCATTCCATGTATCAGTGTCATCGCCTGCAGTGCCACAAATAGTAAAAGCGGGCGTTAAACACTCAAAAAAAGAAGTGTGACCTTGTTTACCGCAGCAGTGCGGAATCGTGTCCGCACACCCAGTGGAAAAACACCGCGCAGCCTTTTCGGAGGTTTTTGACTCACTCTGTATATAGCAAAGCAATACTACCACTACTGACGTTACTTCTAGTACTGATATGAATATAAGTTTGCTGATATACTGATTCAAGTCCCCCCCCCCCCAAAGTCTGATTCGAACATTGCATATTCTTACAAAAGCTAGAAAAGAAGATTCAGTGCTTTAGTGGGGATTTGAAGCACGGCTCTTCGACTTTACGTTGCATTGCAACATGTATAGGTACGTTTTAAGGCCCCCTGAGTCAAAAAAAGTTTGTGTATGTGAACACGGCAACTCAAAACCTTGGTACTTAACTTATCTTCCAAGGATATGAGGTAAATCCCCCCCACACACACACACCGAGAACTACCCTTTACATGGACAAATTTCAAAATTTTGATTTTCTCAAAATGGCTGTAACGATTTTGACTAAAAAGCCGTATATTAAAGATATTTACATACCAAATAAAATCTATATCTTGAATTTTCTGGGAATAGCCTCTGAAGACCTCTTTATTCTGGACGAATTTGTTAGAATTTTGCACAACTGGTAAACCGTAAGAGACGAAAAGTTACTGCTCAAAAAATATAGATCTCGTTAAAACATATAATTTATGTCATAATATTTTTATACAGCTGACCGTTTCTGAGATATTCCTTGTGGTTGGTATCAGTTTTAAAATACTTAAAACATTTCTGATGCGGAATTTGTCAACTCCTGGTCATGCAATTCAATTTCGTAAAAAACCGGCTTTTAAAACATTTGACTATCGCTTTAGCCTAGTGTATCCCTCTTATTTACCTTCAACACCCAAGGAACCAAGTAAAGAAACAATTTCTGATAATTGTTTAGTATGAAGTGCATAGAAGAATTAGCTTTTCTCGAATAATTTGTTACAGAGATACAAATAAAGTCATATGAATGAACCACTAAAGGTTTTTCATTTAGCAAATTTATTGTTTTTACATATTTTAGTGCTAAAAAGTTGAATGTAACACGTGTATAATCTCATTGTACCTTACACTCATGCCACAGATTATACATTAGTTATTTAAATAACCATTTTTACTTTCTCTATTCGCACTATGTACATAGTGTATAGAGAAGGTATTGCACTCCACCCAAAAATTCGATACCGAGATTTCACCGGAAATATATGTTTTAGGGTCCCTAGTATCCAAAAAAATCATTTTCACAAAAAGGTCCGTGTGTGTGTGTGTGTCCGTGTGTCTGTGAACACGATAACTCAAAAACGAAAAATCGGTAAAATACCAAACTTGGTATTTAAGTTTAGTATCTTCCAGGGATGCGACACGACGATTTTGAGAAAAATACCCCCACCCCCAAATACCCTTTACATGGAACTTTTTTCGAAAATTTTGATTTTCTCAAAAATGGCTCTAACGAATTTGATTAAAATTTCGTATATTAAAGATATTTACCTGAGAAATAAAATGTATATCTTGAATTTTCTGGGAATAGCCTCTGAAGAGTAGTTTATTCTGGATGAATTTTACTGAATTTTGAGTAACTGTTAAACCGTAAGAGATGGACAAAAACTTTACTACACAGAAAAATGTAGAGCACATTAAAACACACAATTTATGTTGTTATACATTTTTTTCGTGGAGTTAATCGTTTTTTAGATATTCCTTATTTTTGGTTTCTGCTATGAAAAACCTATACTTTTGACATACAGGAACTTATCAAATCCTATCCATATAAACAAAGGAACTTCATTGACATAGCAACCAGCTTTTGACTATCACTTTAACCTATGGCTGCGTCTTATTTCGCTTCTACGTACAAGGAAGTGAGTAATACGACTATTTCTGCTAATTTTTCTGATTAGCATAAAGTAAATGGAAGTATAAGCTTTTTAAGAATAATTTGTTGCAGAGATATAGAGAAAGTCATGTGAATGGTACACATCAGATTTTTTTTTTTTTTTTCGCCACCAAGTTGAAGAGCATGCGGGCAAGATTCGGCCACAACATCGTGTGCAGAGGAACTTGGCCTACACTATCGATCCTTTTTCCCATAGTCCTTCCTCCCCTCCAAACCGACCTAGCCCGGCCCGGCCCGGCTCGTCCCTGGCCCAGCAGGCAAGCCCTTTGCTTCTATCTCTCTCTCTCTCTCTCTCTCTCTCTCTCTCTCTCTCTCTCTCTCTCACTCCACTTCACAAGTCTTGGCTCAGCGGAGTTGAGAGGGCTCTACATCGACACCGCCTTCTTTGCTCTTACTTACCCTTCTATGTCTAATTCCGTGAAACTAATACAATAGTTGTCTTAAACTCAGGACAATTACGGCTAAACTCTCAAGAGCAAACATATTAGATATCTTTCAGGTGACGCATCTGTGAAATCTGATCAATATTCTGAAAAATTAAAACAATTTTTACTTTCTCTACACGTAAAGTATACAGTAGGTAGAAAATGTATTGCATTTCACCAAAAAATTCGATGTCGAGGTATCAACGGAAATATGTGTATCCTGAGTTCATTTAAAGCATTTTAGAAAAAGGTCCCATTTAAAAATCCTGTTTAAAAAGGGATTCGAAATTATTGTTGTCGTTAAGTTGGTACAACTTTCCTCTATACTCACGCGGAGTTTGATCGTCCTCTGTCATCTAGTTTGTTTACAGTATGCCATTTTGTTAGTTCATCTCAAAGGTGATTTGCGATTTTACGGTGGATGCAAATATTGAACAGAGAATCTGTCTCAAATTTTGCATTGCAAACTGTATTTCGTGTGTCGAATCGCTGAAAATGTTACAGAGGGCTTACAGTGAATCGACTTTATCAAAAATTCGTGCATATGAGTGGTACAGTGCATTCAAAAGTGGTCGAGATGTGGTGGAAGATTTGCCTCGCTCTGGTCGGCCATCAACGGTTTCAACTGAACTGAACATCGCTAAAGTGAGGAAAATGGTGTCTGAAAATCGTCATTTAGGTCTGAAAGAGATTGGCGCTGAACTTTCTGAGTCTCACGAATCGATTCGTACCATTTTAAATGATTGTTTGGACATGACACGCTTTGCAGCTCGGTTAGTTCCGAAATACTTGAATTTTCTACAAAAACTCAATCGCGTAAGGATTGCTGTAGATATCTAGAACGAGCCAGTTCCGACCCCATATTCATGAAAAGCATTGTAACTGGTGTTGAGAAATGGGTTTACGAGTTTGACACTCAAACCAGTCAACAAGCTTACGAATGGTGCCTTCAACTGAACCGAAACCTTAAAAGGGCACGTCGAACTCGATCAAAACGGTACCATGCAAAGCGAACCGAACCTCAATTGTTTCACATATTGACCAACTTTTAAAAGATTTGACTGTCGTAATATATTCCCTTATTTCCCTTCTATTTGCAATGAAGCAAGCAATAATTCTGCTAATGTTTATCTAGATTAACATGATGTATATAAAAGAACAATCTTGTATAAGAATAGTTTGTATTTTGAACAGCTATGTGCATGGATATGTATATATGAAATAATGCTCCAATTTTTTAGAAATAAATTATTACACTTTGAAAAGTCAATAGTTTTGGAGACTATGAAAGGTATTCTGTAATAGTTAGGGTTAATATAAAAAAATCTGATGTAATCAATTCACATTACTTTCTCTATATCTCTGCAACAATTTTTTGTTAAAACGTTTATGCTTCTATTTACTTCATGCTAAGTGAGAAAAACTTAGCAGAAATAGTCTTATTACTTGCTTCCCTGTAAGTAGAAGCGAAATAAGGGAGTAACATAGGTTAAAGTGATAGCAAAAGATGGTTGCTATGTGAATGAAGTTCCTTTGTCAACTCCTGTCCATACAAACAAATTCCTGTATGAGAAAAGTAAAAGTTTTTTAAGCCAGAAACAAAAAGCAAGGAATATCTAAAAAACGATCAACTCCACGAAAAAAATGTATATAACATAAATTGTGTGTTTTAATGTGCTCTGCATTTTTGTGTGGTAAGTTTTTGTCTATCTCTTACGGTTTACCAGTTACACAAAATTCCGTAAAATTCATCCAGAATAAAGTAGTCTTCAGAGGCTATTTCCAGAAAATGCAAGATATACATATTATTTGTCAAGTACATATCTTTAATATGACATTTTAATCAAAATCGTTACAGCCATTTTTTAGAAAATCAAAATTTTCGAAAATGTTTCCATGTGAATGGAAGTTGGGGTGGGGGGATTTTCTTGAAAATCTTCGTGTCGCATTCTTGGAAGATTCTGAACTTAAATACCACGTTTGGTATTTAACGGTCTTTTCGTTTTTGAGCTATGCTGCCCACAGACACACACACACATACACACACGGACATTTTTCTAAAAATGCTTTTTTTTTATTCAGTGGCCTCAAAACTTGTATTTCCGATGAAATCTCGGTATCGAATTTTTGGGTACAATGCAAAACCTTCTCTGTACACTATGTACATAGTACGTATAGAGAAATTAATATGGATGATAGATCTATTTCTAAACTCATTTATTCTAAAATGGAATTTTAACGTGAATATTTTTAAAATTTTAATTCATACCTAATCTTTATTAGGAACAATTAATTTATACAATGAAACACTTAGTATTTAAACAAACATGCTAGCTGGAATTTTGATACATTTAATGATGTCACTGTTATTGTTTACAATTACTATATAAATTTAATTAAAATATCTCGCATTCAGTGGTTTTCCAAATTTCATAGATGCATTTCCTAAAGCCTCGTGAGATATGCAATGTAATTACTGAAAGTGTTTTACATTTTAATTCACTGTATAATATTAATTAGACGCCATTATGAGCACAGGATGCTTGTTTGTGACGCAGTGGTTGCTTAAGGGTTCCCACAGGTAAAAATGCTAATTTCCATAATTAAGTACATATTTTATTTAAAATTATACCATGCATTATAAATGCAAACAATAGTATACATACTAAATGTCACTGAAATATTATCCGTATTTATAGACGCATTAGTTTTTTAAACAATTGAGGGTATGTGCGTAAAAAAGGTCTAACCCAAAATTCAAAAAGTTTCAAATTAATGCTACCATCTCCTGCTTTGGACAAATGCTAATAATTTATGGATGGTTAAACATAAAAAAAAAAAGCTTAATTGAAATATAAAATGCATTTCTTGAATTTTCTGGAAAAAAACCTTCATTCATTTGAATGAATTACCTAATTGATAAACGACGAAATAGACAAAAACGAGCTACAAAAAAAGGGGGGTGGGAAACGTATGTAAATATCATTAAAACCTACAGTTTATGTCCATGCAATATTTTTGTGAAGTTAATCATTTCCGAATATTCCTTGATATTAGTGTCCATGTTCCAATATTTACACTTTTCTCGAATAGGAAATCATATGTTTTCTTTTTCCTGGTCAATTAAAGAAAACAGAATTTCAAAACCATCACATAAAGGTTCTTAAATGATTTGATTATCGCATAAGCGTAGTGTGTTGCTTAATTCATATTGTATCTACAAGGAAATTAGTAATAAAATAATTTCTGAAAACATTCATCTGACTAACGTGAAGTAGAAAACTAAGCTATTAGATTGTATTCCACCCTAAAATTCGATACCGAGATGTCACCGGAAATATGTTTTGAAGTACCCTGAATAAAAAATAAATAAAACGAAAGGTATCTGTATAGCGCAATCAAAAAGGAAGATATGCCAAACTTGGTGGTTAAGTATCTTCAAAGGATGCAACACGAAGATTCCCAGGAAAATCTCCCAACCCCCTATTATCCTTTACATGGAAACATTTTCGACTTTTTGATATTTTCAAATATGGTTCTAACGGTTTTGATGAAAATGCCATATATTTAAGATAGTTTCGTGTATTATCTTGAATTTCCTGGGAGTAGTTTTTGAAGACCACTACAAAAATGTAGAAGCCCGCCTGGGTAGTGTGGTGGTAGCGTGTCTGCCTCATATTCAACAGGTCGCGAGTTACGCGAATACGGTTATTTTTTTCGGGCTTTTCCGTATCCTGAGAAGACGAATGTCGAGTAACTTTAAGCTCCATTGACCCTGAGATCATTTGACCATCATTTCACCAATTTTATTCACTGTCCGATATGATCAACCAGGTCAAAGGACTTTTAGGTACAAAAAAAAAAAAAAAAGTATTAAAACACACAGTCGTATACATATTTTTTGTAGAGTTTACAGTTTCCGATATATCCCTTGTTATTGGTTTCAATTTTAAACGAATTAAATTGTTTTCTCAAGCGGGAAGTCAACTTTCATTTCATCTCTTTCGCCTTACACGCTTCTACTTACAAGAAAGTAAGTAATAAAACCATATCTGCTAATGTTTATCTCGATTAGCATGATGTGGATAAAATAATAATCTATTGTAAGGAAAATCTGTGGACCAACTAGAGAAAGTCATGTGAAAAAAAATACATCTATTTTAATTCAAAATCTTGGCTAGAAGCCCGAGAAGATTTTGAATTAACACGTCGCCAGGAAAGCTTCAGTTCTTACATCTATTTTGTTAAAAGAATGATTTATTAAAGAATGTATATAGGAATTCCTGAGAATATTGCGCATCGTAAGTTTTTTTTTTTTTTTTTTTTCTTACTATGAGAAAGCAAATGTATACAGTTGCGATACCTAAACTTGAACCATTTTAATAGGTCATAATTTCTCTGTGAAGGCTCGTAGAAATGTGAAATTTGTTATAATGATATCAGTGGCTCAGGGAGAATCCACAACAATCATGTCAACAATCGATCAGTGCCATCTGTTGACTAATTTGATGATTTCGATGGACATTACGAGCATTTTCATGGCGTTGTAGACAGTCTTTAGTTTGCACTCATAACAGCAACTTGCATTACTCACTTCGATCGTGTGTTTTCATTGTGAAAACATATTGGAACACAAATTCCTTGGTAGCAACACAACGGAAATCAAGAAGAGAATTTAATGCATGGAATATTCCGACAAAGGCAACAATTTTATCGCTAGCAAAAAAATATGATGTGTTACACTCACAAGACTTTCTCTAGCTGTTCTACAAACTTCAAACGTAAGATTCTTCTTCTTTCTGCACCTTGCCAATCGTGGTACTCATTAGCACAATGTTCTTATTATTTAGTTACGTATAAGTAGGAAGAAAATAAGGGAATACACTAGGCTAAACCAATAGTCACATTTTTAAAAGCTGTCGTTATGTGATTGTCATTACAAATCGCTTCTTTTCTTGGCCAGGAGTAGAACAAAAGATAAACGGACACTCCCTTCTGAGAAAAGTTTAAGTACTTCACAACTGAAACAAATAACAATGAATACCTCGAAAACGATAAGCTCGACGAGAAAAATGTATATGACATAACTTCTGTATTTTAACAAGACCTAAGTTTTTTGTGAAGTAAGTTTTTGTCTATCTGTTACGGTTTACTAGTTATGCCAAATTAAGCAAAATTCATCCAGGATAAAAAGGTCTTCGGAAGCTATTCCCAGGTAAATATCTTTAATATATGATATTTTAATCAAATTCGTTAGAGCCATTTCTAAGAAAATGAAAATTTTCGAAAAAAGTTCCATGTAAAAGGTAGTTTGGAGTTGGGGGATTTTTCTCAAAATCTTCGTGTCGCATCCCTGGAAGATACTAAACTTAAATACCAAGTTTGCTATCTTAGCTATTTTTCGTTTTTGAGTTGTCGTGTTCACGGACACACACACACACGGACGTTTTTCTGGAAATGCTTTTTTTGGATACAGGGGGTCCTAAAACATGTTTTCCGGGCGAAATCTCAGTATCGAATTTTTGGGTGGAATACAATACTTCTCTATGTACATTGTACATATGGGGCTAGAGAAAGTAAAAACTGGAGACAACTGGTATGCTCGTTAGTGAGAGTGGAAAACATAGACCACCATTGAGTGTGCAGAGACTGTTACAAATGTTCGAAGAAGGCTAGTGAACTCTCCAAACAAATCATAACGTCGATTGAGCCAGGAATCAAGCTAGTTATATGACACGTCATATCAATGTCATGAAAATGCTCGTTATTTCCATCAAAATCATGAATATAATCAACAGATGGCATTGATCGATTGTTGTCGCTTCTCCCTGAGCCACTGAGATCATTAAAACAAATTTTATATTTCTAGGAATTTTCACAGAGAAATTGTGCCTCAGTGCACGTTATAAGGTACATTATATGTAGCAAAACATGACATTTTAGTGTAATTTATTGCATTTCGTCTGAAATTGTGTTACACGTGTCCTCGCTGCGCGAATATTACGGAAGGGTAGAACTTCCGTCTACACAGCGTCTGAATTTCCGATTCATGGACACTACCGGCCGTAAAAACGCCATCCCTCGACCTCGCCTCTATTTACATGGTTAATTAACACAGGCCATAAATGTGTATCCCTCGTCTTGGAAGCAACCGCGAGTCTCGATTAAGCTTCGGTCAGTACGAAATTAACACTCGTTAAATACAAAATGACATACTAAAACGACAAACTTTGAAGCGTGCACCAATTCATTCAGCTACCCTTTACTTTCTCTACTACTTCATCGCGGCAGGTTGAGGAAGTAGTGTATTCTACCAGAATTTAATAAAATCCTGATGTGTACCATTCACATAACTTTTAAATTTCTCTAACACGTATATATAATGTTCATAGTAGCTAGAGAAATTATTGTATTGCACCCAAAAATTCGATGTCTAGATTTTACCGAAATTATGTATTACGGTACCCTAAGTCCAAAAAATGCACTTTTAGAAAAAAGTCCGTGTGTATGTCTGTGAACACGATAATTCAAAAACGAAAGATCTGTAAAATAACAAACTTGGTTTTTAAATTTAGTATCTTCCAAGGATGAGACAGTACCCTCTGCATGGAACATTTTTCGAAAATTTTTATTTTCTAAAAAAATGACTAACGATTTTGATTGAAATGCCGTATATTAAGTCGCCCTCCGTGGTATAATCCTTACCACGCTAACTTCATATACCCAAGGTCGCGGGTTCAAACCCGGCGGAGGACGATGGATTTTTTCGGGCGTAAAAATCCTTAGCATGGCTTCCTTCGGAAGGGAAGTAAAGCCGTTGATCCCGTCACGTGAAAAAACCCCAAGCCTGATAGAGAGGCCTCTGAGCAAAATTGAGGGTCTTTCACGCCCAGTATAGAATTGGGCGCTGAGAACTACAGCAGTTAAAGAGCGTCAATAAATAACACGCCATTTATTTTTTTGCAGTATATTAAACATATTTAGATGACTAATAAAATGTATATCTTGAACTTTATGGGAATAGACACTGAAAACTTCTTTATTCTATTTTTTCTATTTTTTCAAAGCTGAAACCAAAATTAAGAAATATCTAAAAAAACAACAACTCCACGAAAAAAATGTGCATGACAAACGTGTGTTTTAATCTGTACTACATTTTTTGTGTGTTAAGTGCTTGTTCATCTCTTAAGGTTCAGCAGTTATGCAAAAGTATATAAAATTCATCCAGAATAAAGTACTTTTCAGAGGCTATTCCCAGGAAATTCAAGATATACATTTTATTTGTGAGGTAAATATAGTTAACATACGAAATGTTTTTCAAAATCGTTAGAGCCATTTTTGAGAAAATCAAAATTTTCTAAAAAAAGTTCCATGTAAAGGGTAGTTGGAGTGGGGAATGTTTCTCAAAATCTTCGTGTCGCATCCCTGGAAAATACTAAACTTAAATACCAAATTTGGTATTTTACCGTCTTTTCGTTTTTGAGCTATCGTGTACACAGACACACGGACCTTTTTCCGAAAATGCTTTTTTTAGATAAAGGGGGCCCTAAAACATATGTTTCCGTTGAAATCTCGGTATCGAATTTTTTTGGTGGAGTGCAATACCTTCTCTGTACATTATGTACATAGTGGGTATAGAGAAAGTAAAAAATCTTATGTGCATCATTCACATGACTTTCTCTACATCTCTGCAACAAATTATTCTTAAAAAGCTTATACTTCTATTTACTTCATGCTTATCAGAAAAAAATAGCAGAAATAGCCATATTACTTGCTTCCTTGTAAGTAGAAGCGAAATAAGGGAGTACCATAGGTTAAGGTGATAATCAAAAGCTGGTTGCTATGTCACTGAATTTCCTTTGTTTGTATGGACAAGCAGTTGACAAATTCCTGTAGGAGAAAAGCACAAGTTTTTCATAGCAGAAATCAAAAATAAGGAATGTCTCAAAAACGATGAGCTCCACGAAAAAAATGTATATAACATAAATTGTGCGTTTTAGCGTGCTCTACATTTTCTTTAATAAGTTTTTGTCCATGTCTTACGGCTTAGCAGTTATGCAAAATTCCGTAAAACTCATCCAGAATAAAGTAGTCTTCAGAGGCTATTCCCAGAAACTTCAAGATATACATTTTATTTGTCAGGTAAATATCTTTAATATTTGACATTTTAATCAAAATCGTTAGAGCCATTTTTAAGAAAATAAAAATTTTCAAAAAATAGTCCATATAAAGGGTAGTTGGGGGTGGGGGATTTTCTTGAAAATCTTCGTGTAGCATCCTTGGAAGATGCCAAACTTAAATACCAAGTTTGGTATTTAACGGTGTTTTCGTTTTTGAGCTATGTTGTCCACAGACACAGATGAAGTCTCGGTATTGAATTTTGGGTGGAATACAATACCTTCTCTATACACTATTTACATAGTACGTGTAGAGAAAGTAATAGTGTGTATGTTGAACGTCTGGAGAAAGATATGTGAATGTAAGATGTAAGATTTTTCTACCTGTTGCAAAACCTTATTCTTCTATCTACTCAGGCTAATGGAGATAAGCTTTTAACAGAAATATTATTACCTGCTTCCTTGTAGTAGAAGGGAAACAAGGCGACATTGACAATTCAGATACTGACGGACAACCCAGGTAAACCTCCGTGGGGTTTTCCATTAGGCCGGTATCTATTTATATACCACTCCTTCAGGCACGGAATTGCTGTTCCACTTATGTTTGTCAACCCCATAAAGGGAAGATTTCCGGTTGGAGCGACAGCTTCTACTAACTCCAGGTTAGTGTTGGAGAAAAATGAGGCGCCTCAAAACCCCGTCAATGCGTCCCCAAACTACCATAGGCTTCAGGAACCAGTGCCCCGCCGAGTCTAACCCAATCTAACACTGCTTTACTGCCTCGTGAATAAGCTGTTTTTACGTTCTGTACACTATTATGATATCGTGTATAGAGAAGATATAGCATTCCACCCAAAAATTCGATACCGAGATTTCATCGTAAATAAACGTTTTAGGGTCCCCTGACATATTTTTTTTTTTTTTTTTAAAAAAAGGTCCGTGTGTCTGTAAACTCGATAACTCAAAAACTAAAGTCGGTAAAATACCAAACTTGATATTTAAGTTTAGTATTTTCCAGGAATGCGACTCGAAGATTTTGAGAAAAATCTCCCCACCCCAAACCACATGGAAAAATTTTCAAAATGTTTGTTTTTCTCAAACATAGCTGTAAGGATTTTGATTAAAATCCCATATATTAAATATATTTACATTCCAAATAAAACGTATATCTTGAATTTTCTGGGAATGCCCTCTGAAGACCTCTTTATTATGGATGAATTTTGCTTATCTGCTAAACAGTAAGAGATAGAGAAAAACTTACTACACAAAAATGAAGATGTCGTTAAAATACACAATTTATGTTCTTTACGTTTTTGTAGTGGAAGTAGCCGTTTCGGAGACATTCCTTGTTTTTCTTTTGTTCTACTCCTAGCCAAGCAAAGAAGCAATTTGCAATAACAATCGCATAACGACAGTTTTTGAAACAATTAGCTATCACTTTAGCCTAGTATATTCCCTTAGTAATAAGATCATTCTGCTAATGTATATCTCAATTAGCATTGTGTAGAAAATAGTATAATCTTTTGTAAGAAGTTTATAGAGTAGCTAGAGAAAGTCATGTGAGTGTAGCAAATATTTTTAAAGGAAACACAACGTCATTAACGCCACAAAAAAAAAAAAAAAAAAAAAAAAAGCACCTGTAGGTTAACGCCGAGTTTAAAGACGCGTTATTCTTATAACGATAGTCGGTGAAACCCTATACTTAAATATTAAACGTCAGCCTTAGTTCTCCAATGAAGGACAGTGAACCCGGACATGAATCTGTTTTGTAGACTAAAATAATGTAGTGTCCACAAAATGTGTACTGAAATGTTGTCCTCGCATATTGTGAGCAGTAACATATCTAGAGGAAGCAGCTTGCAAGAAATTAGTATAAAAAATCTTGTGTTCCATTCACACAATTTTCTCTACCTATTCTGCAAGGAAATTATTATTGCAAAATATTATTTTATATACATATTTATCAAGATAAACATTAGCATAAATTGCATCATTATTATTTAGTTCCTTATAAGTAGTAGGTAAATAAGGGAAAGCAGCAAGGCTAAAGTGACAGTCAAATGTGGTTGCTATGAAATTCGGGTGTATTTGCATGGCCAGAAATAAAAAAAAACGAGAATGAGATATTACGGTTTGATAAAAATGTAAGTGTTTGAAAATTGAAACAAAGGAATATCTCGGAAGTTGTCAACTCAAAAAATGCGTATACAAAAAAGTGTGTTTTTTACAATATCTACATATTTTTACTTTCTCTAGCCCCTTATGTACAAGTGTATAGAGAAGGTATTGTAATGCACTCAAAACTTCGATGTCGAGATTTCACCGGAAATAAATGTTTAGGGGGGTCCCCTGAGTTCGAAAAAAGCATTTTAAAAAAAGGTCCGTGTGGATGTGTGTGGACTGCATAGCCCTAAAACGAAAAGACCGTTAAATACCAAGCTTGGTATTTAGGTTCGGTATGTTCCAAGGATTAGACACGAATATTTTCAAGAAAATCCCCCCAGAACGAACTACCCTTTACATGGAAAAATGTTCGGATATTGTGATTTTTTTAAAAAATGGCTAACGATTTTGATTAAAATGCCTTATATTAAAGATATTTACAACACAAATAAAATGTATATATTTTCTGGGAATAGCCTCTGAACTGTTTATTCTGGATGAATTTTGCCAAATTTTGCTTAACTGCTAAACCGTAACAGATTGACAAAGACTTTCTACACAAACAATGTAGATTTCGTCAAAACACACAAGTTATGTCCTTTACGTTTTTGTGGAGCTAACCGTTTCCGAGATATTCCTTGTTATTGATTTCAATTGTTAAGTACCTATACTTGTCTCATACAGGAAGTGTCATTCGCATAACGATAGCTTAAAACATTTGACTATCACATTAACATAGCGCATTCCTTTAGTTCCTTTCTACTTATAAGGAACTAAGTAATAAGGCTATTCTACTGTTTTATTTCGATTAGCATTGTGTGGCAAGAAGAATGTTTTGCAAGAAGTTTGCAGAGCAGCCAGGGAAAGTCATGTGAGCGTAACACAAATTTTTTTTGTGAATAAACCGTTTCCGAGATATTGGTTGTTATTGCTTTTGGTTTTAAAGTAGATAAGACCTTGTTCTAACGGAAGTTATCTTTCGTTTCATGTTTCTTTTACTTAAGTCCTGGCCTTGGAAAGAGGATCGAATATCAATGACATATGCATAGCGACAGTTTTTAAAAGATTTGACTATCGCTTTGGCGTAGTGTATTCGCTTATTTACCTTTCACTTACAAGAAAGCAAGCAATAAGACAATTCTTATAACGTTTATCTCGATTGGCATGATGTGGATAAAAGAACAATCTTTAGTAAGAATTGTTGGTTTGTGGAACAGGTATTGAAAATAATTTGAATGCAGCAAATAATATTTTTACATTCTCTACACGTACGATGTACATACATAGTGTATAGAGAAGGTAGTGTAATGCAGCCAAAAATTCGATACCGAGATTTCACTGAAAATACATATTTTGAAACCCCCTGAATAAAAGAAAAGCATTTTTAGAAAAATGTCCGTGTGTGTGGGTGGGTGGGCACCGTAGCTCAAAAACGAAAAGTCCGTTAAAAACCATACTTGATATTTAGGTTTGGTATCTTCCAAGGATGCGACACGAAGATTTTCAAGAAAATCCCCCCACTCCCAATTGTCCTTTACATGGAACTTTTTCCTAAAATTTTGATATTCCTAAAAATGGCTCTAACCATTTTGATTAAAATATCGTGTATTAAAGAGATTTACCTAACAAATAAAATGTATATGTTGACTTTTATGGGAATAGCCTCTGAAGAGTATTTATTTCCGGATGAATTTTACGGAATTTTGCATAACTGCTAAACCGTAAGAGGTGGAGAAAAACTTGCCATAGAAAAAATGTAGAGCACAATATTATATACATTATTTTCGTGGAGTTGACCGTTTTTGAGATATTCCTTGTTATTGGTTTCAGCTTTGAAAAACTTGTACTTTTCTCATACAGGAATTTGTCAGCTCCTGTCCATACAAAGGAACTTCAGTCACATAGCAACCAGTTTTGACTATCACTTGAACCTGTGGTACTTTCGTTTCTACTTACAGTGAAGCAAGTAATAAGATTATTTCTGCTAATTTTTTTCTCGATTAGCTTGAAATAAATAGAAGCATAAGCTTTTTAACAGTAATTTGTTACAGAGATGTAGAGAAAGTCATGTGAATGGAACACATTTAATTTTTGGAAAATGTTCGCAGCTCGAACCCAGACTAAGTATTGCCACCCACCACCTGTCGCATCAGTGGAAAGGCTGCGAAAGCTTTGCCTCATTATTCGCTGAACCAATATGCCTTGAGACGAAATCGTAAGTGCACCTGGCATTGGGGTAGCCATAAAAGTGGTTTTACTACAGCTGTTGGGTGAATCATCATCGTGCTCCATCTGTGCTCTAATAGTGATGAAGTGCTGCATCATTCTACCCTTTCAAAGATAAACTCTCGATCAATACGTGGCCTTGCGTAGTCTTCGTGCAACAGATAACGCTTTGTGGACACACCATTCATAATCGTGCTCGATTAAAACTCACCACGCTCTCCAAAACAAATAAATATTATTGCTTTCTCTAGCCCCATATGTGCAATGTACATAAGGATAGAGAAGAATTGTATTTCACCCAAAAATTCGATACCGAGATTTCACCGGAAATACATGTTTTAGGACGCCCTGTATCAAAAAAAAAAGCATTTCCGGAAAAAGGTCCGTGTGTGTGTGTGTGTCCGTGTGTCTGTGAACAGGATAACTCAAAAACGAAAAATAGCTAAGATACCAAACTTGGTATTTAAGTTTAGTATCTTCCAGGGATGCGACACGAAGATTTTGAGAAAAATCCCGCAACTCCAAACTACCCTTTACATGCAACTTTTTTCAAAAATTTTGATTTTCTTAAAAATGGCTCTAACGATTTTGATTAATATATTAAAGATATTTACCTAACAAATAAAATGTATATCTTGAATTTTCTGGGAATAGCTTCTGAAGACCTGTGTATTCTGGATGAATTTTGCTTAATTTGGCATAGCTAGTAAACCGTAAGAGATAGACAAAAACTTACTATACAAAAAATTTAGGTCTTGTTAAAATACACAAGTTATGTCATATACATTTTTCTCGTGGAGCTTACCATTTTCTAGGTATTCATAGTTATTAGTTTCATTTGTGAAGTACTTGTACTTTTCCTAAACGGGAGTGTCCGTTTCTCTTTTGTTCTACTCCTGACCAAGAAAAGAAGCGATTTGTGATGACAATCGCATAACGACAGCTTTTAAAACATTTGACTATCGCTTTAGCCTAGTGTATTCCCTTATTTTCTTCCTACTTTTACGGATCTAAATAATAAGAACATTGTGCTAATGAGTACCACGATTAGCAAGGTGCAGAAAGAAGAAGAATCTTATGTATGAAGTTTATAGAACAGCTAGAGAAAGTCATGTGAGTGTAACACATCAGATTTTTTTTATATGAGGACACCAGAAGTTTAGCACTTAAATAATGTTTTAAGTTCTTGAAAATAGGCTGCTTAAGTGCATGTTGGAAATTCCAAACCAATACCACAAATATAATACAATGCTTAGAGTGCAAATGTCATCAATTTTGCTCTAATGGTTTGGAAGTTATGGTAAATGTTATTCTTTTTTTCTTTTTTTCACATCATTAAAAAAGTCCCTTACAACAAAGGCTTAAAATTTTGGGCTAATATTTTAACCCTAGGTTCAGAATACATCTACTTTTTGAAATGATTCTAAATTTCTCTGTGTATTCCACCCAAAATGTGAATGTAACAGGGAAAATCTGATGTGTTCCATTTACATGACGTTCTCTACATCTCTGCAACAGATTATTGTTAAAAAGCTAATGCTTCTATTTACTTCACGCTAATCGACATAAAAAAAAACCAGCTGAAATAGTCTTTATTACTTCCTTCCTTGTAAGTAGAAGTGAAATAAGGTAGTAACATAGGTTAGTGTTAGTCAAAAGCTGGTTGCTATGTGACTGAAGTTCGTTTGTTTGTATGGACAGGAGTTGACAAATTCCTGTATGAAAAAAGTGTTTTTTTAAAGCTGAAACCAAAAACAAGGAATATCTGAAAAACGACCAACTGTGTCTAATATAAACTGTATGTTTTTACGTGCTCTACATTTTTTTGTATGGTAAGTCTTTATCCATCTCTTACGGTTTAGCAGTTATGCAAAATTCCGTAAAATCCATCCAGAACAAAGTAGTTTTCAGAGGCTATTCCCAGAAAATTCAAGAAATACATTTTGTCAGGTAAATATTTTTAATATACGATGTTTTAATCAAAATCGTTAGTTCCATTTTTGAGAAAATCAAAAGTTTCGACAAAAGTTCCATGTAAAGGGTAGTTTGGGGTGGGGGGGCTTTTTCATAAAATCTTCGTGTCACATCCCTGGAAGATGCTAAATTTAATTACCAAGTTTGATATTTTATAGACTTCTCGTTTTTGAGCTATCTTGTTCACAGACACACGCGGACCTTTTTCTGAAAATACTTTTTTTATATATATTTCCGATGAAATATTGGTATCGAATTTTTGGGTGGAGTGCAATACCTTCTCTATACACTATGTACATAGTACGTGTAGAGAAAGTAACAACACAAATAAAACGAATATAACTGTAAACAGGAAAGGTATTTTAAACTGGAAAATATGTGCTTAAAAGAGACTTGCTAACAGTTCTGTGACTGGAAAGGTGGAATCGGAATGAAACATTCAATGACATAGCCGGGATTGAATCGCGAATCTACTGGTTTCCGTCCGCTTGATTTAACCAATTGAGCTACCATGGCAACATGCCAGCATATCATTCATTATATTCCGCAGCTGACTCGCATATTTCCAGGTAAACCACAAGGATATCTCAAAATCAATGAATTCCTCGTTTGATTCTGCATTCCCTCCTTGTCCTACACACTACATGTATAAAATAACCGTTAATTACCAATTCTGCGATTGTTCTTATTCCTATTGTGTATTTTCTTTTCATTTTGAAATAATTATTTATTTATTCTGGTTGGTGTTGAGGCCATAAGGCCTTCTCTTCCGCTCTACCAGGCAATACATTAAATTCAATACTACAATGATACAATGAATAAAGGAATAAAGAACAAAAATATAATTCTATACAACTTAATAAAAAACATACCTATATAAAAAAAACAAGGAGTATCTCAAAAACGATCAACTCCACGAAAAACATTTATATAGGATAAAGTATGTGTTTTAATGTGCTCTACATTTTTTGTGTTGTAAGTTTTTGTTCATCTCTTATGGTTTAGCAGTTATGCAAAATTTCGTAAAATTATTCCAGAATAAACTAGTCTTCAGAGGCTATTCCCAGAAAATTCAAGATATACATTTTATTTGTCGTGTAAATACCTTTAGTATACAAAATTTTAATCAAAATCGTTAGGGTCATTTTTGAGAAAATCAAAATTTTGGAAAAAAGTTCTATGTAAAGGGTAGTATGGGGTTAGGGGATTTTTCTGAAAATCTTCGTGTCGCATCCCTGGAAGATGTCAAACTTAAATACCAACTTTTCGTTTTTGAGCTATCGTTTTCACAGAGACACACACACGAACCTTTTTCTGAAAAGGCTTTTTTTTAATACAGGGGACCTAAAACATATTTCCGGTGAAATCTCGATATCAAATTTTTGGGTGGAGTGCAATACCTTCTCTATACACTATGTACGTTAATTTTCTTCTATCCCTAAGGTGAAGCAATTTAAGTGTTTTGAGCGAAACTGTAACATGATCAAATCGACGGAGATTGCATAGAAAACGTGCACACGTATTCTGAGCCCGTTGAAGTCTTTCAATGTGGGAAGTAGAAACAGGCAGCACTATGCTCTATAGGACATTTAGTACTAATTCTTAACACTAATTTTAAAGCCGGGATTTCAGAATAATCCCCATCTCAAACTACGCTTTACATGGGGCGTATTTCGAAATCTTCTACTTTTTTGAAACCTGCCTTTAACGATTTTGACTAAAATACCATAGGTTTAAATTATTTTCATTATAAACTAAATGTATATCTTGAATTTTCTGGGAATGGCGTCTTAAGTTCTCATCATTCCGGTGACATTTGTAGATCTCGTAAAAACACATAATTTGTGTTACATTCTCTCTTCTTTTTTACTTTCTTAATACGAACTATGTACATAGTATATAGAGAAGGTATTGCATTGTACCCAAAAATTCGATACCGAGATTTCACCGGAAATACATGTTTTGAGACTCCCTGAATCCCCCCCCCCCAAAAGCATTTTTAGAAAAATGTCTGTGTGTGTGTCTGTCTGTGTCTATGTGAGTGTCTGTGGGCAGCATAACTCAAAAAACGAAGAGACCGTTAAAGCCCAAACTTGGTATTTAAGTTTGGTATCTTCCAAGGATGCGACATGAAGATTTTCAAGAAAATTCCCCCACCCCAAACTACCCTTTACATGGAAAGAATTTTGAAAATTTTGATTTTCTTAAAAATGGCTCTAACGATTTTGATTAAAATATCGTATATTAAAGATATTTACCTGACAAATAAAATGTATATCTTGAGTTTTCTGGGAATAGCCTCTGAATTTTACGGAATTGTGTATAACTGCTAAACCTTAAGAGATGGGGAAGACTTACTACACAAAAAATGTAGCTCACGATAAAATACGCAATTTATGTCATATACATTTTTTTCGTGGATTTTATCATTTTTGAGATATTCCTTGTTTTTGGTTTCAGCTTTGAAACACTTGAAGCATGAAGTAAATAGAGGTATTAGCTTTTTAACAATAACTTATTGCAGAGATGTAGAGAAAGTCATGTGAATGGAACACATGATAATTTTTTTTTTTTAATTTTGAAACAGGGAAGTAGAAAAGGTAATACTATTCTATAGGACAGTTGGTACTAATCGTTAACCCTAATTTTAAAGCTGATTTTCAGAATAATCCCTACCTCAAACTTTGCTTTAACGGTTTCTATCAAAATGCCATATGTTTAAGTTATTTTCATTATAAACGAAATGTATATCTTGAATTTGCTGGGAATAGCCTCTGAAGATCTCATCATTCTGGATGACTTTTGTAGATCTCGTGAAAGCACATGATTTGAGTCATTTTCTCTCTTGTTTTTAAAATGTTATTTTGAGCTATTCATTTTAGTGATATTCCCTGTTGTTGGTTTCAGTTTTAAAATACTTAAATATTTCTCACCTGGAAGTCCTCATTCCTTTCATATCGCTTTTGTTTTACTACTGGCAATCGAAAGAAAGCTTACTTTCAATGTTCATCATATACTTTTAAAATATTTGACTATTCTTTAGCTTAGTATATTGCTTATTTCCCTTCTACTTATAAGGAACTAAGTAATAAGACCATTTCTGGTAATTTTTACCTTGATTAGCATTATGTATGTACAAGAATTATCATTTGCAGGAATAGTTTGTTTGCAGAACAGATAGAAAAAGTCATATGAACGGAAAACACATCAGATTTTTTTTGTCATTGCTACCTTCACAAGAACAACTATTCCAGAAGCCTAAAACTAGTTCACCTTCAGCTGTACACGAAAAAAATCTGATGTGTTCTATTCACGTGACCTTCTCTTCCTATTCTGCAACACGCAGTTTTTACAAAATCTTTTTCTTCTACCTACTTCATGTTTGCTATTCGAGGAAAACATTATAGCAGCAATTATCGTTTTACTTAATTCTCTATAAGTTGAATGGAAATAAGGGAGTTCACTAGGCTAAAGCAATAATCAAAATCTTTTAAAAGCTAGTCGTTATGTAATTCTCTTTACATGGCCAGCGGTAAAACAAAAGAAAAACGAATGATGATTTCGTATTTGAAAAGTTACAAGCATTAGAAAAATTGCACCAACATCAAGGAGTTCCTTGCATATAGTTGACTTTTACAAACAATGTATATATCTACTATATATATTGTGTGCTTTAACCAGTGCACTTTTTTTGTGTAGTACATTTTTGTCTATCTCTTATGATTTGCCAGGTATACAAACGTCATCCAGAATGAAGAGGGCTTCAGAGGCTATTCCCAGAAATTTCAGTATAAACATTTTATTTTTCATGTGAAAACGTTTAATGTATCGAATTTTAATCAAAATCGTATGAGTCATTTTTTGAGAAAGTCAAACTTTTCGAAAAATATTCCAAGTAAAGGGTAATTTGGGATGAGGGCTTTTCATAAAAATCGTCGTGTTGCATCCTTGGGAAATGCCGAACTTAAGTGTAAAGTTTGGTAATCAACCTACTTTTCGTTTTTGGGTTATCGGTCTCTCTCTCTCTCTATTTCACACACACACACACACACACACACACACACACACACACACACACACACAGAGGTCTTTTTTCTAAAAATTATTTTTCTGGATACAGAGGATCCTATAAAGTAAAAATGATTCGTTTTAACAGAAAATATTCATTTTTACGCTCTCTAACCCACATGTACAACACCAAAAATGTTGGTACCGTGAGTTCACTGGATGTACATGGTTTGAGGGCCTCTGAATTAAAAAGAAACATAAGTTTTAAAAAACATGTCCGTATCTGTGGACAGCATTACTCAAAAACGAAAAGTGAGTTAAATACTAAACTCAGTATTTAAGATGCCACACGAATATTTCTAAGAAAATATTCAAAACCCCGAACTACCCTTAATTGCACATTTTTCGAAATGTTC
The DNA here is from genome assembly GCA_030762935.1 of Hymenopus coronatus. Lineage (NCBI taxonomy): Eukaryota > Metazoa > Arthropoda > Insecta > Mantodea > Hymenopodidae > Hymenopus > Hymenopus coronatus. The sequence continues at coordinate 45,969,909 of CM060899.1, forward strand.
TGCTTACCAAAAAACGGGTGTAACGATTTTGATTACAATGCGGTATATTAAAGATATTTATATTACAATTAAAATGTATATATTGATTTTAATGGAAATTGACCATTCTCTTCATTCTGAATGACTTTTGCCTAACTGGTGAACCGTAAGAGATAGACAAAAACTTACCACATAAAAAAAATATAGATTTCGTTAAAACATATAATTTATATTGTATATAACTCCATTGCACATCTCACGGGGAACCTTGGCCTACCGCCCCGCCGCTGCGTCCCCCATCTCGGTCCTGGATGTGGTGCAGAATTGGAGGGTGAGACGTGGTCAGCGCCTCGAGCCCCCCCCGGCCGGTTAATGCGGTCCTCATGACCTGGAGCCGCTACTTCTTCATCAAGTAGCTCTTCAATTGGCCCCTCCAGGGATTTTACGAGGCTGAGTGCACCTCGGGCCAGGTCTCCCACGCCGGTACTGGAGATCGAACCCAGGTCTCCCGCTTGGTAAGCAGCTAAAGAGACGACCATATTATATATATAGTTTCTTCGGAGTCAAGCTATTTCAGAGATATTGCCTTTTATTGGTTTCAATTTTAACAAAACGTTAAGCTTTTCACAAACGGGAAGTACTTACATCTCTTTTGTTTTGCTCGTGGCGACAACCTCGGGGGTTTTAAAAGATTTGACTATAGGTTTTTATGCGTTCAGGTATACACTATTTGGCCATCATGAGAGATGGAAATTAATACTTTGAGGAAGGATATAAGGCTAAATGTTTAAATTGCAGTCTTTAAGGAACTTTATTATTGCATAGTTTACCCAAAGTCGCGGTTCAAACCCGGCGGAGGACGATGGATTTTTTTCGGGTGTAAAAATCCTTAGCATGGCTTCCTTCGGAAGGGAAATAAAGCCGTTGGTCCCGTGTGGTAAATTTACGGCACGTAAAAGAACCTCAAGCCTGATAGAGATGCCTCTGAGCAAAATTAAGCGGTATTTTATGCCCAATTTGGAATGGGACGCTGAGAACCACAATAGTTAAAGAGCGTCCATAAATAACACGCCATTTCCATTTTTTATTGCATGGTTAACTAGTTTTTGGCAAGGCTAATATAGTACTGATACTGGCGGGAAAAGGGACGGACAGTTTATGAAAAGTGCGGAACAGGGAAAGAACGTAGGAAATTGCAACGGGAGCAACGGAAAACAATATGATTCAGGTCAGCGTTTTCCCCCGGGCCAGGACATGCTGGGGTGTCGATGAGATGAAGTCGATGAAGATATTGAGGGTAGCATCCATGACCAAATCAATGTGGTGAGATATCGGCGTGCTGTGGTGTAGCCGGAGAACCAGGGAATCTTGGGAACTTCTTCCTGTAGTGTGGCGTAATGTTTTCAGTTTGATACGAGGTACGTCCAGAAAGTAAGTTCCGTTTCAATTTATCTCAGCTGCAGCGCTGCGATCGCAGTTCCGCACATGTGCGGTAGACGCTCTGTATCAAGGAGAAGAAACGTGCACCAGTTTGAGATTGCTGTCAGACACATACGCTTTGTTGTGCTTGTTTACAATGTCGGTGTTGATTGAAAATCTCGCCGCTTGTGAAATCAGATCTGTGATTCGTTTTCTGAATGCTAGGAAAGTGAAGCCAATTGAAATTTATCGGCAAATTTGCGAAGTTTACGGAAAAAATGCGATGAGTGATTCAATGGTGAGAAGATGGGTCCGACAGTTCACTGAAAGACGTAGTGAAGTGCACGATGAAAAACGAAGTGGGCGTCCATCTTTGGTTACAGAAGAACTGGTTCACGCGATTGATGACAAGATCCAGGAAAACAGCAAGTTTACAATTAGTGCTCTCGCTATGGAATTTCCCCAAAGCTCAGGATCACTAATTCATGAAATTATTACCGAAAAACTGAAATTTTGTAAACTTTGCTCACGTTGGGTACAGGCGGCAAACTTCAATGAAGAAGGTATACAAAAACTTGTGCCACGCTATGACAAATGCCTGCAAAATTTCGGCAGTTATGTGGAAAAGTAGTTTTAAGAGTTGTAGAATTTTGTGCAATAAATAATTATTCTGTATCTGTACACAATTTAATTTTATTACCAAACGGAATTTACTTTCTGGACGTACCTCGTATTTTGAAAAGTTTCCAGGCATCATTCCAGATACGGTGGACATTGGTATTTAAAATTGGCTGAAAGTCTGTATATGGAAGTCTGATACCTTGTAATGTACCGTAATCGATGCTCTGTTCAGTCAGGTGATCGACAACCTGTTATAATGTATACCTGCATGTCCTTTTAGAGGAGTCGAAATGGGAATTTCATAACTTTTTCCATCTGAATATTTGAAGTCCCCCGTTCTTTTTGCTATAACTTTCAAAGAGGTACGCTCATTGTAAATAAATATTGTTTAAATAGTCATACATAGTAGTCAACATTTTGGTGCATTCACTTGATTAAATATCAATAACTTTGTAACTATTGTTAGAGAAGATATCTTTTTCTTATTTTGATCGAAGAGTTCTACTTTAGCTATTCGCCGCGTTGGCATCCCGCTAATATTTTTCAAATGCGTTTGGAAAGTTAGGTTACATTTTTTTACTTTCTCTAGCCCCATATGTACAATGTACATAGGGATAGAGAAGGTATTGTAATGCACCCAAAAATTCGTTACCGAGATTTCACTGGAAATATATGTTTTGGGGTCCCCTGAGTCCGAAAAAGAATGTTAAAAAAAGATCCGTGTGTGTGTGTCTGTGTGTGTCTGTGGACAGCATAGCCCCAAAACAAAAAGACCGTTAAATACCAAACTTGGTATTTAGGTTTAGTATCTTCCAAGGATGCGACAAGAAGATTTAAAAAAAAAAAAAAAAAAACAAACACCACAAACTACCCTTTACATGGAAAAAAATTCGAAAATTTTGATTTTCTGAAAAATGGCTCTAACGATTTTGATTAAAATCCCGTATATTAAAGCTATTTATGTCCGAAATAAAATGTATATCTCGAATTTTTTGGAAATAGCCTCTGAAGACCTCTTTATTCTGGATGAATTTTGCTGAATTTCGCTCAACTGCTAAACCGTAAGAGGTAGAAAAAAAACGTACTACTCAAAAAATGTACCTCATGCAAAACACACAATTTTCGTCCTTTACGTTTTTGTTGTAGAGGTAATCGTTTTCGAGATATTCCTTGCTATTGGTTTCAATTGTGAAGTGCTTAAAACTTTTCTCACACAGGAAGTGTCTGTTTTTCTTTTGTTCTACTCCTGGCCAAATAAAGAAGTAATTTGCAATTGCAATCGCATAACGATAGCTTTTAAAACATTTGACAGTCACTTTAGCATAGTATTGTTGCTATCGATATTCGTACATTGGGTGTACACACTGCCGGCCATATTATAATTCAGGAGGCAGTGTGTGTGTGTGAGAGAGAGAGAGAGAGAGAGAGAGAGAGAGAGAGAGAGAGAGAGAGAGAGAACATTCGGTGAGTAAACATTGTCGAATGCGTCATCTACCATTTGAGAACTAATGTAAGTATTACAACCATAACCTGATAAAATCACGCTTCACTCCGGTCGTAAATTATCGACAGGATGAAAACACTCGAGGTATTAGTTATGAAAAATCGTCAGCACTTCTAGTACTACCAAAGAGGTTATCGTCACTTTACTTCTAGACAGTTGTGAGTTTGTGCATAAGGCGCGAAAAAACTCGAGTGACTAACACGCATTTAGGAGTTATTTTAAGGCGAGAAAAAGAGTAGGACCTTTATTCTTTAAGAAGTCTCTTTTTCATATTTCTTTTAAGAAAACGTAACTACGGGACTTAAGCTTCTCGACAGAGATGTATTTACCTGAAAGAGATTATTTTCCAACACAATTTCTTTCACTAGGAATTTGTGTTCGCGGAGGAATACTTAACCGCTCTTAACTTCAACGAAGGAAGCTGTGTTTATAAAGATTTCCCATCGTTGCTGATCAACATCACTGGTTGGGTGCTTCTCAGTAAAATCTCACTCAATAAACGTAATTAATTGAGAGGGCTTGTGATAAAAGTGAAGTAATTAAGGGACGCTATATTCCCTTCAACTTCTCAACATTTAATGATTGGAAGAGATGCTACAGCTGCTTCCATAGACCTTGCGAAAATATCTAATGAGAGAAGGAGAGAAGAATTTTTTAGCCAAAAGCGAAGGAAATATCGTGCATATCATTATTTTTGCGGTTTGCCAGATGGTCCACGGCTCGATTCTTGATCGTTTTGCGCAAATATCACATATCTGTTCAAATGATTATCGTTTCTGTTACTTTCTCTACTTCGGGCGTAAAAATTCTTAGTACAGCTTCCTTTCGAAAGGTTACGGCACGTAAAAGAACCTCAAGCTTGATTTGCCTCTGAGCAAAATTAAGGTCTTTCACGCCCAACATAGAATGGGAAGCTAAGAATCGTAGCAGTTAAAAAGTCTCCATAAATAAAACTCAATTTCAATAGTAATCCAGGTAGAAAAAGTATTTGCATTCCACCAAAAAATTCCACACTTTAGGTTCCCAAAAGCCTTTTTGTTTTATAGTATTTTACTTTCTCTACACGTACTATTTACATAGCATATAGAGAAGGTATTACATTCCACCCAAAAAATCGATGTCGAAATGTCACCGGAAATATATGTTTTAAAGTCGCCGGAATCCAAAAAAAAAAAAAACAAAAAAAAAAACAGATCCCAACAAAGATTTTGAGAAAAATCCCCCCACCCCAAACTACCCTTTACATGGAACGTTTTTCGAAAATTTCAATTTTATCAAAAATGGCTCAAACGATTTTGATTAAAATTTCGTATATTAAAGATATTTACCTGACAAAATGTATATCTTGAATTTTCTGGGAATAGCCACTGAAGAATATTTTATTCTGGATGAATTTTACTGAATTTTAAATAACTGCTAAACCGTAAGAGATGGACAAAAACTTACTGCACAAAAAATATAGAGCACGTTAGAACACACAATTTATGTTATATACATTTTTTCCGTGGAGTTCGTCGTTTTTAAGACATTCCTTATTTTTGGTTTCTGCTATGAAAAACCTATACTTTTCTCATATTGGAATTTTGTCAACTGCGGTCCATACAAACAAAGGAACTTCAGTGAACGAGCTTTTGACTGTCACTTTAACCTATGGTACTCCCTTATTTCGCTTCTACTTACAAGGAAACAAGTAATATGGCTATTTCTGCTATTTTTTTTTACTGATTAGCATGAAGGAAATATAAGTATAAACTTTTAAGAATAATTTGTTGCAGAGATGTAGAGAAAGTCATGTGAATGGTACACATCAGATTTTTTTTTAAATTTTATTTTGTGTGTGTGTGTGAGAGAGAGAGAGAGCGAGAGAGAGAGAGAGAGAGAGAGAGAGAGAGAGAGAGAGAGAGAGAAAATCGCAGGGCTCAAAAACGAAAGCCAGGTAAAAACTTGGCTTGACACCAACGTTTCGAAGAAGTGCATCTTCCTCGTCTTCAGGGTGAACCGATGGTTTGAGCTTGCGGAGACTGGTATTTATAAGAGCTGGGATGAAGCTAACAAAGCTGGGATGAAGCTCTTATAAATACCAGTCTCCGCAAGCTCAAACCATCAGTTCACCCTGAAGACGAGGAAGATGCACTTCTTCGAAACGTTGGTGTCAAGCCAAGTTTTTACCTGGCTAGAAGCTCGAGAAGATTTTGAATTAACACGTCGCCAGGAAAGCTTCAGTTCTTATTTTAAGCTTGATATTGTCTCCCAAGCATGCGACATGAATATTTTCAAGAAAATTTCCCTTTTTCCAAACTACATAGAAAATTTTCGAAAATTGCTATTTTTTTAAAAATGATTAACGATTTTGATTAAAATATCCTATTAAGATTGCAGTGGGTTAGACCGCTCACCTCCCATCTAGATGGCGCGTGTTCGATGTGGTGGATGAAAAGGCGCCTGGGCGGGTTTTCTGCGTGTTCCCCCGCCACTAATTCCACCAATTGCTCCATCATCATCATCATCATCATCATCATCTTTCCTGCCATCCATTTCGCTTTCATTTCATATCCACTTCCTCACGCTCATGCCTGACTACGGGCCGACAGGCACCCGCTTTTAAGTCCTAGGGGTTATCAGTACCACATATGGGGAGGGTAAGTATTAAGACAGCGAAAATGCTTGAAAATATTAAAAATTCAACAAAAATTAAGGCGATGTATAATTTCAAAACTGTGTCAGATGTAGATAAAACATCAAGAGCTTTCTCATTTATCGTTAAAAACAAACGTGTTTGCGTTGAATATAACCTTTCATCAAAGGAGAAAGAACAAAGAAATTGCCATTGCTGTAGGTCAGGAAAACAACGACTTAGTATATAGATCATTGAATGAAGAAGCAGTTCGCTTGTTAATGCTTTATGTTCATGGGGTCAGAGGCCAGTGTTTATCTACACTGCCACAGTTACACGTTATCACTTTAAACTGAAGTTCATTGTACTCAGCATAAGCAGGTTTCACCAGCAGTGTGGCCAACACATGATTATTTTTACTTTCTCTACACGTACTATGTTAATAGTGAATAGAGAAGGTGTTGCACTCCACCAAAAAATTCGATACTGAGATTTCACCGGAAATAAATGTTTTAAGGTCCCTTATATACAAAAAAAGCATTTTCACAAAAAGGTCCTTGTGTCTGTGAACACGATAACTCAAAAACGAAAAGTCGGTAAAATACCATACTTGGTATTTAAGCTTAGTATTTTCCAGGGATGCGACACCAAGATTTTGAGAAAATTCCCCCCACCCCAAACTACCCTTTACATGGAACTTTTTTTCGAAAATTTTGATTTTCGCAAAAATAGCTCTAACGATTTTGATTAAAATATCATATATTAAAGATATCCACCTTACAAACAAAATGTATACCTTGAATTTTCTAGGAATAGCCTCTGGAGACTACTTTATTCTGGACGAATTTTACGGAATTTTGCATAACTGCTAAACCGTAAGACTAAGATAAAAACTTACTACACAAGAAATGTAGAGCACGTTAAAGCACACAATTTATGTAATATTAATTTTTTTCGTCGAGTTGATCGTTTTTGAGATATTCATTGTTTTTGGTTTCAGCTATGTAAAACATACTTTTCTCATATAAGAATTTGTCAGCTCCTGTTCATATAAACAAAGGAACTTCAATTACTTAGCAACTAGCTTTTGACACTTTAACCTATGTCACTCCCTTATTTCGCTTCTACTTACAAGGAAACAAGTAATAAGACTATTTCTGGTAATTTGTTCCCGAGTAGCAGGAAGTAAATAGAGGCATAAGCTTTTTAACAATAATTTGTTGCAGAGATGTAGAGAAAGTCATGTGAATGGTACACATCAGATTTTTTTCCGTCAGTCAGCACCCAAAAATCCGTCAAAATTAGAAATTTCCGTATTTTCTATCAAAAATATAAATTAAATTAAAACTCAAGAAAATTTTCTTGTTTAGATCTGAAAGATAATCAAGGGATCTAATTGCTCAGTTATTAGAGCATCTACTGCAGCTATACGTCCATATGGGTACTTGATAGGCTGAAATGGCAGTTTTGACTGTGAAATTGAAAAGGGTTCAGCTGTTTTTAAATGTTTCCTACTTTTTACTTTCTCTACACGTGCTATGTGCATAGTGTTTAGAGAAGGTATTGCAATCCACCAAAAATTAGATACCGAGATTTCACCGGAAGTACATGCTGTGGGTCCCCCTGAATCCAAAAAGTGTATTTTCAGAAAAAGGTCCGTGTGTGTGTGGACAGCATAGCTCAAAAACTGGGTATTTAAGTTCGGTATCTTCCAAGGATGCGACACGAAAATTTTCAAGAAACTCCCTCCCACCTCAAACTACCCTTTACATGGAAAAAATTTCGTAAATTTTGTTTTCTCAAAAATGGCTCTAACGATTTTGATTAAAACATCGTATATTAAAGATATTTACCTGACATATAAAATGTGTAGGATCTTGAATTTTTTTGCGAATAGTCTCTGAAGACTATTTATTCTGGATGAATTTTACGGAATTTTGCATAACTGCTTAGCCATATGAGATGGACAACAACTTACCACACAAAAAATGTTGGGCAGATTAAAACACACAATTTATGTCAAAATTTTTTTTCGTGAAGTTGATCGTTTTTGAGATATCCCTTGTTTTTGGTTTCAGCTTTAAAAAACGTACTGTTCTCATACAGGAATTTGTCAACTCCTGTCCTTACAAACAAAGGAACTTCAGTCACATAGCAACCAGCTTTTTACTATCACTTTAACCTATGGTACTCCCTTAATTCACTTCTACTTGCAAGGAAGAAGTAATAAGACGATTTCTGTTAATTTTTTCTCGATTAGCATGAAGTAAATAGAAGCATTAGCTTTTTAACAATAATTTGTTGTAGATATGTAGAGAAAGTCATGTAAATGGAACATCAGATTTTTCTGTGCTGTTTTCTCTAGTTTCTGTGTATTGTTTCTTTGGGTCCATTGCTGGATGGTACCCCAACCACGTGATACATGCTGTTCTGTGTCTAGTTTACCTCAACTGTATTGTACCTAATTGTACAAAAGAGTTTTTTCAAAGCCATAGCCTTTCACCCTTTTATCACTATTTTTCGCCGACTTCCAGTAAATAAGTTGTTTTTTTATTGTTTCATTTATATAGCCCCCTTTAACATCTAAAGTCATATTGGGGGCTTTGCATTAGAAACAGCTCGTGTGTAGGTTCTTTACATTGGGTTTAAATCGTTTTATTTTCGTTAAACACACACACACACACACACACACACATACATACATACATACATACATACATACATACATTCATTCATTCACTCTCACATACATCCTTCCAGACTCTGTGGGGGAAAATGATATGAAGTGTTATTTATGGACGCTCTATTAACGCACGAATGTATATTTGCGCATGTCAAGTACACGGCAGTTGGGCTACCTGGTAGATATATCCCTAAAAGGGCACTGTGTTGAGAAATAAATAATTTCTGTTAGAAAAAAATATGATATATTCCATTCACATGACTTTCTCTACATCTTGTAACAAATTTATGTTAAAAGGGTTATTCGTCTATCTACTTTATACTAATCGAGATAAATATTAGCAGAAATGGTCTTATTACTTAGCTCATTACTGTGGTTCTCACTTGCTTCTCACCTAGACGGCCGGGGTTCGGTCCTAAGCGGCCGCATGTGAGATTTGTGGTGGACAAAGCGGAGGAGGGGCGGGTTTTCTCCTGGTACTCCGGTTTCCCCCGCCATCGCATTCCACCGGTGCTCCATCATCATTCATGTATCATCAGTGTCACCGCCTGCGGTGCCATAAGTAGTTAAAGGGGCGTTAAACACTACTTAAAAAAAACTGTGGTTCTCAGCGTCCCATTCTATACTGGGCGTGAAAGACCGCTTAATTTTCCTCAGATGCCCCTTTCTCAGGTTTGAGGTTCTTTTACGTGACGTCAGTCTACGACACGGGACCAACGGCTTTACTTCTCTTCCGAAGGAAGCCATGCTAAGGATTTTTACGCCCGAAAAAACCAATCGTTTCCGCTGGGTTTGAACCCGCGACCTTGGATATAAGAAGCTAGCAGAGAAGAAAATTAAAATTCTCGAAAAAAATTGCATGTAAAGGGTAGTTGGGGGTGGGGAGATTTTTCTAAAAATCTTCGTATCGCATCCCTGGAAGATACTAAAGTTAAATACAAAGTTAGGTATTTTATCGACTTTTTATTTTTTGAGTTATCGTGTTCACAGACTCACGGACACACTCACACACGGACACACACGGACCTTTTTCTGAAAATACTTTTTTTTGAATACAGGGGACCCTAAAACATATATTTCCGATGAAATCTCGGTATCGAATTTTTTGGTGGAGTGCAATACCTTCTCTATACACTATGTACATAGTGCGTATAGAGAAAGTAAAAAGCGCAAGGGACTTGGATTAGGGCGTGTCGTTAAATTTCGTAGCTGGATCGTCTTTAGGGGGTCAGGGCTGCAGCTCTGTCAGTAGCATAATGCAGGGAAGAGGGAGCAAGAGAGAGACAGAAGAAGCCTGCCTCTTTTTGCCGACCCTCGCTGATGTTTACATAGATCTGCGTGCGAGAATTCGTCTTATAGGTGTGACGAAACATTAAATCAACACCCTTACTTTCTCTACACGTAGGTCCTATGTACATAGCGTATAGAGAACGTATTGCACTCCACTCAAAAATTCGATGCCAATATTTTACCGGAAATACATGTTTTAGGGTCCCCTGTATCCAAAAAGAAAAGGCACTTTCAGAAAAAGGTCCGTGTGTCAGTGAACACGATAACTGAAAAACGAAAACTCGGTAAAATACCAAACTTGGTATTTAAGTTTAGTAACTTACAGGGATTCGACACGAAGATTCTGAGAAAAATCCCCCTGTCCCAAACTACCCTTTTTATAGAACATTTTTATAAAACTTTGATTTTATCAAAAATGGCTCTAACGATTTTGATTAAAATATCGCATATTAAAGATGTTTACCTGACAAATAAAATGGATATCTTGAATTTTCTGGGAGTAACCTCTGAAGATTACTTTATTCCGGATGCATTTTACGGAAATTTACATAACTGCTAAACCATAAGAGCTGGACAAAAACTTACCTTACAAAAAAATGTAGAGCATGTTAAAACACACAATTTATGATCCATACATTTTTTCGTGGAGTTGATCGTTTTTTAGATACTCGCCTTTTTTACTTTCTCTATACTTATGTACATAGTATATAGAGAAGGTATTGCACTCCACCCAAAAATTCGTTGCGAAGATTTCACCGGAAATATATGTTTTATGGTCCCACGTATCCATAAAAAGCATTTTCAAAAAAAGGTCCGAGTGTGTGTGTTAGTATCTTACAGGGATTCGACATGAAGATTGTGAGAAAAATCCTTCTGCCCCAAACTACCCTTTACATGGAAGATTTTTAGAAAACTTTGATTTTCTCGAAAATGGCTGTACTTCTATTAAAATGTCTTATATTAAGATATTTACCTGACAAATAAGATCTATATCTTGAATTTTCCAGGAAAAGCCTCTGAAAAATACTTTATTCGGGATGGAAAACTGAAGGTGTCTTCCCGTTTAAGAAAAAAATAGATAAAACTGAAACCAATAATAAGGAACATCTCGGAAACAGTTAACTCGTTATATGTAAAAATGTGCATTTAATAGATCTACATTATTTGTGTAATAAGTTTTTGTCTATTACGGTTTACGAGCAAAATTCATCCAGAATGAAGAGATCTTCAGAAGCTATTCCCAGAAATTTGTCGCGTAAATATGTTTAATATACGGTAGTTTAATTTAATTAAGAACTATTTTTGAGAAAAACTAATATTTCTTTCTTTTCTTTCTTTTCTTTCACCTTATCCGGGCAACTCGCCCTAAGTGAGATTCGAACTCACGATCTTTTTAATGTGAAGCAGACACGCTACCACACTACCCAGGTTGGCTTAAAAATGTTTGTCAATTCCTTGAAACATACTAAACCTAAATACCAAGTTTGTTATTTAACGGTCTTTTCGCTTCTGAGCTATGTTATTCACTGGCGCGCGCGCGCGCGCACACAAACACACACACACACACACACACACACACAAACCCCGGATATTTTTCTCAAATACCTTTTTGGATTCAGGGGACCCCAAAACATATATTTTCGGTGAAATCTCCGTATCGAGTTTTTTGGTGGAATACAATGCCTTACGTGTAGAGAAAATAAATATGCGTTCCGTTCATTTGTAAGCAACATCTCTGCAATTTACTAGTATAGTATTAAAGAGTTTAATTATCAAAAAATAATTGCTCAAAACGGTAAAACAAATAAACAAAAAAATCTGATGTGTTCCATTCACATGACTTTCTCTATGTCCCAGCAACAAATTATTCTTAAAAAGCTTATACTTCTATTTACTTTACGCTAATCAGAAAAAATTAGCAGAAATAGTCTTATTACTTGCTTCATTGTAAGTAGAAGCGAAACAAGGGACTACCATAGGTTAAAGTGATAGTCAAAAGCTGGTTGCTATGTCAATGAAGCTCCTTTGTTTATATGGATAAGAATTGAAAAGTTCCTGTATGAGAAAAGTATACGTTTTGCATAGCAGAAACCAAAAATAAGGAATGTCTCAAAAACGACGAACTCCACGAAAAAAATGTGTATAGCATAAATTGTGTGTTTTAATGTGCTCTACATTTTTTGTGTAGTAAGTTTTTGTCCATCTCTTACGGTTTAGCAGTTATTCAAAATTCAGTAAAATTCATTCAGAATAAACTACTCTTCAGAGGCTATTCCCAGAAAATTCAAAATATACATTTTATTTTTCAGATAAATATCTTTAATATACGAAATTTTAATCAAAATCGTTAGAGCCATTTTGGAGAAAATCAAAATTTTCGAAAAAAGTTCCATGTAAAGGGTAGTTGGGGGTGGGGCTATTTTTCTCAAAATCTTCGTGTCGCATCCCTGGAAGATACTAAACTTAAATATTAAGTTTGGTATTTTACCGAGTTTTCGTTTTTGAGTTAGCGTGTTCACAGACACACACACACACACACACACACACACACACACACACACACACACACACACACACACACACACACACACACACACGTGCGCACGCTTACCTTTTTGTGAAAATGCTTTTTTTTTTTTTTTTTTTTTGGATATTGTGGACCCTAAAACATATATTTCCGGTGAAATCTCGGTATCGAATTTTTGGGTGGAGTGCAATACCTTCTCTATAGACTATAGTGCGTATAGAGAAAGTAAAAAAAAAAAAAAAAAAAAAAAAAAAAAACGTGAAATTTGGTACGGACATCATATATTAAACTCTGACTTCTATATCACAATTAAATATATTCTATAGTGTGTATTTTTTTAAATTCCCTAAACGGGTATCAAATATCAGATAGTTAATTTGAGAGTTCAAAATTGCTTTAACTAACATACTACTTGTATTTTATATGAGACCAATTGGCTACTTAATAGCATCAACGAAAGCAATAGTGAGCCTGATTAAGCATCATGCACGAAAAAGAAAAAAAAAAAAAAAAAATGAGAACCTGCTCTACGGGTTATTTAATAAACCACTTTTCATTTCATGCCTCATTTGTTTATTTTTTTTTCATTTTTCTCTTGCAAACATTCTCTTAAATGGAAGCTATGATAATCCATTACACGTGTGCTTGTGCCCTCCGGTGAACAGCTTTTTTTAGTTCTTTGTTTTGTTAAAACTCGCAAATCCAGGAAATGTTATGTGCAAACAGTGAACATTTCGGAAATGCCTAATGGCGTAAACAAATTGACATGCAGCAGCAGAATGTAACACAAAAAAAAAAAAATAATAATCTGATGTGTTCCATTCGCATGACTTTCTCTACATCTCTGTAACAAATTATTGTCAAAAAGCTTGTTCCTCTATCTTCTACATGCTAATCGAGATAAACATTAGCAGAAATACTCTTATTACTTGATTCCTTACCAGAGGAAGGGAAATACGGGAATACTTTAGTCTAAAGGGACAGTCAATCTTTTAAATGGAGCTGCTATGGTATTGTTGCATGACCAGGAGTTGAGCAACGTTTTAAGTGCTTTATAACGCAAATCAGTAACAAGGAATATTTCGGAAATGGTCCATTCCACGAAAAATATGCTTATGGCATAATTGTGTGTTTTACCGACACCTATATTTTGTGTAGTAATTTTTTAACAGTTATGCAAAATTCAGCAAAATTCGTCCAGAATGAAGAGATCTTCAGGGACTATCCCAGAAAATTCAAAATATACGTTTTATTTGTCATGTTTTGAGAAAATCAACATTTTCGAATTTTTCCCTTGTAAAGGGGTCGTATAGGGTGGAGGGATTCTGCTTAAAATCTTCTCGCATCCTTGGAAGATATTAAAATTAAATATAAAATTTGTTATTTTACCGACTTTTCGGTTTTGTGTTCACAGACACACGAGCACATACACCTGCACTATTTTTAATGCTGCTTTTGAAATCAGGGTAGCCTAAAAGGTTTATTACGGTGAAATCTCGGAATCGAATTTTTGGGTGGATTACAATTTATGTACGCTGCACTTGGTAGAGAAAGAAAAAACTGTTCCAAAATAGCAGAAGGCTTATCTACATTTCAGAGAAACCATATAGTCACTAGCATGTGATGTATTGGAATACAACGTCTACAATCTTGCAGCTGAGTGCGAAAGAGTAAATTGGCGCGATACCGTGTGCATCAGCTCACAATGTTCTCTGTACTATTCCACCCAGCATACGAGAGGTTACTTATATCGACATTATTACGTAAGTTATCTGGCAATATTTTATTTGTTTAGTTCCATTCATAGTCAGCAACTCCTCAAATACATCTGTTACGGAAATATTATATTGTATGACACGTTGGTACCCTGGTTTGTTACAGTGGTGGGAAAAGTTGTTCTTTTTACGAAACAGTTTAATCTGTTTCTGTTCCAACCACGAGTCAGTTTCGAAATAACAGTTTCCTACAACAGAAATTCCGTATACTGTTGCAGACATGTTGTGTACCGCCAAATACGATTTAGATAAATAGTCCATCGATAAAATTACAATGCGCCAAATGAAACCATTCACTATGGGACAAAAATAACAACTATTTTGCAACAGTTTCACCGCTAAAACTGTTTCATTAAAACACTTCTGAAAATTGTGTTATTCTTTCATGTATTGCTTCCCCGCAACAGATCCATGCAACAATAACAGCAACGCCTGAATAATTGTTTCACTTATTGCTACAGTTACTGCGCTGCGATTTGTGTTCCATAACGTAAATATTATGTCATCGCTTCCAAAGTTTACCGCAAGGTGCGCCTTTGTACCTTATAGTGCGCGACCTGATATTATCGCGAAATTCGAATGTTCATATCATTTGCCGGTCCCGTAGCCGCGCTCGCTAAAGTGTCTCGCTTTCTTTGGTGCTTCGCTCCGCACGGGATCATGGGTTCGAGTCCCGCCTTGGGCATGGGTGTTACTGTGTTTGTGTATGTACGTCTAAAACGGAAAAACGAATAGGTCAAATAAGGAAATTTAGAAACTAGAAAAAAGAGGTAAAAAGGAATACAGCGCCGGAGTCCTGACAAGCCTCCGGGGCTGTATTTTTTTTTAAACACATTCCCTCCCGTTAACGCGCAACAATGCTTTGCTTCCCTAATTTGATAATTTCCTCTTCAGTGTAACTAGTGAGTGGTTACATTTGGCGTATTGTGATTTTATCGATGTCCTGTATTTAACTCAATAGTATTTTGTGATGCACTACATGTCTGCAACAGTTTTGCAGCTGATCAATGCTGTGAAACAGTTTAGGGAATTCCTGTTGCAGGAAACTGTTATTTCGAAACTGCTTCATGGTTGTAACAGAAACAGATTAAACTGTTTCGCAAAAATTACAACTTTTCCCACCACTAGTAGGTACACTGAAGAGGGAATGAGTTTGATTAGTAATTTTATTTCGAATTTCACGGATAATATCAGGCCGCGCGCTACAAGGTATAAAGGTAAGCAATGACAAAATATTAACGCTAGTGGAGCACAACAATCGCACATAGTAACTGTTGCAATTTGTTTCTGTTATTGTTGCAGGGAAGCAATACATGAAAGAATAACACAATTTCCAGAAGTGTTCTAGTGATACTGTTTCAAATAGTTGCGTTAGCGAAACTGTTTCAACATGGTTGTTGCGTTATTTTTGTCCCATCACTAGTTTGTTATTTGCACGTGTTCAAACTGTGCATTCCGAACATATAGTCACTAACTGCCGCATTGATTATAACGTTAAGTATATTATACCGCATTTTATTACTATATATTGGTTATAATTATATTAATTAGGCTAATTATAGCAGTATTTAATTGTTTAATCATTATTATTATTATTAGGTTAGGTTAGTAGGCTATTAGTTTATTAATTATTAGGTCAAACCTTTGTAGTCAACTAGAAATTTGAATTGCTTTTGCAATTTTTAACTTTTGTCTACTCTGCACATAGACCCAGATAGAGACGGTATTGCATTCTGTCCGGAAATATACGCTTTAGAGTGAGTAAAATTAAACAAACAAAAAAAGAACTCGTATGTTCCATCCACATGGCTTCTCTACAAACCTATGTTACAAGAGAACATTCCTTTATCTACATCATGATAGTCGAGATAAATAATAGCAGAAACGGTTGTGATAGTTCTTAAGTAGAAGAGAAATAAGGTAATATTATTTGCTAAAGTGATACACATATCTTAAAAAAACAACTTAAAATCAAAACTAGTATCTCGGAAACGGTTAACTCGAAAAAAGAAGTTCTGTTGTGTGTGTGTGTGTGTTTTTTGTTTGTTTGTTTTTTTCTAGCAAGTTTTTGTCTTATCTCTTACGGTTTACTAGTTTTGCAACAGGAAAGAGATCTTCAGAGGAAGTTCAAAATCGTTAGAGCTATTTTTAGAATAAAAAAAAATTTCATATGAAGGATGAATTTAGGATGTGGGAACTGTATTGAAAATCTTCGTATCCCATTCTTGGAAGATACTGAATTAAATACCAATTTTGGTATTTAACGAACTTTTTCCTTTAGAGCTGTACTGACCAAATACACACACATTTCTAAAAATGTTTTTTGATTGAGGAGTCTCAAGCATGTATTTCCGGTGAAATCGGTAGGTAACGAATTTTTGGGTGGAATTCAGTACCATCTCTATTCACTATGTACATTGTACCTAAATACCTGCTAGAGAAAGTAAAAATATAGACATTTGAAAAATTGAAATCTCACTGCCACTGACTCTGAAAAGAGTAAGACCAACACGTGTAGAAAGAAAGTTTCGAATGAGACTTATGGAGGGTGGGAGTAGTTGAGTTTCTGATGATGACATTCCTAGATGGTGACTTGTTTTCATTTCCTGTACTGCAATCCTTGGTATCATTTTGACCACTATTCCTCGAGGGTGCAGCATACATTAATCTACCTAAAGAGTAGGTATATCCAGTGCTGTTTTCCTAAATAAAAAATAGTGCCTCAGGTATCAAGAATTCTGCATCACCGATGACGAATCTCATGCAATGATCTCAGCCTGTGATTTTGTGCGAATAATATGTTATTTGAGTACAGTGTTTCTGGGAAAATGGAAATACATGTGTGACATGAAACGTTAGTGTAGGCTTCAAAATAAATTAATATCCCGAAGAAAATATCTTGAGCTACGTATACAAAACTACTTATAATACTAGCTGACCAGGCGAACTTTCTTCCGCCTTAGAAGCAATAAATGAGCAGATTTTGGATTTTATTAAGTTCAATTTTTATTAGGATAATAAATATAAATACAAACATTCTTAAAAAGCTTATACTTTTATTTACTTTATGCTAATCAGAAAAAAATATCAGAAATAGTCTAATTACTCGCTTCCTTGTAAGTAGGAGCGAAATAAGGGACAACTGTAGGTTAAAGTGATAGTCAAAAGCTGGTTGCTATGTCAATGAAGTTCCTTTGTCTATATGGATAGGAGTTGACAAGTTCCTGTATGAGAAAAGTATACGTTTTTCATAGCAGACACCAAAAATAAGGAATGTCACAAAAACGACGAACTCCACGAAAAAAATGTATATAACATAAATTGTGTGTTTTAATGTGCTCTACATTTTTTGTGTGGTAAGTTTTTGTCCATCTCTTACGGTTTAGCAGTTATTCAAAATTTAGTAAAATTCATTCAGAATAAACTACTCTTCAGAGGTTATTCCCAGAAAATTCAAGATATACATTTTGTTTGTCAGGTATGTTTAATATACGAAATTTTAATCAAAATCGTTAGAGCCATTTTCGAGAAAACCAAAATTTTCGAAAAAAGTTCCATGTAAAGGGTAGTTGGGGTTGGGGGTATTTTTCTCAAAATCTTCGTGTCGTATCCCTGGAAGGTACTAAACTTAGTTTGGTATTTTACCGACTTTTCGTTTTTGAGTTATCGTGTTCACAGGCACACGGACACACACACACACACACACACACGGACCTTTTTGTGAAAATGCTTTTTTTGGATATTAGGGAACCTAAAACATTTATTTCCGGTGAAATCTCGGTATCGAATTTTTTGGTGGAGTGCAATACTTCCTCTATACACTATGTACATAGTGCGTATGGAGAAAGTAAAAATCAAGTATTTTAATGATTATTTATTGGTCGTGTATTTTGGTGCATGGGTTGCACTCTTCAGTGAAGCACCTTGTGATAGACGACATTTCTTGTTTTATTATCAGGCGCAAGAACAAATAACGCAGATGGTCTTCCGACCCGTGAACATGCCACGTATAACTGACCATGGGAAAAACAAAGATTTTCTAGATCCAGACCACAAATTTTCAAGGATTGGCCTTATGATTTGTTAATGGCCATGGCGAATGCAAGACGGATCGGAAATTGAAGTCGTTTAAACTCAAAAACGGCAAATCGGTTGGGATCATCGGGATCCTCGGAATGAGAACTTCCTCAACTTCGAATTTTCCTTTGAGTATTGTCGCGTAAATCACATTGTTCATCAATTTACTTACCACCAAACGCCTTCCGTTGCACAGTTTTGGTTGGTTTATGTTTCGAAGCATGATTACTACGGAGCCAACCTTTAGTCATAAATTGTGCGGTGGTAAGCCAGGCACATCCAAGGAGTTTAAAAATTTAATAGGATAGTTGCTCTTCACGTGCAATTTCATTCGCAATGTTTCGAATCCTTTTTCGGGAAAGATTCGATTGTCTTGGTCGCGACATTGTTAATGATAATATCGGCACAATAAGCTAAAAGAAACTCGAAACAAACACCATAGACAACAATGCGTTTTTCTGTCTGTTGCGTTTTGTTATACCACGTTTTATGTCACGTCCCATAGAAACTGGATAAAAAGTATCCTATGTCCGTCTCCTGGTTCTCAGCCACCTCCCCACCGATTTTCAGCCAAATCGGTTCAGCCGTTCTTGAGTTATAAATAGTGTAACTAACACGACTTTCCGTTATATATATGTAGATATATTATTTTCTCTAGACGTCACTGTGGCCAGTGGCAGACCGCTCGCCTCCCTCCTAGGTGGCCTGGGTGTAATGGTGGAAGGGACGGCGTCTAGGCGGGTTTTCTCCGGGTCCTCCGGTTTCCCCCACCACTCATTCCACCAACTGCTCCATCATCCATTTCGCTTGCGTTTCATATAATCCAGTTCATCACGTTCATGCCTGGTTACGAGCCGACTTTTCGTTCCAGGTTATCCATTCTGTGGTTTCGTGATGTTGGCTCCCCGAGAGGCTTCTAAGTCCCAGTGGGGTGTCAGTCGTAAATACAGGGAGGGTAAACCGACAATGAAACAAGTTATTTTCTCTACTACGTATAGTAAGTGAGGAAGTGGTGTTTGCCACCAAAAAAATCGATATCGATATATTGACGGAAATACTCGCATTAAAATTCTTCCTGGATACAAAATAAAACAATAAAAACAGAATATTTAGAAAAAGGTATGGGTCGCTCAGCAGTATAAAATAAGTGATAAACACCAAACTGGGTATTTAAGTGCATTAACTTCCAAAGCCGCGGCAGGAGAATTTCATAAAAATCTCCCCACCCCAAACAAGCGTTTAAATGGAACATTTTTCGATATCAATCTAACGATTTTGATCAAAATGTATAATAAAAATATTTACATGTCAAATAAACTTGAGTCGCATGTCATGTCTTTTCTGAGAATAACTTATTCCTTTTTCATTCGGAAGGAATTTTGTATAATTTTTTTTATAGTTGGTAAACTTTAAACGATAGACGGAAACGTAGTGCACAAAAACTGTTTCTTTTTTAAAGTACACAATTTATTCCGAATAAACTTTTTGTGGCAAAATAATATTTTCGAAAAATCCGTTATTGATGGTTAAAATTGATGAATACATTGTCATTCTTTTTAAATCCCTGTCAATTTTCAATTTTATTTCGCTATTGCATTGAAAGATTATGGAATAGTAATAGATATAGTGTCCAGATTTTAAAATTTTGACTATCGTTATTCTTTTTGTATGTACGTATTACATCCAGAAAGTTCCCCAGAACGTGTAAATAACATAGAAACAAGTTACTATTAAGCTATTTACACATTTCCTTCAAAACAGTTCCCTTCCACAGTGACACACTTTTGCCACCGCGTGTAAAAAGACTGGAATCACTTCTGAAAGCAATTTTCAGATACCTTTCGTAATGCCTTTGTCGCGTATACAGTGATGTTTTCAGCTTTGGAAAATCTTGACTGAAACGTTTATGCCATTCATACACCTGAGTTTTCTTCGCCGCTGCTTCACCATAAGCTTTTTCCATCATTCTCAATGTCTCTGATGGAGATTTGTTTTTAACAAAACCCAAACTTCATGTTCGAATGTGCTTCGTTGCCGACATTATGAAATGCGATAAATGAACATGCATAGAAACAAAACCTAGTTGCTAAGCAAAGACAACAATCATTATTGGAATGAAAATTGAAATGAAGTGTCTTCATGGAGTTACCAACACCAGCAAATAAAACATCCTTTACTTTCGTATACATTAAACAGAAAATAAATGTATCCGGGGACTTATTGAATCTAGGGATATATCGTCCAGGTATTAAACATTTCATTATCACCATTCGTGTGCATCTTTAACGAAACGTGTAATGTAGCTATTTCTGCAAAGGTTTACCTCGATTAAAATGCCGTAGATAAAAAATAAGTTTTTGTAAGATATTTTGTAAAACCACTAATGAATGATAGAGGATAGAGAAAGACATGTGAATATACCAACAGATTTTTAAACATATATTTACAGTGAATATTTTATTCATGACACGTGATCATAGGAAGTGGCCAATCCAGTACATTGGCGCGTAAAATTCCAACCAATCGGAACTCATTATCTCTATATTTTAATATTTTTTTTTAACCAACTCACGTGCATTTTCTCTCTGAACTAATGTTCCTCTCATAATAGTATGAGTGTACAGTGATATTCCCGTACATAATGGCGGAAGTTCCAAAACGTTTTGGGGAAAGGTTTGTCCCTGAATTGAAAACTCAAAGCGCAGAATACAAAAAACAAGAGTGTGTGGAACCAGTTCAATAAATAACGAGGCCATGATTTGTGACATGGACATCAAATTGCAGTGATTTCGGTGCAAATATACATCAAGACAAACGTGATTTTAGGAATATTATTGTTCGTGTCCACATAAGCTAATCATTGTTATTTTATTCACGAGATAGTCTTATTAAATACAACTCTTGTTATGTTACTCATGATAAAGTTATACAAATTTAAAGGAAAAATTCCAGTTAATGACACTGTGTAAAAAGATGAAATACACGGCATCCAACAGAGAGTTTACCAAAGTGTAACTTCGACATTTTTTCCACCATTATGGAATACAGCCGATGTCCCACCGTCAAAATTTGGTCCAAAATGTTTTATATAACGTGAACATTGTGTACAATTTCTCCGTTCCATTCCCATAGGAGTGTGTATTGGTCCAAATTTCTCTCGCATGCACATGAACAGCTGATAGAAAATGGTGGAGATTGCTGATCCACAAATTCCAAGAACATATAATAAATAGAAAGAAAAAAACCAATAAAAAGGCGTTGGTGGACTAGACCATGGCTGGAACGTAGGAATGCAGGCCAAAGAAGAGGTGTACCACAATATGCTGCAAAATAAACTCGTTTCTGACCCTCTAAATTATTTAACTTCCTTAGAATGGACGAATATTTGTTTTGGAAAGTTGCTGTCCTTAGCTGAGGCAAAAATCACTCGCCAAGACACAAATATGAGCAAATCTAAGGTAGCCTTTTTATATTTTGTTGAGAAAAAAAGGTTAGGTACAAATACATTTACAGGGGTTATATATACCCGTGTCATTATTTCATAAATCACTGCCGCAAAAAAATATTTCAACAATAACTCAGCTACTATAACCCTATAATTTAGGACAAAGTCTACAAGATACAGCAAAGTTTCACACAATCACTTGGGCGGGAAGGAAGACCGAGCGCTAGCTGCCATCTTATTACGTCATTGGTTGATTTCATACGTTTAGACCAAAGTTTAGAAAAGCGCTGGAATTGGACCAAAAAATAGGACGGAAATTGTATACAATGAAATTATCCGATATCCCACGATCCAATTTGTAGTTTGAAGAGAATTGGACCAAAATATTTGATCGTGGGACATCGGTTTAAGTCACTAAAAACCTGCTGATATTCCGATTGTTAGCTTCTTTTCATATCTGGCAGTTTTCAGCAAATACGCACCTGATACTTGCATTGTGAAGATTACTTACATTGTATCTGTTACCTTGGAACACTGGTTTAGGATTCACAGATGTATGAACTTCACGTTCCGATCATTTAATCACCAGCTGATGCACTGAATATAATATTAATTATACATTATTATACTATTATGATTAGTAGTACTTACATTAGACTAATTAAACAAGTATTTAATTACATAATCATTATTAATAGGTTACGTTCCTAAGCTATTATGTTATTATTAATTATTCGGTCTTACCTTAGCGGTTAATTACAAATTTGAAGTGTATTTTTTTTTTTCTTCTTTGTTTTGAGGAGGCAATTTATGGTATAAGTAATGCTTGCTTGGGTCGGGTTGTTTTATTTTCCTTAGCGCGCATGTACAATGAGAATAATGGATACACAAAAATTCAATACCGAGATAGGTTTCCAAGAAAAAGCATGTTTTTGCGACCCCTGAATAAAAAGAAAAGGTCAGCGTGAGTGTGTTTGTCTGTGTGCCTGTGAATACTATAACTCAAAAACGGTAAAAAACAAAACTTGCTATATAATTTTAGTATCTTGCAAGGATGCGACACGAAGATTTTGAGGAAAATACCCCCACCCCAAACTATCCTTTACATGGAAAATAATTCGAAAACTGATTTTCTCAAAAATGGCTGTAACGATTTTGATTAAAATGTCTTATATTTAAGTTATTTAAATGGCAAATAAAATGTATATCTTTAATTTTCTGGGAATAGCCTCCAAAGACCTATTTATTCTGGATTATATGTATTGAATTGTGCATAACTGGTAAACCGTAAGAGATAGACAAAAACTTACCACACAAAAATGTAGATCACGTTAAAACACACAATTTATATTACATACATTTTTTTTTTTTTTTTTTTTTTCATGGAGTTGATTGTTTTTGAGATATTCCTTGTTTTTGGTTTCAGCTATGAAAACTTATACTCTTCTCATATAGGAATTTGTTAACTCCTGTCCATACAAACAAAGGAACTTCAGTCACATAGCAACCAGCTTTTGACTATCACTTTAATCTATGGTACTCCCTTATTTCGCTTCTACTTACAAGGAAGCAAGTAATAAGACTATTTCTGTTATTTTTTCCCCCTCTCGATTAGCATGAAGTAAATAAAAGCATAAGCTTTTTATCAATAATTTGTTGTAGAGATGTAGAGAGAGCCATGTCAATGGAACACATGAGATTTTTATTCCCCGTTATCGCTATCGACGTGTTTTGAATGGTTCCTCTTGACTGTAAAACATAAAAAGCATTAATCATATTGTCAGAAAGTTATCCTTGACCTTAGAGTTTGCTAATTGTTTTCGTTCTTGGATCCCTCAACCCTAGGAATGCAATAAAAGCTTCACGGACAGCGAAGCAAAGGGGTGGCAAAAAGATACTGCAGTTTTGCTGTGGCCTTAGAAACATGGGGCCTAAGTATAGGTCTGCGGCGTGTAATTGCTGATTGCTTCTTGGTCTTGCGCAGCAAAGCATATAGTTTTTGCTGCAGCGACGGCTCTATTTGAAGAATGCATTTCTTGAAAACTCTGGGAAGAAAGCCGCTGTTAGGAAACGGAGATGATGATAATTGAAAACTTTAACTTTTAACTTCCCCTTTTTACTTTCTCTACACGTACTATGTACTTAGTGTATACAGAAGGTACTGCATTTCACCCAAAAAACCAATACCGAGATTTCACCGGAAATAGACGTTTTAGGGTCCCGTGTATCCAAAAAAAAAAAAAGCATTTCCAGAAAAAGTTCCGTGTGTGTGTGTGTGAACATGATAACTCAAAAACGAAAAGACGGTAAAATATCAAACTTGGTATTTAAGTTTAGTATCTTCCAGGCTTACGACACGAATTTATTGAGAAAAATCCCCTCACTCCAAACTACCCTTACACGGAAAAAATTTCGAAAATGTTGATTTTCTCAAAAATGGCTCTTAATTATTTTGATTAAAATACCGTATATTAAAGATATTTACCTGGCAAATAAAATGTATATATTGAATTTTCTGGGAACAGCCTCTGAAGACCGCTTTATTCTAAACGAATTTTGCTGAATTTTGCGTAGCTGGTAAACCGTAAGAGAGAGACAAAAAACTTACTGTACAAAACTTGTAGAGCTCGTTAAAACACACAATTTGTTATAAACATTTTTTTCGCGGAGTTGACTGTTTTTGAAATATTCCATATTAATGGTTTCAGCTTTAAAATACTTGTACTTTTCTCATACGGGACTTGTCCATGCAAACAAATGTACATCAGTCATGTAGCAACCAGCTTTTAAAATATTTGATGATCACTTTAGCCTAGTATATTCACTTATTTGCCTTCTAATTACAAGGACGCAACTAAAAAGTCCATTTCTGCTCGTTTTTTCTCGATTTGCATGAAAGAAATGGAAGAATAAGCCTTTTAAGAATAATTTGTTGTTATAGAGACGTAGAGAAAGGCATGTGAATGGAACACATCAGTTTTTTACTTTCTCTGCACGCACTATATACCTAGTGTGTAGAGAAGGTATTGCATTCTCTCCAAAAATTCGATACCAAGATGTCACCGGAAATAGACGTTTTAGGTCCCCTGTACCCCCCCCCCCAAAAAAAAAACATTTTGAGGAAAGGTTCCGCGTGAGTGTGTGTCTGTGGGCAGCATAGCTAAAAAAGGAAAAGACCGTTAAAAACCAAACTTGGTATTTAAGTATGGTATCTTCCAAGGATGCGACACGAAGACTTTCAAGAAAATCTCCCCCTCCCCAACTACCCTTTACATGGAAAAAATGTTCGAAAATTTTGATTTTCTTAAAAATGGCTCTAACGATTTTTATTAAAATCCCTTACATTTAAGATATGGTCGTCTCCTTAGCGCGGTGGTAGCGTTGCTACTTACCAAGCGGGAGACCTGGGTTCGATCCCCAGTACCGGCGTGGGGATTTTTCCCCCCCTGGGAGACCTGGCCCGGGGTGCACTCAGCCTCGTAAGGTCCCTGGGGGGCCAATTGAGGAGCTACTTGATGGAGAAGTAGCGGCTCCAGGTCATGAGGACCGCATTAACCGGCCGGGGGGATTCGAGGCGCTGACCACGTCTCACCCTCCAATACTGCACCCCATCCATGACGTCTGTAGTGGACCGAGATGGGGGACGCAGCGGCCGGGCGGTAGGCCAAGGTTCCCCGTGAGCTGTCGTGCCATGGAGTAAACATTTAAGATATTTATTTGCCAAATAAAATGTACATCTTGAATAATCTGGGAATAGATTCAAATGATCTTTTTATTCTGATTAATTTTTATTGAATTTTGCATAACTGATAAACCGTAAGAGATAGACAATAACTTACTCCACAAAAAATGTAGATGGCGATAAAACACACCATTTATGCCATATACATTTTTTTCATGGAGTTGATCGTTTTTGAGGTATTCCTTGTTATTGGATTCAGCTTTAAAAAACATACACTCTTCTTATTCAGGAATTTTGTCAACTTCTGTCCATACAAAGGAACTTCAGTCACATAGCAACCAGTTTTAGACTATCACTTTCTGCTATTTTTTCTCAATTAGCATGAAGTAAATAGAAGCATAAGCTTTTTAAGTATATGTTGCACAGATGCAGAGAAATAGAGCACATCAGAATTTTAATTTATGTTGTCTCACATACACTCATACACACACGCACTTTTCTGTAAGGATTTTTTTATGGCTTCATAATTCTTCAAAACACATTTCCATAGTATGTTTCGAGAAAGCAATAAGCTTTTGTAAGAATAATTCGTTGACGATTATGTATAGCAAGTCATATGGAACCCATCAGATTTTGAAGTTATGCTGTAATCTCACACACACACACACACACACGCGCGAACCTTATTCTAAGGATTTTTTTTTTATTCATAGAAACTCTAAACACTTATTTCCGGTAAAATTTCGGTATCAAATTTCTGGATGGAATACAATCTCTCTCTACCTTTATATAGGTATTTTATATATACATGCTAGAGAAAATAATAGACATTTAACCCAAAATCCGAAGTGAAGTAATGTAAGAAGGTGTGGACACCATGCGGACGCTACCAAAATGAAATGAAATGGCGTGTTATTTAAGAACGCTCTTTATCCCCTGTGGTTCTCAGCGTCCCATTCTATGCTGTGCGTGGAAGACCGCTTAATTTTGCTGATAGGCCTCTCTATCAGGCTTGAGGTTCTTTTACGTGCCGTAAATCTACGACACGGGACCCACGGCTTTACTTCCCTTCCGAAGGAAGCCATGCTAAGGATTTTTACGCCCGAAATGAAAAAATCCATCGGGTTTGAACCCACGACCTTGGGTATATGAATGGTAACCATTACACCATGGGGACGCTACCAATCATGTTTTTCTTGGGCATACATAAATTGATGTTTTTGAAAACCGGGAGTCAACAATAGGAATAGTTGAAGCTGCCTGGAAGGGCTGGTTCCAGATAATGGCGACCGGAGTGAAAGTAGATGAACCTGCCCCGCCTGCCACGCTACCAGCTGGTCTATCCCATCACAAAGAAAATACGCTCCTCCTTGCCAAAACGCGAGGCGGGTAGATTTCCTGGGACCGACAAAAGCGGCCAGGTGTTACCCTCACCTGCAGTCCGCTTCTACCAGATGGAGAAGACTCATCCTTCTCGTCGTCAGTGTCGCTATGTAACGCGCCGCGTGTGTGTGTCCGTGCGTTAGCGCTAGTGTTTGGATTACTTAACATCTCCTGGACATGCTCGACACGTGCTAAACAAGGTGAGTGAGCGTAAAACACAGCTGATGTAGAAATGGAGGACTTCTCAGTAAGGTGATTTGTACAACGGGTCTATAAACGGAGATACGTCGGGTTGTTACTTTCTCTACAAGTACTATGTACATAGTGTATAGAGAAGGTATTGCACTCCACCAAAAAATTTAGTACCGAGATTTCGCTGGAAATATGTGTTTTAGGTTCCCCTGTATACAAAAAAAAGTATTTTCTGAAAAAGGTCCGTGTGTGTGTATGTGTGTCTGTGAACACAATAACTCAAAAACGAAAAGTCGGTAAAATACTTAGCTTGGTATTTAAGCTTAGTATCTTCCAGGGATGCGACACGAAGATTTTGAGAAAAATCCCCCCACCCCAAACTACCCTTTGCATGGATTACGTAACATAAATACCAAGTTTGGTATTGTACCGACTTTTAGTTTTTAAGTTATTGTGTTCACAGTCATATAGACACGCGCGCGCGAGACCCTTTTCTAAAAATGTTTTTTTTTATATCGGGGATCCTAAAACGTGTATTTCCGGTGAAATCGCGGTAGCGAATTTTTTAATGCTGTGCTATACCTTATCTACCTACATAGGTACTATGTAGAAAAAGTAAAAAGTGTCCCGTGTATCCAAAAAGCACTTTTAGAAAAAGGTCCGTGTATATATGTGAACATTACTAAAAATGAAGACTGGGTTAACTATCAAACTTGACATGTAAATTCAGCATCTTCCAAGGATGCGACATAAAGATTTTCAAGAAAATCGGCTGCCCCCAGCTATCCTTTATAATAGTCTCTGAAACTCTATATTCTGCAAGACTATTGTATAACTGGTCAATCGTAAGATATAGACAGATCTGGTTTAAACACACAATTTACGTTATATGTTTTTGTTTTGTTTGCCATGTCCGAATATTCCCTGATATTAGTTTCAATTTTAAAATACTTTCAAATGGATATCCTCATCCGTTTCATATTTCTGGCCGCCGCCGCGGCCGAGTGGTTAAACCACTTGACTGTCACCAACGCGGCCCGGGTTCGCTCCCGGTTGTGGGATTTGTGTACAAAATGGCGCAAAGGCGGGTTTTCTGCGGGTCCTCCGGTTTCCCCTGCCATCGCATTCCGCCGGTGTTCCCTCTTCATTCCATATATCATCAGTGACATCGCCTGCGGTGAATATGTGGTAAAAGCGGGCGTTAAACACACTAGAAAAAAGTTTCATATTTCTTTTGTTTTACTCCAGTCATGGAGTCCGAATTAAGTTCGAATCTTCCGCTCATTTCGGTATAATTTTCATAGCGGGACAGTAATTGTAAATAGTTTAAAAATATTGTTGAAAATAATCCTGCGTACTAGTTACTTTCTCTATACGCACTATGTACATA
This sequence comes from Hymenopus coronatus, assembly GCA_030762935.1. Taxonomy (NCBI): domain Eukaryota; kingdom Metazoa; phylum Arthropoda; class Insecta; order Mantodea; family Hymenopodidae; genus Hymenopus; species Hymenopus coronatus. The sequence continues at coordinate 45,998,490 of CM060899.1, forward strand.
GTGTACAGAGAAGGTATTGCACTCCACCAGAAAATTCGATACCCATATTTCACCGGAAATATATGTTTTAGGGTCCCTCTGTATCCAAAAAAAGTATTTTCAGAAAAAGGTCGGTAAAATACCAAATTTGGTATTTAAATTTAGTATCTTCCGAGGATGCGACACGAAGATTTTGAGAAAAATGCCCCCCCACTCCAGCATGCAGCTTTTTTTTCGAAAATTTTGATTTTCTAAAAAATGGCTCTAACGATTTTCATTAAAATATAGTATATTAAAGATATTTACCTGACAAATAAAATGTATATCTTGAATTTTCTGGGAATATCCTCTGAAGACTACTTTATTCTGAGTGAATTTTACGAAATTTTGCATAAGTGCTAAACCGTAAGAGAGAGAGACAAAAACTTACCACACAAAAAATGTAGAGCACATTAAAACACACAATTTATGTTGTATACAGTTTTTTCGTGGAGTTGATTATTTTTGAGATATTCCTTGTTTTTGGTTTCAGCTATGAAAAACTTATACTTTTCTCATACAGGACTTTGTGAACTCGTGTCCATACAAAGGAACTTCAGTCACATAGCAACCAGCTTTTGACTATCACTTTAACCTATGGTACTCCATTATTTCGCTTCTACTTACAAGGAAGTAAATAGAAGCATAAGCTTTTTAAAAATAATTTATCACAGAGATACAGAGAAAGTCATGTGGATGGAACACATCAGATTTTTTTTTTTTTTTTAGAACATTCTGGTACACTCACTAGGTAAAATATTAAAAGATTTGTAAATACTAATGTTACAGAAGAGGTTACTGCGAAGTTGTATTTGGAAAGTTAGGTTACGTTTCTCTTTAAGTATTAGATATATTTGAAAGCAATTTCTGAAGAATTAGAATTGTCCATATAAATGCTCCATTATCGCAGAAACTAATAGACCTTGTGGGCTGAAATGTTTACCACCAATTTACATTTAAATAGGCTTTATTTTAACGACTTTTTTTTTTTTTGTATATATATTATTTTTTTTAAATTAAAAATCATCGTTTTTCAATAAACATTTAAGAGCTTTGTTAATAAAGTAATATACCTTGAAAAATATAGGTGATCTTCTTAAACAGTTGCCTGAGATAAGGGATTAAGCTTTAACATTGGCAAGATGGTATTTCGACTCCCCTTAAGCTATGCAACTCCGATTTTACATCACTCGTAATTTAAAAGAAATCTGAAATTCTCATTTAAACACTCACTAGAGAAACACGTGTTTCCCTACGTGTGAATTAGATGCTTTACAACGGATCCGACGTTTTGATACGAGTGCAGCAGTTACATCGACCTCGTTACTCGCTGGCTTCCTGTCCCCAAGGTTACGTGTTCAATTCCGGCTCGGGATAATTATGTTTAAATGTGACAGCCTCGTATCACTAGATTTACTAGCACGTAAAAAAGAAATCCTGAAGGACAAAATTACAGTTTTATGGTGACCCTGGCGGTTGCTGCTGCTTACCTATTACGTAATTTAGTTTCCATGCTACGTCGAAATTGCATTATTCTTGTTAATTTTTTGAAGCACACATACAGACATGACAGTCATTAAGCTATAATGGTTATGTAGGTACGTTAAAAAATAACTATCACCAATTTTTTCTTTGTGCAACTGTCCAGAAGTACAAAGAAAACATCTGATGCGTTACATTCACACGACTTTCTCTATTCCTCTGTAACAAAGTATTGTTAAAGAGTTAATTCTTCTATATACTTCATATTAATCGAGTTAAACATTAGCAGAATTCGTCTTATTACTTGCTCTCTTGTAAGTAGAAGGGAAATAAGGGAATATACTAGGCTAAAGTCATAGTCAAATCTCTTAAATGAAATCCGTTTCTTTGCGTTGCCAGAAGTTGAAAATATTTCCGTATGAGAAAACTTTTAAGTATTTTAAAACTGAAACCAGTAATAAGGAATATCTGAATAATATTAACTCTACGAAAAAACGGAATATGACATAAATTGTATATTTTAACGACACCCACATTTTGTCTAATTCTTACAGTTTATCACTTATGAAAATTCTTCCAGAATAAAGAGGTCTTCAGAGGCTATTTCCAGAAAATTCAAGATATACATTTTATTTGACATGTAAATACCCTTAATGTACGGTGTTTTATTCAAAATCGTTAGAGCTATTTTTCATAAAATCAAACTTTTCGAAAAAATTTTCTATGTAAATATAGTTAGGGATTTTTTTCAAAAATCTTCGTGTAGCATCCTTGAAAACTACTTAACTTAAACACCAAGTTTGGTATTTTATCTGCTTCTCGTTTTTGAAATATCGTGTTTACGGACACACACACGTGGACCTTTTTCTAAAACGATTTTTTGCTACAGGGGACGCTAAAACATGTATTTCCGGTGAAATCTTTGTATCACATTTTTTAATGGAGTGCAATGCCTTCTCTACCTTCGTAGCATGTATTATATAGAGAAAGTAAAAATGTTTTTCAGTTTACGTAGTGTTCAACGCAGGTAGAGAAGAAATTGTATTCCACCCAAAAATTCGATATCGGGATCTCAACGAAAGCATGTGCTTTGAGACTTATCATCTTACGTGATCCATTCACATGACTTTCTCTGCATCTCTGTAACAAATTATTGTTAAAAAGGTTGTTCTTTATCTACATCATACTAATCGAGTAAATATTAATGTGTCATAAATTGTGTGTTCTATCGAGAACTACATTTTTACTTTCTCTAGCCCCATATGTACATAGGGATAGAGAAGTATTGTATTCCACCCAAAAATTCGATACCGAGATTTCACCGGAAATACATGTTTTAGGCCCCTCTGTATAATAAAAAAAAAAAAAGAAAAAAAAAAAAGCCTTTTCAGAAAAAGGTCCGTGTGTGGTGTGTGTCTGTGAACACGATAACTCAAAAACGAAAAGTAGCTAAAATACCAAACTTGGTATTTAAGTTCAGAATATTCCAGGGATGCGACACGAAGATTTTTAGAAAAATCCCCCCACCCCAAACTATCCTTTACATGGAACTTTTTTCGAAAATTTATATTTTCTTAAAAATGGCTCTAACGATTTTGATTCAAGTATCATCTATTAAAGATATTTACCTAACAAATAGAATGTATATCTTGAATTTTCTGGGAATAGCTTCTGAAGACCTGTTTATTCTGGATGAATTTTGCTTAATTTGGCATAACTAGTAAACCGTAAGAGATAGACAAAACCTTACTATACAAAAAATGTAGTTCTTGTTAAAATACACAAGTTATGTTATATACATTTTTCTGGTAGAGCTTACCGTTTTCGAGGTATTCATTGTTATTAGTGTCAGTTGTGAAGTACTTATACTTTTCTCAGACGGGAGTGTCCGTTTTTCTTTTGTTCTTCTCCTGGCCAAGAAAAGAAGCGATTTGTAATGACAATCACATAACGACAGCTTTTAAAACATTTGATTATTGGTTTAGCCTAATGTATTCCCTTATTTTCTTCCTACTTATACGGAACTAAATACTAAGAACATTGTGTTAATGAGTACCTCGATTAGCAAAAGAAGAAGAATCTTATGTATGTAGTTTGTAGAACAGCTAGAGAAAGTCATGTGAGTGTAACACATCAGAGTTTTGTATAGTAAGTTTTTGTCCTCTTACGATTTACCAGTTCTGCAAGATTCAATAAAAATCACCCAGAATAAAGAGGGCTTCAGAGGCTATTCCAAGGAAATTCGAGATATACATTTTATTTGTCATGTAAACATCTTAAATATAAGAGATTTTAATAAAAATCATTAGAGCCATTTTTGAGAAAAACATAATTTTCGAAAATTTTTCCATGGAAAGGGTAGCTTGTGGGAGGGGGGATTTTCTTGAATATCTTTGTGTCGCATCCTTGGAAGATACCAAACTTAAATACAAAGTTTGGTAATTAACGGTCTTTTCGTTTTTACTTTCTCTATAAGCACTATGTACATAGTGTATAGAGAAGGTATTGTACTCCACTAAAAATTCGATACCGAGATTTCACCGGAAATATATGTTTTAGGGTCCCCTGCATCAAAAAAAAAATATTTACAGAAAAAGGTCCGTATATGTGTGTGTGTGTGTGTGTGTGTGTGTGTGTGTGTGTCCGTGTCTGTGAACACGATAACTCAAAAACGAAAAGTCGGTAAAATACTAAACTTGGCATTTAAGTTTAGTATCTTCCAGGGGTGCGACACGAGGATTTTGAGAAAAATCCCCCCAACCCAAACTACCCTTTATATGGAACTTTTTTCGAAAATTTTGAAATGGCTCAAACGATTTTGATTAAAATGTGTTATATTGAAGATATTTACCTGACAAATAAAATGTATATTTTGTATTGTCTGCGAATAGCCTCTGAAGACTACTTTTTTCTGGGTAAATTTTACGGACTTTTGCATAACTGCTAAACCGTAAGAGATGGACAAAATCTTACCATACAAGACATGTGGAGCACTTTAAAACACACAATTTATGTTATATACATTTTTTTCGTGGAGTTGATTGTTTTTGAGATATTCCTTGCTTTTGGTTTCAGCTGTAAAAACACATACTTTTCTCATACAGGACTTTGTGTACTATGACCATACAAACAAAGGAACTTCAGTCACATAGCAACCAGCTTTAGACTATCACTTTAACCTATGGCTCTCCCTTATTTCGCTTCTACTTAGAAGGAAGCAAGAATTTAATATTTTCTCGATTAGCAGGAAGTAAATAGAAGCATAAGCTTTTTAAAAATAATTTATTGCGGAGATATAGAGAAAGTCATGTGAATGGAACACAAAGGATTTTTGAGCTATGCTGTCCACACACACATACTCACGATGTAGAGAAAAGCATGTGAATGCAACATTAACTGTTCAAGCGCCACACGCCTTAGTTCTTTTTCTTCCCTTACCGTGATTTGTGTTCTTTTGTGCCGATTGTCTGGGTAATGGATGAGAAATCTCTTCGAGGTAATTGGCAAACAACTCTGCCATCTGTTTATCTCTTCTAGACCATTCTCTATCATTATTTCTTATGGATGATGTTTGATTTATAGGTATGTAGTTTGATATTTCTGGTATCTTCCACAAACAATATTCAATTTCTTTTATCTGCTATTAATTCTTACATGTAGATACTGAACGACTCGTAAACGTGACAGTCAAACTATTTAACTTATAACTAAGTTGATTTGGTCGTGTTTTCTGCCATTTTTACCTTTTTCTACACAAGGCATAGCTAGAGAAGGTATTAAAATATCTGATGTGTTCCATTCACATGACTTTCTCTACATCTCTGCAAGAAATTAGTTTTAAAAAGCTCATGCTTCTATTTACTTCATGCTAATCGACAACAAATTAGCAGAAATAGTCTTATTACTTGCTTCCTTGTAAGTAGAAGGGAAATAAGGGAGTAGCACAGGTTAAAGCGACAGTCGAAAGCTGGTTGCTATGTGACTGATGTTCCTTTGTTTGTATGAACAGAAGTTGACAAATTTCTGTGTGAGAAAAGTTAAGTTTTTCGAGCCTGAAAACAAAATCAAGGAATATCTCAAAATCGATCAACTCCACGAAAAAAAGTATAGGACAGAAAATCGTGTGTTTTAATGTGCTCTACATTTTTTGTGTGGTAAGTTTTTGTCTATCTCTTACGGTTAAGCAGTTATGTAAAATGCCGTAAAATTCACTCATAATAAAGTAGTCTTCAGAGGCTATTCCCAGAACATTCAAAATATTCATTTTATTTGTCAGGTAAATATCTTTAATATACGATATTTTAATCAAAATCGCTAGAGCCATTTTTTAGAAAATCATGATTTTCGAAAAAAGTACCACTTAAAGGGTAGTTTTGGGTGGGGGGATTTTTCTCAAAATCTTGGTGTCGCATCTCTAGAAGATACTAAACTTAAATACCAAGTTTGGTATTTTACCGACTTTTCGTTTTTGAGTTATCGTGTTCACAGACACACACACACGCGGACATTTTTGTGTAAATGCTTTTTTTTTTTTTGATACAGGGGACCCTAAAACATATATTTCCCGTGAAATCTCGGTATCGACTTTTTTGGTGGAGTGCAATATCTTCTCTATACACTATGTACATAGTACGTGTAGAGAAAGTAAAAATCGATACTTAGATTTCCCCGCAAATACATATTTTAGAGTCCCCTGTATGTAAGTACATTTTGAGAAAAAATGTTCCGCGTGCGCGCGAGCGTGTGCGTGTGTGTGAACACGACACGAAGGTTTTCAAGAAAACCTCCTCCACCCGTAACTACCTTTACAAGGACAACTTTTAGAAAAGTTCCTTTTTCTTAAACATGGCTGTAACTAATTTGATTATAATACCGCATATTAATCCTATTTACATGACAAATAAAATGTATATATTACATTTTCTGGAAATAGCGTCTGAATACTTCTTTATTCCAAAGTGTAAGTGGTAAACCGTAAGAGATGGGTGGCCGCGCCGTGGCCGAGTGGTTAGATCACTCGCCTCCACCTAGACGGCCTGGGTTCGATCCCAAGTAACCGCATGTGAGATTTGTGGTGGACAAAGCGGCGCTGGGACGGGTTTTCTCCGGGTACTCCGGTTTCCCCCGCCATTTCATTCCACCGGTGCTCCATCATTCATGTATCATCAGTGTCACCGCCTGCGGTGCCATAAGTAGTTAAAGCGGGCGTTAAACACTATCAAAAAAAAAAAAAGTAAAAGATGGACAACATTTTACTACACAAAAATTACAGCATATGCATTTCTTTCGTAAAGTTAACTGTTTCCAAGATATTCCTTGTTATTAGGTTCAGTTTCAAACTGCTTAAATCTTTTCTCATGCGATAGGTCAACTTAATTGCATATCTCTTTTGTTTCACATAATGAGCTTTTAAAACATTTGACTGTTGGTTTAGCCTAGTGTATTCGCTTATTTCCCTTCTACTTACAAGGAATTAGGTAATGAGACCTTTTGTAAAAAGAGTTTCTGGAACAGTTAGAGAAAGTCATGTGAATGGAATACATCAGGGGACCCTAAAACGTGGATTTCCGGTATGCTTTCGCTATGTACTAAATAGAGAAAGTGGGATTAACTTTGGTAATGTTTTTTACTTTCTCTAGCCCGTATGTACTATGAACAAAGTGGATAGAGAAGGAATTGTATTCCACCCAAAAATTCGATACCGAAATTACACTGGAAATACACGTTTTAAGACCCCTTGAAAAACGCCTTTTTAATGGTATAGCTCAAAAACAAAAATTCGGTTAAAACTTAAACACCAAAGTTGGTATTTAGGTTCAGTATCTTCCAAGAAAATCTCCCCACCCCAACTACTTTTGCATGAAACTAAGATTTATTTATTTATTTTTATTAGAATTAACCATTTTCAAGATATTCGGAGTTACTGATTTCAGTTTGTAGGTATTTAAACTTTTCTCAAACGGAGGACATCTTTCTTTTCGAATCTCTCTTGTTTGCTCTTAGCAAGAAAAAAGATCCTAATTTCATTTGTTTCACTTAGTGACCTGCTTTTGAAAGAATCCCTTCTACTTACAAAGAAGCAAGTAATAAAGTCAATTTTTATCTTGATTGGCATGAGGTAGAAGATTAATTTTTACTTTTTTGTAAGGAAAGTTTGAAGAACAGCTAGAGAAAGCCATCTGAATGGAACAAATCAGATTTTTTAAAATTCAGTTCCCAGTCGTAACATAAACGCAGCAGGCTTTAAAATAGGCATGTGAGACGTAATGTACCACTCCGTAGAAGTACTAATTTTTCTGGAATAACAAAAGCTTTTGCTGCGGTATATTGGCAGTTACTGTGTCAGTGACATTGGTGTTCTTGCCTTCAAATCAAGATTTCTCCTGCTTTGGATTGTTCAGTGGATATGTCTCATACCAGAGTTCTCAAGGCTACAAAACAAGTCAAGCAAGTTCACCTAAAGCTCGCGTGGTTATTCATCATGGCCATTAACCTCCAGTCTTTCTGATGTATTACGTTTCATTTTTAGAAATGGCATATCACTATATGAACAGGTACCTGTTTTGAGAAACAAAGGTTCTGATATTACCATTTCTATTCTACATAAAATCACAAACACTTTGTTATTAAGAAAAATCTGATGTGTTACATTCTCATAACCTTCCCTACATCTCTGTAACAAATTGTTGTTAATAAGCTTATATCTATTTAACGCTAAAACATTAGCACAAACTGTTTGAAAATGTGGTTGCTATGGATTTGAAATCCGCTTCTGTGCGTGGCCAGAAGCTGACGAGTTCCCATATGAAAAATATAATTATTTTAAAACTTAAATCAATAACAAGGACTATCTTAAAAACTGTCAACTCCAGGAAAAAATTGCATATAACATAAATTGCGTATTTTAACGAGCTCTATATTTTTTGTGCAGTAAGTTTTTGTATATCTCTTACGGTTTGCCAGTTATGCAAAATTCTGAAAAATTCATCCAGAATAAAGATGTCTTCAGAGGCTATTCCCAGAAAATTCAAGATATACATTTTATTTGCCATGTAAACATCTTAAATATAAGAAATTTTAATCAAAATCGTTACAACAATTTTTGAAAAAATCAAAATTTTCGAAAATATTTCCATGTAAAGGATAGTTGGGGTTGGGGGAATTTTGTTGAAAATCTTCGTGTCGCATCCTTGGAAGATACTGAACTAAAATACCAAGTTTGGTATTTAACATACTTTTCGTTTTTGAGCTATACTGTCCACACACACACACGCACACACACTCACACGGACCTTTTTCTAGAAATGCTTTTTTTTTTATTCAGGAGGTCTCAAAACATGTATTTCCGGTGAAATCTCGATATCGAATTTTTGGGTGTAATACAATACCTTCTCTATACACTATGCAGATCGTACGTGTAGAGAGAGTAAAAATCTTGTGTATTCCATTCAAATGAGTTTCTTTCTCTACCTGTTCTGCAAACAAACCACGAGAGCCATCTAGAAAGTAACAGACGATTTGGCATAACTTGACTTACAGAACCTTACTCTATTTTTCAATGTAATAGATATTGCTATCAAGGTATTTATTATCACGTGGTGCCGGTTTTTCCAATACACATTTTATACTCTTCCACCGCCAAAGATCTGACCAAGATGTACTGCCACGTTGAGGTCTTCACCGGTTAGGAAATGTTTTCCATCCAACAAGTCATTTACGTTAATCAAAGTTTCTTAATTTTTACTTTCTCTAGCCCCATATGTACAATGTACATAGGGATAGAGAAGGTATTGTAATGCACCAAAAAATTCGATACCGAGATTTCACCGGAAATAAATGTTTTGGGGCCCCTGAGTCCGAAAAAAGCATTTTTAAAAAACGGTCCGCGCGCGCGTGTGTGTGTGTGTGTGTGTCTGTGGACAGCATAGCTCCAAAACAAAAAGACCGTTAAATACCAAACTTGATGTTTAAGTTTAGTATCTTCCAAGGATGCGACACGAAGATTTTAAAAAAAAAAATCCCCCATCACAAACTACCTTTTACATGGAAAAAATTTCGAAAATTTTGATTTTCTTAAAAATGGCTCTAACGATTTTGATTTAAATCCCGCATAATAAAGCTATTTATGTCCAAAATAAAACGTATATCTCGAATTTTTTGGGAATAGCTTCCAAAGTCCTCTTTATTCTGGATGAATTTTGCTTAACTGCTAAACCGTAAGATACAGAAAAAAACGTACTACACAAAAACTGTACCTTATGACGAAACACAGAATTTTTGTCCTTTACGTTTTTGTTGTGGAGGAAACCGTTTTCGAGATATTCCTTGTTATTGGTTTCAATTTGAAGTACTTAAACTTTTCTCAGACAGGAAGTGTCTATTTTTCTTTTGTTCTACTCCTGGCCAAGCAAAGAAGTGATTTGCAATGACAATCGCATAACGATATCTTTTAAAACATTTGACAATCGCTTTAGCGTAGTGCATTCCCTTATTCCCTTCTACTTATAAGGAACTAAGTAATAACATTCTGGTAACATTTATCTTGATTAGCAGTGTGTACAAAGAAGAATAATCTTTTGTAGGTGTTTTGTAGAATAGCTAGAGAAAGTCATGTGAGTGTAACACATCAGATTTTTTACTTTCTCTATACGCACTATGTATATAGTGTGTAGAGAATGTATTGCACTCCACCAAAAAATTCGATACCGAGATTTGACCGGAAATATATGTTTTAGGGTCCCCTGTATCCAAAAAAAGTATTTCCAGAAAAAGGTCCGTGTGTGTGTGTCCGTGTGTCTGTTAACACGATAACTCGAAAACGAAAAGTCGGTAAAATACCAAACTTGGTATTTAGGTTTAGTATCTTCCAGGGATGGGACACGAAGATTTTGAGAACAATCCCCCCACCCCCAACTACCCTTTACATGGAACTTTTTTCCAAAATTTTGTTTTTCTCTAAAATGGCTCTAACGATTTTGATTAAAATATCGTATATTAAAGATATTTACCTGACAAATGAAATGTATATTTTGAATTTTCTGGGAATAGCCTCTGAAGACTGCTTTATTCTGGGTCAATTTTACAGAATTTTGCATAACTGCTAAACCGTAAGAGATGGACAAAAATTTACCACACAACAAATGTAGAGCACCTTAAAACACACAATTTATGTTACATACATTTTTTCGTGGAGTTGATTGTTTTTGAGATATTCCTTGTTTTTGGTTTCAGCTATAAAAACTTACTCTTTTCTCATACAGGACTTTGTGAACTCGTGTCCATACAAACAAAGGAACTTCAGTCGCAGAGCAACCAGCTTTTGACTATGACTTTAACCTATGGTACCCCTTATTTCGCTTCTACTAACAAGGAAGCAAGTAATAAGACTATTTCTGCTAATTTTTACTCCATTAGTTGAAGTAAATAGAATAATTTGTTGCAGTGTTATAGAGAAAGTCATGTGAATGGAACACATCAGATTTTTTATCAACATTTGCTGTCAACTCCTCCATAAATATTGATGAACTTACACTTCGGTCTTTGTCGTGCACACTGATTCTTCCTAGATTACTCTGTTATGCGCCGTTTCCTCACTAAAGACACGTTCATTGCATTATCACCAACACTTGCGCTTTCTGCCTATGGCATTCGATTGCCGGAACATTTTGTGCATTAAAAAAAACCCCAATAAGTCCTGCGGCAGAAAAGTGTAACATCGGAATTGATGAAAAACTGGTACCATATGACAGTAATGTATTGACAGAATGGAGATTACGTTGATAAATAGAGTAAGGTACTGTAACTTTGTAAATAAAGTTTTGTGTTATCTTTCGTTATAATTTAGTTATGCAAAATAGTTCGTTACTTTCCTACCTATAAAAGAGTAATCGAGATAAGCATGAAACGGTCTTGTTCCTTTTTACTTTCTCTAGCCCCATATGTACTATGCACATAGGGATAGAGAAGTATCGCATTCCACCCAAAAATTCGATACTGAGATTTCACCGGAAATACATGTTTTAGGACCCCCTGCATCAAAAAAAAAAAAAAAAAAAAACATTTTGAGAAAAAGGTCCGTGTGTCTGTGAGCACGATAACTCAAAAACGAAAAGTAGCTAAAATACCAAATTTGATATTTAAGTTCAGTATCTTCCAGGGATGCGACACGAAGATTTTGAGAAAAGTCCCCCCACCCCAAACTACCCTTTACATGAAACTTTTTTCGAAAATTTTGATTTACTTAAAAATGACTCTAACGATTTTGATTAAAATCTAATATATTAAAGATATTTACCTAACAAATAAAATGTATATCTTGAATTTTCTTGGAATAGCTTCTGAAGACCTGTTTATTCTGGATGAATTTTGCTTAATTTTGCATAACTAGTAAACCGTAAGAGATAGACAAAAGCTTACTATACAAAAGATTTAGGTCTTGTTAAAATACACAAGTTATGTCATATACATTTTTCTCGTGGAGCTTACCGTTTTCGAGGTATTCCTTGTTATTAGTTTCAGTTGTGAAGTACTTATACTTTTCTCAGACGGGAGTGTCCGTTTTTCTTTTGTTCTACTCCTGGCCAAGAAAAGAAGCGATTTGTAATGACAGTCGCATAACGACAGCTTTTAAAACATTTGACTATTGGTTTAGGCTAGTGTATTCCCTTATTTTCTTCCTACTTATACGGAACTAAATAATAAAAACATTGTGCTAATGAGTACCACGATTAGCAAGGTGCAGGAAGAAGAAGAATCTTATGTATGAAGTTTGTAGAACAGCTAGAGAAAATCATGTGATTGTAACACATCAGATTTTTAGTAAAAGGGAAATAAGGAATACACCAGGCTAAAGCGATAGTCAACTCTTTTAAAAGCTGACGCTATGCGATTGCTGTTTAAATTCTGTTCTTTTTCGATAGTCAGGGAAACAAATCTGATGTCCATTCATACGAGCTTCTCTGGTTGTTCTACAAGCAAACCTCTTACAAAAGATTATTCTTCTTTCTACTCCATGCTATACGAGATAAGCATTACCAGAATGATGTTATTACGTAATCCCTTACAAGAACACGGGAACTAATAAAATATGCTATCCTCAAGTGATAGTCAAATGTTTTAAAAGCTGTCGGAACTATATTGTCATTGAAATTCGGTTTGTTGACAAAGAGTAAAACAAAAGAAACGCGGACGACTTCCTGTTTGAGAAATCTACATGTATTTTAAAATTGAAACTAATAACAAGAAATAACTCGGAAACGGTTAGCTCCACAACAAAAATGTATGTGACATAAATTATGTGCTTAGATGAGATATACACATGCTTGTGTGGCTAGTCTCTTACGGTTTGGCAGTTATATAAAAGGCATTCAGATTGAAGACTACTTCAGGGGTTATTCCCAAGAAATTCAGGATATTCATTTTATTCTCCATGAAAATATCTTTAATATACAGTTATTCAAAATGTTGCAGCCATTTTTGAGAAAATAACAATTGGCCATGGAAAGGGTAGTTTGGGTTGGGGGGATTTTGTTGAAAATCTTCTTGACCCATCCTTGAGAGTGGCTAAATTTAAACACCAAAGTTGGTATTTAAAGGCCTTTTCGTTTTTGGGGTATGATGTACACAGACACAGAAGGACATTTTTCTAAAAATGCTTTTTTTATTCAGGGGATATCCAAATATATGTTTCCGCTTAAATTTCAACCCCGAATTTTAGTGGAATACAATACCTTCTCTACTTACTCTATGTGTAGAGAAAGTAGAAACAAATTTGCTAATTGCATCATAATACAGAGGGGTTTCTATAGGTGTGCTCTAATACAAACCCATGATTCTGTTGGTTTCCAAGGAGAAACGTTGCCCCGCCCTAAAACCAAATATCGACAGGAATCTTTGGGGTAAACATTTCCAGCTGTTGCCACTTTTACTGCAAAGCCGTTCCTCTCTCCCTCTTTCAGTAACTCCATTGTTGCTAAAAATCCGATACATAGAAACGCTTATTCTTTTTATTTTCCTCTAAAATACAGTTCCGGAGTCTGGTCAGGACCCCGGCGCTGTATACTCCTGTTTACATGCCCCCCTAAATTTACTGTGTGTGCTGTACGATTACTGTTTTTACTTTCTCCATACGCACTATGTACATAGTGTATAGAGAAAGTATTGCACTCCACCAGAAAATTCGATACCGAGATTTCACCGGAAATATATGTTTTATGGTCCCTAATATCCAAAAAAAATCATTTTCACAAAAAGGTCTGTGTGTGTTTGTGTGTCCGTGTGTCTGTGAACACGATAACTCAAAAACGAAAAGTCGGTAAAATATCAAACTTGGTATTTAAGTTTAGTATCTTCCAGGGATGCGATACGAAGATTTTGAGAAAACTACCCCCACCCCCAACTACCCTTTACATGGAACTTTTTTCGAAAATTTTTATTTTCTCAAAAATGGCTGTAACGATTTTGATTAAAATTTCGTATACTAAACATATTTACCTGACTAATAAAATGTATATCTTGAATTTTCTGGGAATAGCCTCTGAAGAGTAGTTTATTCTGAATGAATTTTACTAAATTTTGAATAACTGCTAAACCGTAAGCGATAGACAAAAACTTACTACACAAAAATGTAGAGCACATTAAACCACACAATTTATGTTATATACATTTTTTTCGTGGAGTTCGTCGTTTTTGTGACATTCCTTATTTTTGGTTTCTGCTATGAAAAACGTATACTTTTCTCATACAGGAACTTGTCAACTCCAATGCATATAGACAAAGGAACTTCATTGACATAGGAACCAGCTTTTGACTATCACTTTAACCTACAGTTGTCCCATATTTCGCTTCTACTTACAAGGAAGCGAGTAATTAGACTATTTCTGCTATTTTTTTCTGATTAGCATAAAGTAAATAAAAGTATAAGCTTTTTAAGAATCATTTGTTGCAGGGATATATATATATATATATATATATATATATATATATATATATATATATATATATATATATATACACATACACACATTGCACAAACATATAACAACCATGACCAAGGCTGGACTCGAACCCACGATTCCCTAACCACTCTTGAATGATGTGTTTGGTCTTTGTTGTTCCCGTTAGCCAATTGCTGTCGCGTATTCCTAGTCTTTTTTCCGAGACATCACAGAAATTTGCGGATAGAATATAAATTCGTTTCCCCTCAAGATGAACGAAAATTGCTTAATTTTAGTTTGAAATGTTTCGGCATTTTACTGTTTACTGGCTATCTTTTAGGAAATGTGTCGGGAGAATACCTTTTCAACATTGCAGACAAGGGAATCTCGCAAGCTGATGTAATTTAGCTCATGTTATGTTCCTAGCTGTATAAGTTTTGATCATGTTCAATTCATATTACTTTCTCTACACGTACTATGTACATAGTGTATAGAGAAGGTATTATAATGCATCCAAAAATTCGATACCGAGATTTCACGGGAAACGCATGTTTTGAAACTCCCTGAATCCAAGAAAAGCATTTTTATAAAAATGTTCTTGTATGTGTGTGTGTGTGTGTGTGTGTGTGTGTGTGTGTGTGTGTGTGTGGGCAGCATAGCTCATAAATCGAAAGTCCGTTAAAAACCAAACTTGGTGTTTAGGTTTGATATCTTCAAAATATGCGACACTAAGATTTTCAAGAAAATACCCCCACCCCCAACTACCCTTTATATGGAAACATTTTCGAAAGTTTTGATTTTCTCAAAAATGGTTCTAACGATTTTGATTAAAATATCATATATTAAAGACATTTACACCACAAATAAAACGTATATCT
Source organism: Hymenopus coronatus (assembly GCA_030762935.1). NCBI lineage: Eukaryota > Metazoa > Arthropoda > Insecta > Mantodea > Hymenopodidae > Hymenopus > Hymenopus coronatus. Next base: position 46,013,803 of record CM060899.1, read on the forward strand.
TGAATTTCCTGGAACACCCTTAGAAAACTTCTTTATTCTGGATGAATGTTCCTGGATTTTACGTAACTAGTAAACCGTAAGAGATGGAGATCTCGTTGAAACACACAAATTATGCCATATACATTTTTTACGTGGAGTTAACCATTTTTTGAGATATTGTTATTTGTTTCAGATTCAAGATACTTAAAACTTTTCCCCCACGGAAAGTTGTAAACTCCAGGACCTGCATAGAAACGGATTTACACACATGTCAACCAGCTTTTAAAAGATTTGACATTCGTTTTAGTGTATTCCTTTATTTTCCTTCTACTTACAAGGAAGCAAGTAATTAAGACAATTTTTGCTAATGTTTATCTCGATTATCATAAAGTAGACAGAAGAATATGCTTATTAACAATAATTTGTTACAGAGATGTAGAGAAAGTCATGTGAATGGAAGACAGACACCGGCAAGTGGGTGTTGCTCCGCGTATATTGTTAAGAAAAGTTGAACTGAACCGCGGTTCAATGGCATCGTTAATGATACAGCATTCCGGAGTGTTACTATGCTAGGCTTCACATCTTGCGTGCGATATCCACTGGAAAAATATCACAGACCAGCAACTGAGCTGCAATGCTATATTGTAAAAGACGTCTTTATTGACTAAAAACAACTTTACTTTCTCTACACGTACTATATACATAGTTTAGGTATTGTATTGCACCCAAAAATTCAATACCGAGATTTCACCGGAAATACGTGTTTTGGGACTGTCTGAATGCTAAAAAAAGCATTATTAGAAAAATGTCCGTGTGTGTCTGTGTCTGGGCAGCATAGCTCAGTATCCTCCACCCCAAACTACCCTTTACACGGAAAAAATTTCGAAAATGTTTTTCTTAAAAATAGCGCTAACGATTTTGATTAAAATACCACATATTAAAGCCATTTCCATCAAAAATAAAATTCATATCTTGAATTTTGTGGGAGTAGCTTGTGAAGGCCTGTTTATTGTGGATGAATTTTGCAGAACTAGTAAACCGAAAGAGATAGACACAAAAAGTATATATCTCGTTAAAATACCAATTTATGTCATGTACACAAGTTTACCGTTTTCGAGATATTCCTTGTAAATGGTTTCCATTGTAAAGTTCTTATGTTTTTCTCAGACAGGAAGGTCCGTTTCTCTTTTGTTCTACTCCTGGCCAAGGAAAGAACCAACTTGTAAGGATAATCGCATAACGAAAGCTTTTAAAACATTTTAGTATCGCTTTAGCATAACGCATTCTGGTTGTTCCCTTCTACTCATAAGGAACTAAGTAATAAGTGCATTTTGTTAATGTTTATCTCGATTAGCTTGGTGTAGAAAGAAGAATAATCTTTTGTAAGGAGTTTGTTTGTAGAACAGTTGGAGAAAATCTCAGAGATTTTTATTATTAGAGCACAATTTTTACTTTCCCTACACGTATTATATACATAATGTATAGTGAAGCTATTGTAATGCACCCAAAACTTTGATACCGAGATTTTACTGGAAATAGGTCCGTGCGTGTGTTTCTGTCTTAGTCTGTGGACAGCATAGATCAAAAAGACCGTTAAATACCAAAGCTTGGTATCTTCCAAGGCTGCGACACGAAGATTTTCAAGAAAATCCCGCCACCCCCAACTACCCTTTACATGGAACTTTTTTTTCGAAAAGTTTGATTTTCTTAAAAGTGGCTCTAACGATTTTGATCAAAATATCGCAAATGAAAGATATTTACCTGACAAGGAATATGTATATCTTGAATTTTCTGGGAACAGTCTCTGAAGACTACTCTATTCTGGATGAATTTTACGGAATTGTGCATAACTGCTAAACCGTAAGAGATGGACAAAAACTTAACACACAAAAAACGAAGAGCACATTAAAACACACAATTTATGTTATATATATTTTTTTTTCGTGGAGTTGATCGTTTTTGAAATATTCCTTTTTATTGGTTTCAGCATTAAAAAACTTAACTTTTCTCATACAGGAATTTGTCAACTCCTGTCCATACAAACAAAGGAACTTCAGTCACTTAGCAACCAGCTTTTGACTATCGTTTTATTCTATGGTACTCCCTTATTTCGCTTCTACTTACAAGGAAGCAAGTAATAAGACTATTTGTGCTGATTTTTCTCGATTATCATGAAGTAAATAGAAGCATAAGCTTTTGAGCAATAATTTGTTGCAGAAATGTAGAGAAAGTCATGTGAATGGTACACATAATATTTTTGGTCTTGTAAAGCTCAATAAACACTGTTTATTTCCTTCCAAATGCAAAACTATTACTTTCTTGCGCTTTTAAAAGTAATTGTATTACAAAGGGCATTATAACGTCGTGAACAGTTGCTAAACTCGAAGCTGAAATAGCGTGTATTCCTAAAGATTGCTCGTTTTTTATCTTGTGCGTGCTCGCGCTAGACGCCAATATCCGGCGGAATTCAAAAGTGTGCTTCGATAACTGAACGGATAGGCGAGAAGGAACTAAGATAGAGGTGCAGAGGAACCGCAGTGTAATCAAAAGTTGTAGAAACAGAGAGGAAGTGAAACAAACTCCATGCCGTTAGTGTGTTTCTACACAAAAGATTATTTATTTCGGAATTAATTTTGCAGATGTGCTAATTTTGAAGCTAATTTTGTTTCTTAGTCTGCTTACCATCCCCGTATTTAGGACTTAACAAGTGTATGCGTAGGGGATAGAAGCCTAACGACACGAAACTAGAATGAAGAACCTGGAACGAATGGTTGGCCCGTAGCCAGGCGTGAAGAAGTGGATGGTATGAAATATAAGCGAAATGGATGATAGGAAAGGTGATGATGGAGCAATTGGTGGTATGAGTGGCGGGGGAAACCGGAGGACCGGAGAAAACCCGCCTAGATGGGAGGCGAGCGGTCCTACTACTCAACCACGGCTTCGCCTTTAAAACTGAAGTTACTTAGAAAAATCGGATGCGCCCCATTCACAGGAATTTCTCTACCTGGTCTTATTACTTAGTTCCTTATATGTAGAAGCGAAATAACTCTTAGACTAAAGCGATAATTAGATCTTTTAAAGCTGGTCGGTATATGAAACAATTGAAATTCGGTTCTCTTTTCATTGATAGAAGTAAAGCAAGAGAGACATGAAACGTGAGATGGTTTCCCGTTTGAGAAAAGTTTAAGTATTTTAAAACTGAAACCAATAACAGGTAATGTCTTGGTTATGGTTATTTATACAATAAAAAGTGTATCTGACACAAATTGCGTGTTTTAACAAAATCCTAATGCCCGCCTGGGTAGTGTGGTGCTAGCGAATCTGCCTCAGACTCAAAAAGTCGCCAGTTCGAATCTCGCTTAGGGTGAGTCACCCGGATAAACCCCATTTCGGGGTTTCCCTTATCCTGAGAAGACTAATGTCGAGTAACTTTGAGCCCCATGGACCCCGAGATCACTTGAGCATTATTTCTCCGATTTCATTCGTCCGATATGACCAACCAGATAAAGGACTTTAAGCTTTAAAAAAAAATCGAAATTTTTTGTAGCAGCTACGCTTTTATTCATCTCTTAACATTTATGCGAAAGTTACTCAGAAAAAAGAGAACTTCAAAAGCTATTCCCAACAAATTCAAAATGTGCAGTTTATTAAGCATGTGGATATATTAAACATACGTTATTTTAATAAAAGTCGTAACGCAATTTTTGAAAAGACTGAACATTTCGAAAAAAAATTTTCTATCTAAAGGGTAGTTTGGGTTAGGGAGATTTTCCTGAAGTTTAGTTAAAATGTTTTTATTTATTTATTTATCCAGGAGTTCTCAAACATATAGGTTTCCGGTGAAATCTTAACATTGAATTTTTTGGGTGGGATACAATAACATCTCTACCTATTACGTACGTATTGGTAAAGAATGTAAAAAATCTTATGTGTTCCATTCACATGACTTTCTCTATATCTCTGTAACAAATTATTCTTAATAAGCTTATCTTTTATTTATTTCTTGCTGATCGAGAAAAATTAGCAGAAGTAGTCTTATTTCTTGCTTTATTGTAAGTAGAAGCGAAATAAGGGAGTACCATGGGTTAAAATGATAGCCAAAAGCTGGTTGCTATGTGACTGATGTTCCTTTGTTTGAATGGACAGGAGTTGACAAATTCCCGTATGAGAAAGGTTAAGTTTTTCAAAGCTGAAACCAAGAAAAAGGAATATCTCAAAAACGATCAACTCCACGAAAAAAATGTATATAACATAAATTGTGTGTTTTAACGTGCTCTACATTTTTTGTGTGTTAAGTTTTTATCCCTCTCTTATGGTTTAGAAGTTATACAAAATTCATCCAGAATAAAGTAGTCTTCAGAGGCTATTCCCAGAAAATTCAAAATATACATTTTATTTGTCAGGTAAACATCTTTAATGTATGATATTTTAATCAAAATCGTTAGAGCCATTTTTTAGAAAATCAAAATTTTCGAAAAAAGTTCCATGTAAAGGGTAGTTTGGGGTGTGGAGAGTTTTCTCAAAATCTTTGTGTCGCATCCCTGGAATATACTAAACTTAAATACCAAGTTTGGTATTTTACCGACTTTTCGTTTTTGGGTTATCGTGTTCACAGACACACGGACACACACGGACCTTTTTCTGAAAATACTTTTTTTACTTTCTCCATACGCACTATGTACATAGTGTATAGAGAAAGTATTGCACTCCACCAAAATTTCGATACCGAGATTTCACCGGAAATTTATGTTTTAGGGCCCCCAATATCCAAAAAAAGCATTTTCACAAAAAGGTCCGCGTGTCCGTGTGTCTGTGAACATAACTCAAAAACGAAAAGTCGGTAAAATACCAAACTTGGTATTTAAGTTTAGTATCTTCCAGGGATGCGACACTAAGATTTTGAGAAAAATCTCCCCACCCCCAACTACCCTTTACATGGAACTTTTTTCGAAAATGTTGATTTTCTCAAAAATGGCTCTAACGATTTTGATTAAAATTTCTGATATTAAACATATTTACCTGACAAATGAAATGTATATCTTGAATTTTCTGGGAATAGCCTCTGAATAGTAGTTTATTCTGGATGAATTTTACTAAATTTTGAATAACTGCTAAACCGTAAGAGATGGACAAAAACTTACTGCACAAAAAAATGTAGAGCATATTAAAACACACAATTTATGTTATATACAATTTTTTCGCGGAGTTCGTCGTTTTTGTGACATTCCTTATCTTTGGTTTCTGCTATGAAAAACGTATACTTTTCTCATACAGGAACTTGTCAACTCCTATCCATATAAACAAAGGAACTTCATTGACATAGCAACCAGCTTTTGACTATCACTTTAACCTATGGTTGTCCCTTATTTCGCTTCTAATTACAAGGATGCGAGTAATTAGACTATTTCTGCTAATTTTTTCTGGTTAGCATAAAATAAATAGAAGTATAAGCTTTTTAAGAATTATATGTTGCAGGGATATGGAGCAAGTCATGTGAATGGTACACATCAGATTTTTTATGATACAGGGGACCCTAAAACATATATTTCCGGTGAAATCTCGGTATCGAATTTTTTGGTGGAGTGCAATACCTTCTGTATACACTATGTACATAGTACGTATAGAGAAAGTAAAACACATAACAAATTGTGGCAGGGTGCAGTAAAAGTGTTTCGAGACGTGATGGGAAATAATAGAAGCATGTGCCGAGTGGTAGAGCCGCTATAAATAAAGGGTTATGTTCACATTCTTTCACTCTCTTTAAATTTGCAAAAGAACCTGTTTTGTCAGCGACAGAATGGGAACAAGAACGCCGAGCTTCGTGGTCACGGCCGACACTCATTGAATGGCCCCGAAATCCTCTTCACTAGCCATTTTAATTCCAGGCGTCCTTCAGTAGCCGAGAGTCTCCCCCGAGATTATAAAGTTTGCTTGAGGCTTGAAGAAAATCCACAAGGTGTGGAAACAGACTAACAAGGACGGCTGGTTAAACCTCGAGATTTGCATAGCAAAGGGCCGATGACTTTAGCATCTACAGAATGAATTTTGTTAGGTGTAATGGTGAAAACAAATTTAAATAATTACATCACCTCATGCCGCAAATAAATTTTAGCAATGTATAAGAGAAACGACGGTCTTAAAACTTCACAAGCTTTTAAGGCGGCGAATGGCTTTCAAATCCAACTTGTAACTTTATAGCTAGGAACTTAAATGTTTGCTATACGGCCTATTTTGAGGAAAATCCCGCTATCCCAAAGTATCCTTTACATGAAGAAAATGTCGTATATTAAAGATATTTACCTGACAAATAAAATGTATATCTTGAATTTTCTGGGAATAGCCTCTGAAGACTACTTTATTTTGGATGAATTTTACAAAATTTTGCATAACTGCTAAAGCATAAGATATGGACAAAAACTTACAACACAAAAAATGTAGAGCACATTAAAACACACAATTTATGTTATATACTTTTTTTCGTGGAGTTGATCGCTTTTACTTTCTCTATATGCACTATGTACACTCCACCTAAAAATTCGATACCGAGATTTCATCGGAAATATATGTTTTAGGGTCCCCTGTATCCAAAAAAAGTATTTTCAGAAAAAGGTCCGTGTGTGTCCGTGTGTCTGTGATCACGATAACTCAAAAAATGAAAAGTCGATAAAATACCAAACTTGATATTTAGGTTCACTATCTTCCCGGGATGTGACACGAAATTTTTCAGAAAAATCCCCCCACCCCCAACTACCCTTCACATGGAACTTTTTTCGAAATTTTTGATTTTGTCAAAAATGGATCTAACGATTCTCATTAAAATATCGTATATTAAAGATATTTATCTGACAAATAAAATGTATATCTTGAAGACTACTTTATTCTGGATGAATTTTACGAAATTTTGCATAACTGCTAAAGCATAAGAGATGGACAAAAATTTACAACACAAAAAATGTAGAGTACATTAAAACACACAATTTATGTTATATACTTTTGTTTCAGCTTTGAAAAACATACTTTTCTCATACAGGAACTTGTCAACTTCTGTCCATACAAACAAAGGAACGTCAGTCTCATGGCTTTGGACTTTCACTTTAATCTATAGTACTCCCTTATTTCCCTTCTACTTATAAATTAGCAAGTAATAAGACTATTTCTGCTAATTTTTTCACGATTGGATGAAGTAAATAGAATAATTTGTTGCAGAGATGTAGAGAAAGTCATGTGAATGGAACACATCAGATTTTTTATTTCATGAACCATGCAATATATCACAAACTCGGTAATTGTTTTATTAGTGATAGTGTCTTGGTTATCCAGTGCAGTTTTCAATCTCTCTGTAGTAAAATTGTAACAGAAGATGGTTTTTGATTGCAGCAAAAAGCATTATGAAATGGAAGAAAATAAAGTTTTAAGGTTATATGTGAAGAAAATTTAAAGGTTCAGGATTATAAAAATGATGTATTTTATTAATTTATAAACGCCGTAGTGTCGGAAAATTCGGAAATAGGTAAACCAAGATTAATAGGCTTCATTTTTGCAAAAAAAGCGAAAACATTATTGACTAGGAATGACATATTGACGCTCCTTTGGCACTTTCTCTACTGCCTTTGTGTAATGCTTCTGTGGAACACCCCTTTGGTTTCTTTCCTTTACAAGGTCAGTTATTTTAAAGCTCTATTATGTCCCCTTATTGCCTGAGGTATGAGGGAAAGCACGCATCAGTGATGTTGCAGCTCTTGTAAATGAGATGGTAGAACACACAGATGACGGGGGATCATCCGCCACTGGTGTTTCTGCCCTGCCTGGTCCATCATGAAAGAGGAACTGCGTAGAAAGAAAGATATGTTAAGGATCTCCCTCTTTTTACTTTCTCTACACGTACTATATACATAGTGTATAGAGAAGTTATTCCACTCCACCAAAAAAGTCGAGATTTCACCGGAAATTCATGTTTTAGTGTCCCCTGTATCCCAAAAAAGCATTTTCAGAAAAAGGTTCGTGTGTGTGAGTCTGTGAGCACGATAACTAAAAAACGAAAAGTCGGTAAAATACCAAACTTGGTATTTAAGTTTAGTCTCTTACTGGGATGCGACACCAAGATTTTGAGAAAAATCCCCCCAACCCAAACAACCCTTTATATGGAACTTTTTTCGAAATTTATGATTTTTTCTAAAATGGCTGTAACGATTTTATTAAAATTTCGTATATTACAGATATTTACCTGACAAATAAAATGTATATCTTGAGTTTTCTGGCAATAGCATCTGAAGCCTACTTTATTCTGGATGAATTTTACGGAATTTTGCATAACTGCTGAACCGTAAGAGATGGACAAAAACTTACCACACAAAAATGTAGAGCACGTTAAAACGCACAATTTATGTTATAAACATTTTTTTTTCGTGGAGTTGATAAGTTTTTGAGTTATTCCTTGTTTTTGGTTTCACCTTTAAAAAACTTACTTTTCTCATACAGGAATTTGTCAACTCCTGTCCTTACAAACAAAGGCACTTCAATGTACATAGTACGTGTAGAGAAAGTAAAACAGAAAGAAGAACAAAAGAAACTCGTGTATTTCCAGTGAAATCTCGGAATCAAATTTTTGGGCTAGAATACAATAATTTTCTGCCTACTTACTGTATACAAAATAGAGAAAATAAAAATTGCATCTCAGTTTGACATAAATTTGGCAACATACATTTTTTAAGATCAAAAGCCAAAAAAATACTAAGATTCCTAACGATCTCTGCGATAGGGGCTTCTATGATCTCGGAAAGGAAGTTGTCATATTGCAGGGCGTCGCATATGCCTTGTTATGTATTAAACTGGTTATTCAGGTATCGATGGAAAGGAAACGGGCATTAAATGAAAGTAAACGGTAACTAGGGGAGCTGTAACCCTTTATGGGAATAAGATGTTAGATAGTTGTTCGTACTGCGTTTGATACATTATGGGAAGAAGACGTTTTTAATTGGTTCAGCTGGTTTCGCTTTTCTTCACTCTTCCTATCTAAGCCACTTCGGAAAATCCTGATTTGTTCCATTTACAAACTATCCTTACAAAAAGCTTAATGTTCTTTCTGCTTCGTGACAATCCGAAATAAACATCAGCAGACATTGTTTTAATTATTTGCTTCCTTGTAAGTATAAGGGAGTATAATAGATTAAAATGATAGTCAAATCTTTTAAAAACTGGTTACTAGAGCCTGGATGTTAGGCAAAGCGCCTTTTTTATTCGGAGTGTATATATAAAGGCCTATCAGGGATAAACACGTTTCCACGCATAGACGTTTAATTTTTAGTTTGCCTTTTTAGCCTTTTTACTTCGTTATTGTATATTTTCTTTATTTTTAATACATTTAAAAAAGACTCGCATGGTTTATATCGAAAACAAAAAATAATGGTTGTACGAATTAAAAATATGTATTCACCTCAGACATATTTGCTGATAATCCGATTCTCCAGGAATACATATAATTCCATGAACAGTATAAATAAATGCGTGATTAATAAATGCCTATTTCATGCCTATTTTTACTATTTCAGTGCCTATATGCCTACCTATTTTAACTAAAATAAGTGCCTAAACATTCGGGTTCTAGTGGTCAAAATTCGTTTCTCTTTACATGGCCAAAATTAAAACTATACAACCAGGAATGACAAATTTCTATATGAGAAAAGTTCAAGTATTTTAAAATTAAAACCAATAACAAGGAATATCTCGGAAATAGTTAACTAAAATAAGTACATAAACGATATACATTGTAGGTTTTAATGAGATCCACATTTTTTGTTTGGTAAGTTTTTATATATCTCTTACGCTTTCCAGTAATACAAGAGATATCCATGATGAAGAGGTCCTCAGAGGCTTTTATTACAAAACCCAAGATATACATTCCATGTGTTTAGTAAATATCTTTTCGATTCTCTTGACATGGCCAAGATTAAAACTAGACAAACAGGAATGACAAATTTCCATTTGAGTAAAGTTCAAGCATTTTAAAATTAAAACAAATGCCAAGGAGTATCTCGGAAATGGTTAACTAAAAAAATGCACATAAATTGTGTGTTTTAATGAGATCTACATTTTTTGTGTGGTAGGTTTTTGTCTGTCTCTTACGGTTTACCAGTTATATAGAAGTTATCCATAATGAAGAGGTCCTCAGAGGCTTTTGCCAGAAAACCCAAGATATACATTTTATATCTTATGTAAACATCTTTAATAGTCAGTATTTTAATAAAAATTGTTATAGCCAGTTTTGAGAAAGTAACATTTTTCGAAAACTTTTCCATGTAAAGGGTAGTTTACGATGAGGGATTTTCTTGAAAATCTTCCTGTCACATCTTTGAAAAGGGACCTTTTCAGAAAGTGCTTTTTGGATACGGGGGACTGTAAACGTGTATTTTCAGAGAAATCTGTTTTTAAATTTTGTGTGGAATGCAATACCTTCTCTAGCTATGTACTAAGTAGAGAAAGTAAAATGGCTGCGTGTCCAACAACGATTAGTATGCAAGAAATGCTAATAGTTGGTTAAACTAAGAGCCCGGGACTTAAGAATTACAACTCGCCATTTCAGTATTCCTTCTCAAAATAATATGAGATTTCCTTATGATTTACCGGGAAAATCTCAATTCAGTTGGGAAATTTAATATTGAAATAGTAGTTCAGTAGTTGAGAGTAACTGAGGGAGATCAGAAGATCCACGGTTCAAATCCCGGCTATGAAATTGAATTTTTCAATACGACTCTACTTTTGCAACTCCTGTCTACACTCAAGCTATAATAATAATAATAATAATAATAATAATAATAATTAAACAACTTTTTACAAAATGATCCAAAAGTTAAACGAAAAGTCGGTTAATTATGAACTTGATAATATAAGTTTTACTATCTTCCAAATATGTGACACGAAGATTTTCAAGAAAATCTCCCAAAATCTCCCACACCAAATTACTCTTTACATGGAAAAACTCTCCAAGAATGTGTTTTTCTCAAAAATTGCTAACAATTTTGATTAAAATACCATTTTGAAGCCATGTTTTGTGATAAACACAACGTATATCTTGAATTTTCTGGAAATAGCCTGTGAAGTCCTATTCATTCTGGATGACTTCTGCATAATTGGTAAGCCGCAAGAGATAGACAAAAACTTACTGCACAAAAATATGTAGATCTCGTTAAGGTGCACAATTCATGTCAAACGCAGTGTTTTTGGGTAGTTAAGCATTTACGAGATATTCGTTGGTCTTAGTTTTGTTTTTTGTTAATTCTTGACCATGCAAAAAGAAGACATTTCAATGTCATTGTTTAACGATTATCTTTTTGAGTATCGCTTTTGCTCTGTGTATTCCCTTACATCTCTTGTAAATACAAAGAAATAAATAAGGGACGATGTTTATATTTACTAGCATGGATTAGAGAGAAGAATAAGCTTTTGTAAGCATAATTTGTTGCAAAATAGGCAGAGAAATTTGTGTCAATGGAATACATAGCTTTTTAGAAACACCACTCACGGACCAAACAAGTTTGGTGGAGGGCTTCTGTGGTAAATAAAGTAATGAAAACAGAATAATTTGTGGAATTGCAGGAGCTAAATACGATTTGCATACCTTTGTGTATCTCTAGTGGTGGTGTACTCTGTGGGAATGCCAATTTCGTAAAACATGACCAGGTATGACAAATTGCTGATGGCAGTTGAGGAATCGATTGCTTGATGGTCGTTTTACTGGCACTGTTCCAGAGGATGAGATGACACACAGTTCGATGCTTAAGAAAACTGATTTTACTTTCTCTACCATCTACATAACAGGTGGAGAACGTATTGCATTCCACCCAAAAATTCGATATTCAGATTTCACCGGAAATAATGTTTTGAGGACCATTGAATTCGAAAAAGGTGTGTCTATGAACAGCATAACAAAAACGAAAAGCCCATTAAATACCAAACTTAGTATTTAAGCTCCAGTATTGTTCAAGGATACGAAAGAAAATCCCCCTAGCCCATAACGTTTTCAATATTTTCGAATTTCTGAAAATGCTAACGATTTTAATTAAAATCGTATATATTGAATATATTTGTGACAAATAAAATGTGTATCCAAATTTCTTGGGAATGGTCCCTGAAGTGTTGAACATTTTGAATGATGGTAACTTGTAAATCATAAGAGATACACAAAAATATTCTAACTGGTCGAGTGGTCAGCGAGCTGACTTCTCACCCGGAGGTCCCGGGTTTGATTCCCAGCTGGAGTGGTGAATTTTTCTTTAACCAGAATTGTTCCTTATCCACTACAGAGTCTGGAAGTATGTATGTGTTTGAGGAAAATAAAACAATTTAAACCCAATGCAAAGAACCTACAGACGAGTTGTTTCAATACATAGCCCCTGATATAGCTTTAAATGTTAAAGGGGGCTATATAATTGGGGGGGGGGGAGATTACTTAGAAAATATAGATTTCGTTAAAACACACAATTTATGTTGTATACTTTTTTGCTATTTCCTAGTTGTCGTTTTTTTCCGTTACTGGTTTCAATTTTAAAATACTTAAAACTTTTCTCAAACGGGAAGTCCTCCTCCGATTAATCTATATTTTGTTTTACTCCTGGTGTTGGAGGGAGAACCGATATTCCAGGACTATCAATTTAGCCCAGAGTTTTCCGTTATTTCTCTTCTACTTACAAGGAAAAAAGTAACTGACCATCTCTGCTAATGTTTATCTTGACTAGCAAGATATAGGTAAAAGAATAATCTATTGTAAGAATAGTTTGTTTGCAGAACGGTAGTGAAATTCATTGAAAAGAACACATATTTTTAATTTCTCTACACGTACTATGCATAATAACTAGAGAAGGTATTGTATTGCACCCCAAAATTCGATGTCGAGATGTCAATCTAAATGTTTTGAGGTCCTTTGAGCTCAAAAAAATAATTTTTATAAAAATGGTCCGCGGTCTTCCAGGGATACAACACGAGGATTTTGAGAAAAATCCCCCCACCTCAAACTACCCTCTACATGGAACTTTTTTCGAAAATTTTGATTTTCTAAAAAATTGCTCTAACGATTTTGATTAAAATTTCATATATTAAAGATATTTACCTGACAAATAAAATGTATATTTAGAATTTTCTGGGAATAACCTCTGAAGACTACTTTATTCTGAGTGAATTTTACGGAATTTTGTATAACTGCTAAACCGTAAGAAATGGACAAAAACCTACTACACAAAAATGTAGAGCACATTAAAACACAATTTTTATGGTATACATTTTTTTCATGGAGCTGATCATTTTTTAGATATGCCTTGTTTTTGGCTTCAGCTTTGAAAAACTTAACTTTTCTCATACAGAAATTTGTCAACTCCTGTCCATGCAAACAAAAGAACTTCATTCTCATAGTAACCAGCTTTTGATTATCACTTTAACCTATGGTATTCCCTTATTTCGCTTCTACTTACAAGGAAGCAAGTAATGAGACTATTTCTACTATTTTTTTCTCGATTAGCATGAAGTAGAAGCATAAGCTTTTTAACAATAATTTGTTGCAGAGATGTAGAGAAAGTCATGTGAATGGAACACACCAGATTTTTTTTAAATATTCCTTGTTATGGTGTCAATTTAAACTACAAAGCAGTACCCAAACGTGACCATGTAAAGCGAACTGAATCTTAATTGTTACACATAGGCCCAGCTTTTAAAGATTTGACTATCGGTTTAGCATAATGATCTTCTACTTACAAGGAAGCAAGTACTAAGACCATTTCTGCTAATGCTTATTTCGATTAGCATGAAGTAGGAGAATGGTTTATGAATGGAGCAGATCAGTTTTTTTCTGTCTCTTTCTACAGATACTAGTTTAAGTCTTCACGGTCATGCTGGAAGCACTTGCGATTACAAGGAAAGCCCAAGAATGTTCTAGGAGCAGAGCAGCTGTTTCTGGAAACTTCTGGGCGAGCCGCAGCATCTAGTATTGTTTTTCTCTGTGTGGGTCTGTGAAGTGCTACGATATTCGTGTACCAAATATAATTTTTTTTTTTTCTTATTAGTTGCGGAACCTGCTCGGCACAGGTGAACAACCTTCTTGAAGGAGAGGCATGTCCGGGGCGGCCAACTCACGATTCCTAAAAATCTTCCCGCCCGCTCGGATGGATCAAAGTTGATTACGGAGTTGCAAACCGGGCCCTTGTCAATGGATGCTGTGAGGCATTGGCAGTATCTGCAGTGGCGGCTGGTGTCTACATATCTAAACTTACCGTAGTTAGTTCCGGGTGATAATATACTCATAATTGCGTGTTTTGCCAGAAAATATATGGGGATGTAGGATTTTTACCTCTTTTCTGCGGTGGATACGTTTTTACATTGTTTTATTAGTTTCTCTACACGTATATGTACATAGTGTGTACAGAAAGTGTTGTATTCCACCCAAAAATTCGATACCGAGATTTCACCGGAAATACGTGTTTTGGGTCCCCTTGAATCCAAAAAAAGCATTTTTGGAAAAAGGTCCTCGCGCGCGCGCGTGTGTGTGTGTGTGTGTGTGTGGGGACAGCATAGCTCAAAAACGAAAAGACACGGTATTTTTGTTTGGTGTCTTCCAAGAATGCGAACCGAAGATTTTCAAGAAAATCCCCCACTCCAAACTACCCTTTACACGGAAAAAAAATTCGAATATTTTTATTTTCTCAAGAATGCCTGTTAACGATTTTGATTAAAATCTCTTATATTTAAGATAATTACATGACAAATAAAATGTATATCTTGAATTTTCTGGGAATTTCCTCTGAAGACCTCTTTATTCTGGATGATTTGTATTACTGGTAAACCGTAAGATATAGACAAAAACTTACTGCACAAAAATTGTAGATCACGATAAAAAACACAATTTATGTCATGTATATTGTTTTCTCGTGGAGTTAATTGTTTTTGAGACATTCCTTGTTATTGGTTTCATCTTTAAAAAACTTATACTGTTCTCATACATGAATTTGTCAACTCCTGTCCATACAAAGGAACTTCAATCACATAGCAACCAGCTTTTGACTATTACTTTAACTTATGATACGCCCTTATTTCGCTTCTACTTATAAGGAAGCAAGTAAATAGAAGCATAAGCTTTTTAACAATAATTTGTTGCAGAGATGTAGACAAAGTCATGAACACATAAGATTTTTACTTTCTGTGTACGAACTATGTACATAGCGTATAGAGAAGGTATTGCACTCCACCAAAAAGTCGATACCGAGGTTTCACCGGAAATAAATGTTTTAGGGTTCCCTGTATCCAAAAAAAGTATTTTCAGAAAAAGGTCCGTGTGTGTGTCAGTGTGTCTGTGAACACGATAACTCAAAAACGAAAAGTCGGTAAAGTACCAAGCTTGGTATTTAAGTTTAGTATCTTCCAGGGATGTGACACGAAGATTTTGAGAAAAATCCCCCCACTCCAAACTACCCTTTACATGGAACTTTTTTCGAAAATTTTGATTTTCTAAAAAATGGCTCTAACGATTTTGATTAAAATATCGTATATTAAAGATATTTACCTGACAAATAAAATGTATATTTTGAATTTTCTGGGAATAGCCTCTGAAGAGTAGTTTATTCTGGATGAATTTTACTAAATTTTGAATAATTGCTAAACCGTAAGAGATGGACAAAAACTTACCACACAACAAATGTAGAGCACTTTAAAACACACAATTTATTTAATATAAATTTTTTCGTAGAGGATATTGTTTTTGAGATATTCCTTGTTATTGGTTTCATCTTTAAAAAAAATTTACACTGTTCTCATAAACAATAATTTGTTGCAGATATGTAGAGAAAGTCATGTGAATGGAACACATCAGATATTTTCTTATAATTTTGTTTCCAATTTCATGTATACTCTTAACAGTGAACAAAGCATACTTCAATATTTAACGAAGGAGCACTGGAAGAGAAGCCAGCATCTTGTACTCTTGGTAATTACAACCACAATAATTAGTTACTAAGAAACCCCTATGAAGAAAGCCCTCAAGCACACTTGAAGTAAAGATTATCCCCACCTGTTTTCTTCCCTCGCAACATTTCATCTCCCCTTGGAGAAGTTTCTGAGAAAAACCACGAGCCAAGCTGTAAAGGAACAAAGGGGTTGCCTATTCTCTTCTCTCCAGAGTAATTTTCCACTCACGATTCACTGCTGTTAAAATTGACAAACGTTCTCGTTCTTGAAAACGCCTAACTACCGTTTTACAGAACTATGAAATTACATACTAGTACATTGGGGCCTGCAACACAAATGTTACCCAGTACATTCCTGGCATGGGCTCCCTTCCGGAACTACGCAAGGTCTCCTGGAGGATGTAGTTTTTCTACTCATTCCCCTGCCCTCACTTTCTGAAGCGATTCCAGGACTTTTAGAGAGTACATTTTTTGCTTTCTTTTGTCATAAAAATAAAAATCTGACATGCTACATTCACATGACCTATTCAGTAACAAAATGTTCCTACAAAAGCGTATTACTTTCTCTATACCTATGTGGTACCTAGTGTAGAGAGAAAAGTACTGCATTCTATCCGAAAAACCGATGTCGAGTTTTCTCCGAAAATATATATTTTGCAGTTTCTTGAATAAAAACAAAGCAGCATTTTTAGAAAAAGATTCACGCGTGTGCCCATGTGTGTCTGTGGACACAATAATTCAAAAATGAAAATTGAAGTTCAGCATCATCCAAGGGTGCGGCACGAATATTTTCAAGAAAGCCTCCTACCCCTAGCTCCCTTTATATGAAAAAAACATTGTTTTTTTTTTTTTTTTGTTTTTTAAAAATGGCTCATACCTATTTGATTAAAATATAGTATATTAAAGATATTTACACCACAAATAAAATGTGGATCTTAGATTTTCTAGGAATAGCCTCTGAAGACCTCTTCATTCTGGATGAATTTTGTATAACTGGCAAACCAACAGAGATATACAAAACTTTACTACGTAAAAATTTAGATCTCATTAAAACACACTCAATGTTATATACCTACATACCTTGAAAATCTTCGTGTCGCATCCTTGGAAGATACCAAACTGAAACATTTTCGTTTTTGAGCTTTGCTGTTCACATACACACACACACACAGACACACACACGCACCCACACGGACCTTTTTCCAAAAATGTTTTTTTGGATTCAGGTGACCCAAAATATGTATTTCCGGTGAAATCTCGGTATCGAATTTTTGGGTGGAATACAATACCTTCTCTATACACTATGTACGTAGTATGTGTAGAGGAATTAAAAAAAAATCTTAATTGTTCCACTCATATGACTTTCTCCGCATCTCTGTAACAGATTATTATAGAAAAGCTTATTCTCTATCTACTTCATGTTAATCGAGATAAACTTTAGCAGAAATGGTCTTATTCCTTCCTTCCTTGTAAGTAGAAGGGAAATGAGGGAATACACTAAGCAAACGAGATAGTCAACTCTTTTAAAAACGGTTTGCCATGTGGTTAAAATCAGTCTCTTTGTATTGCTAGGAGTTGACAAATCCCATATGAGGTAAAAAAAATACGTATTTTAAAACTGAAACCAATAAGAAGGAAAATCTGAAAAATAGTAAAATCCTCCAAAAAATGTGTATGACATAAGTTGTTTTAACAAGATCTACATTTTCAGTGTGGTACATTTTTGTCTGTCTCTTATGGTTTACCAGTTATCCAAATTCAGTAAAATTCATTCGGAACAAAGATGCCTACAGAGGCTATTCCCAGAAAATTCCTCTGAGCAAACTTAAGCGGTCTTACACGCCCAGTATAGAATGGATCGCTGAGAACCACAGCAGTTAAAAAGTGTCCATAAATAAAACGCCATTTCCATTTTCTCAGAAAATTCAAAATATAATTTTATTTGCCATGTAAATATAGAGGTTTTAATCATACTCGTTAGAGCAATTTTTAGATTCTTTTTATGTAAAGGGTAGTTAGGGGGGGGGGTTCTCAAGATCTTCGTGTTGCATCCATGAAAGATACTAAACTTAAATACCAAGTTTAGCTTATTTGGTTCGTATTTTACGGACTTTTCGTTTTTTAATTATTCTGTCCATAGATATAAACGCGCGCGCTCCCGCACCTTTTTCTGAAAAAAACATTTTTTGGGATACGTGTATTTCCGGAGAAATCTGGATATTAAATTTTAGTATGGTGTGCAATACCTTCTCTACCTGTGCTCCATGTAGGTACTATGTAAAGAAAATAGGTAATTAAATTAATAATAACATTTTACACATTCTAAATTTTGAGAAAACATATAGGTTTTTTTTTTTTTTTTCTTTTCCAACTTGGCGCATTTAACCCATTTGGTTAGCTGCTAGTGTTTTGATTCCAAAGTCGCGAACTCTAACCCGGCCCAAATCGATAGTTTTTAAATGTGCTTAAAAGTGACAGTCCGTGTCAGTAGATTTATTGCCATATTAAAGAACTACTGCGGGACTATTTCAGCCCAAAATTACATTTTTAGAAAAAGGTCCGTGTGTGCGTGCGCGCGCATGCAGCATAGCTCAAAACGAAACATCAGACTTTTCAGTATCTTCCAAGGATGAGACAGGAAGATTGTAAAGAAAACTCCCAATACCCCCAACTACCTTTTACGTGCAACATGTTTCGAAAATTTATTTTCTCAAAAATGGCTAACGATTTTGATTAAAATATCGTATATTAAAAACATTTACATGACAAACATAATGTATATCTCGATTTTTCTGGGAATAGCTTCTGAAGTCATCTTTATTCTAGATGAATTTTGTGGAATTTTCCATAACTGGTAAACCGGAAGAGACAGACAAAAACTTAACTGCACCAAACTTGTAGAGCACGTTAAAACACACAACTTATGATACATATATTTTTTCTTGGAGCTGGCTGTTTTTGAGATATTCCTTGTTAATGGTTTCAGCTTTAAAATACTTACCTATACGTTTCTGATACAGGACTTTGTCAACTCTCACATGGCGACCAGCTTTTAAAATATTTGACTATTTCTATATCCTAGTGTATTCCCTTATTTCGTTTCTAATTAAAAGGAAGCAAGTAAAAATACAATTTCTGCTAATTTTTCTCGATTAGCATGAAAGAAATGGAAGAATAAGCGTTTTTAACAATAATTTGTTACAGAGATGTAGAGAAACTCATGTGAATGTAACATTTCAGATTTTTTCAGCAGTCCGTTAAATACCAAACTTGATATTTAAGTGTATCAACTTCCAAGGATGCGAAAACATTTTTTTTAAAATACCATAAAAGATATTTAGATTAAGAAATGTATACGTCCATTTTCCGAGAGTGACTTCTGAAATATTAACCTATTTCAAGTAGAGTTGCCAAATTGCTCTCAAAAGTTGTGATTGCGCAGTCGATTTGTGAACATGTAATATGTATTTGGATATCCTAATATTAATTCCTACCGTCAACACAGATCTCTTCCATCTCTTTCTACACGACTAGAAACGTTGACATGATATTTTTCAGTGTCAGATTATACCTGTTGCTTGATGGACAACGGAAGTTTCACACTGTCATTGCTTGCCGCAAAACCTCAAGCGAAGCATTCCATATGACTATTTTGCAGTTTGTTTTACTTCCACAACAGTAGCATATTTAAATTATGCAATTATTATTGCTTTTCTACTTTCTCTAGCACGTAAATATATACAAACTGCATAGTAGGTAGAGAAGACATTGTATTGCACCTAAAACTTCGATACTGAGATTTCACCAGAAGTACATGTTCCGAGAGCCTCTGAATCATACATACACGCACAAACCTTTTTTAAAAAATCTGATGTGTTACATTCACATGGCTTTCTCTACATCTACTTAACAAATTATTATTAAAAGCATATTCTTCTATCTACTTTACGATAATCGACATAACGATTAGCAGACATTGTTCTAATTACTTGCTTCCTTGTAATTAGAAGATAAAATAAGGAAATACAGGCGGCTAAAACGATAGTCAAATCTTTTAAAAGCTGGTTGCCATGTGGACGAAATCCGTTTCTATACAGGGCCAGGAGTTTACAACTTACCGCGTGAGAAATGTTAAAAGTATTTTAAATCTGAAACAAATAACAAGGAATGTCTCAGAAATGATTAACTCCATGGAAGAAAAAAAAATGTTTTATAAATTGTGTGTTTTAGCGTAATCTACATTTTTTGTGTAGTAAAATTGTGTCTATCTCTTACGGTTTGCCAGTTACGACAAATTCAGCAAAATTCATTCAGAATAAAGAGGTGTTCAGAGGCTATTCCCAGAAAATTCAAGATATGCATTTTATTTTCCTTATAAGTATCCTTAATATACGATATTTTAATCAAAACTGTTAAGTCATTTTTGAGAAAATCAAAATTTTCCAAAAAAGTTCCACGATTTTTATTAAAGTAAGATCTATATATAAAGATATATATATATATATATATATATATATATATATATATATATATATGATTTAATGACAAGCGAATGTATATTTAGAATTTTCAGGGAATAGCCTGTGAGGACCTCTTTCATTTTAGAAGATGTTTATATAACGGGTAAACCGTAGGAGATAGACAAAAGCTTACTACACAAAAATGTAGATCTCGTTAAAGAAACAAATTTAGCCATTCCACTTTTTTTTTATTTATTTTTTTTTATTTTTTATTATTGTGGTGTAGAGTTAAACTTAATCGTTTTAGATGTATTTCTTGCTATTCGTTTCATATTTCTTTTTATTTCTAGCCACAGAAGAAGAGCCGAAATTTCAATTGTTTCACATAGCGACCAGCGTTTAAAAGATTTGACTGTCGCTTTAGCCTAGTGAACTGCCTTCCCTTCTATTTACAAGGAAGCAAGTAATAAGACCATTAGCATAATGTAGGTAAAAGAATAGTCTTTTGTAACAATAGTTTGCAGGTACAGAAAATCAAGCGAATGGATGTTTTCCAAGCTCAAATGTTTCGTATCTACAAACTTCGAAAATACAACTTGTTGCACTGGAGGCCGGGACACGTGTAACTTAAAGAACAATAGACTGTGGGAACGCGATCTTGCATTTTATTGAGAAGCTGTACCAAAAGTTGTAGATTGCCATAGTGTTTAATGTAGCATGAAATGGAAACATAAACCAATTAATATACTTATTTATGATACAATCATTAAGAGCGTGAACGATTATACATTGTTTTTTACTTTCTCTGTACATACTATGTACATAATGTATGGAGTAGATATTGTATTGTACCCGAAAGTTCGATACCGAGATTTCACCGGAAATATATGTTTTAGGGTCCCCTGTACCCAAAAAAAGTATTTTCAGAAAAAGATCCATGTGTCAGTGTGTCCGTGTGTCTGTGAACACGATAACACAAAAACGAAAATCGATAAAATACCAAACTTGGTAATTAAGTTTAGTATCTTCCAGGGATGCGACACGAAGATTTTGAGAAAAATCCCCCCCACCCCAAACTACCCTTTACGTGGAACTTTTTTCGAAAATTTTAATTTTCTAAAAAATGGCTCTTACGATTTTGATTAAAATATCATATATTAAAGATATTTACATGACAAATAAAATATATATTTTGAATTTTCTGGGAATAGCCTCTGAAGACTACTTTATTCTGGGTCAATTTTACGGAATTTTTCATAACTGCTAAAGCGTAAGAGATGGACAAAAACTTACCACACAACGAATGTAGAGCACTTTAAAAAACACAATTTATGGTATAAACTTTTTTTCGTGGAGTTGATTGTTTTTGAGATATTCCTTTTTTTTTTTTCTTCTTTTTTTTTAGCTATAAAGGCATACTTTTCCCATACAGGACTTTGTGAATTCGTGTCCATACAAACAAAAGAACTTCAGTCGCAGAGCAACCAGCTTTTGACTATCGCTTTAACCTATGGTACCCCTTTATTTCGTTTCTGCTAACAAGGAAGCAGGTAGTAAGACTATTTCTGATAATTTTTGCTCCATTAGATGAAGTAAATAGAATAATTTTTTGCAGTGATATAGAGAAAGTCATGTGAATGGAATACAGATTTTTTTTAAAAAGATCCGTGTGTGCGTGTGTGTGTTCTGTGGGCAGCATAGCTCAAAAACGAAAAGACCGTTCAATACTCGGTATATAAGTTTGGTATCTTCCAAGATGCGACACGAAGATGTTTTTTGTTACGAAATATTCCTTGTTATTAGTTTTAAAATTTCCGATATTTAGAATTTTCTAAAATGGAATTCACTTTGCTTCATCTTGTTCATGCAAAGGAAGGGAATCTCAATTGCATCACATAGCGACCTGCTTTTTCAAAGTTTTGGCTATGGCTTTTACATACAAGGAACTAAGAAACGTAACCATTTCTCGGTTAGCACAAAGTAGAGAGAAAATACAGTTTGTAAGAATAATTTGTTGCAAAATAGGTAGAGAAAGTAATGTGAATAAAACACATCAGCTTTTTTACAGTCGCCCTCCGTGGTGTAATGGTTACCATGCTAATTTCATATACCCAAGGTCGCGGCTTCAAATCCGGCGGAGGATGTTTGATTTTTTCGGGCGTAAAAATCTTTAGCAAGGCTTCCTTCGGAAGGGAAGTAAAGCCTTGGGTCCCGTGTCGTAGATTTACGGCACGTAAAAGAACCTCAAGCCTAACAGAGAGGCCTCTGAGCAAAATTAAGCGGTTTTTCACGCCCAGTATAGAATGGGACACTCAAAACCAAAGCAGTTAAAGAGCGTCTATAAATAACACGTCATTTCATGTTATAGAGAAGGCCTTGGCATTGTATTGCATCCAAAAATTCAATACTGAGATTTCACCGGAAATGTATATGTAGGTAAGTATGTTTTGAGACTCCCTGTCAGCGCGCAGGCCTGTGGAAATATAGTCGGTTAAATACGAAACTTGGTATTCAAGTCCAGTGTCTTTCAAGGATGCGATACGAAGATTTTCAAGAAAATCCCTCTAGCCCCAACTACCCTTTACATTGAATATGTTTAGAAAATTTTGATTTTCTCAAAAATGGCTGTAATGATTTTGATTAAAATATCGTAGATATATTAAAGATATTTACAACCACATAACTGGTAAACCCTAAGAGATAGCCAAAACCGTACTTAAAAAAACGTAGAGCTCTTTAAAACAGAAAATTTATGTTATATATATTATCTTTTTTCTCGTAATGTTGACTGTGTTTAAGATATTCCTTGTTATTGGTTTCAGTTTTAAAATACTTAATACTTTTCTCATACGGGAATTTGCCAACTCCTGGTCATACAAACTTCAGTCACATAGCAACCAACTTTTAAAAGATTTGTCTATCTAGACTATGGTACTCCATTATTTCCCTTCTACTTACAGGGAAACACGTAACAAGACCATTTCTGTTAATTTTTACTTTCTGTATACTTGCTATGTACATAGTGTATGGAGAAGGTATTGTATTGCACCCAAAAATTCGATACCGAGATTTCACCGGAAATATATGTTTTGAGACCACCTGAATTTAAAAAAAAAAAAAAAAAAAAAAAAAAAAACCTAGCATTTTTAGAAAATTGTCCATGTGTCTGTCTGTCTGTCTTTGGGCAGCATAGCTCAAAAATGAAAAGACCGTTAAAAACCAAACTTGGTATTTAAGTTTGGTATCTTCCAAGGATGCGAC
This sequence comes from Hymenopus coronatus, assembly GCA_030762935.1. NCBI lineage: Eukaryota > Metazoa > Arthropoda > Insecta > Mantodea > Hymenopodidae > Hymenopus > Hymenopus coronatus. Next base: position 46,037,444 of record CM060899.1, read on the forward strand.
ACGAAGATTTTCAATAAAATCCCCCCACCCCAAACTACCCTTTACATGGAAAAAATTTCGAAAATTTTGATTTTCTTAAAAATGACTAACGATTTTGATTAAAATCTCGTAAATTTAAAATATGTACTTGACAAATAAGATGTATATCTTGAATTTTCTGGGACTAGCCTCTGAAGACTACTTTATTCTGGATGAATTTTACGGATGTTTGTAAACTGCTAAACCATAAGAGATGGACAAAAACTTACCACTCAGAAAATGTAGAGCACATTAAAACGCATATACATTTTTTTCGTGGAGTTGATCGTTTTTAAGATATCCCTTGTTTTTGTTTCCAGCTATGAAAAATTTATACTTTTCTCGAACAGGAACGTGTTAACTCCTGTCCATACATACAAAGGAACATGAGTCACATAGTAACTAGCTTTTGACTATCACTTTAACATATGGTACTCCCTTATTTTGCTTCTGCTTACTAGGAATTAAGCAATAAGACTATTTATGCTAATTTTTTTCTCGATTAGCATGAAGTAAATAGAAGAATAAGCTTTTGAACACAGAGATTTGTTAAAATTTATAATTAAACATGTTTACCATGATATAATTTGTGGGAAGCAGAATAGATTAGTTTCGAAAATCGGCGTTGAAATTAAATTCGAAGGTAAAAAGGATTGCATATCACTTACAGGAGGCATTACGATATTAATTTTGTTGGCAATCCCTAATTAGTAAATTACTATCATAACATTGCATGAAGCCGCGCTGTAAACAATGAAATCGATTGCTCGGACGCTAGTTCATATTACTGAGGTAAATTTCATTAGCGCTACAAACATGACGCTTCAAGATTTGCTGTTAATCATGAAATGAAATTGCGGTATTGCGTAGTCGGGCGGAAGCTTATATGGAAGTGGATTTTTCCTTTCTCTATAATGTATATAAAGATAGAGAAGGTATTATATTCCACCCAAAAATTCGATGTCAAGATTTCAGCGTAAATATGTTTTTGGGTCCTCTGAGTCCGAAAAAAAACATTTTTAGAAAAAGGCCCGAGTGTGTGTTGTGGACAGCATAGCTCAAAAATGAAAAGCCCGTTAAACACCAAAGTTGGTATTCCGGTTTGGTATCTTCCAAGGATGCGATACGAGGATTTTCAAGAAAATCCCCCCACCACCAATTATCCTATAAATGAAAAACTTTTCGAAAATTTTGTTTTTCTTAAAAATAGCTGTAACGATTTTGATTAAAATATCACATATTAAAGCAATTTCAATCACAAATAAAATATATATCTTGAATTTTCTGGGAATAACTTTAAAGACCTGTTTATTCTGGATGAATTTTGCATAATTTAGAATAACTAGTAAACCGTAAGAGCTAGAAAGAAACTTGATATACAAAAAAATGTAGATCTCGTTAAAATACACAAGTTATGTCATAAACATTATTTTCGTGGAACTTGCCGTTTCAGAGTTATTCCTTGTTATTAGTTTCAGTTGTGAAGTACTTATACTTTTCACAGACGGGAGTGTTCGTTTATCTTTTGTTCTACACCTGGCCAAGCAAAGAGGCGATTTGCAATGACAATCACATAACGACATCTTTTAAAACATTTGACTATCACTTTAGCCTAGTGCATTCCCTTAGTTCCAGTCTACTTATAAGGAACTAAGTAACAAAATTCTGCTAATGTTTATCTCTTTTAGCGTGGTGTTGTAAGACGTTTGTTTGTAGAGTAGCTAGAGAAAGTCAGGTGAGTGTAACACATCAGACTTTTACTTTCTCTATACGCGCTATGTACATAGTGTATAGAGAAGGTATTGCACTCCACCAAAAAATTCGATACCGAGATTTCACCGGAAATATATGTTTTTGGGACCCCTGTATCCAAAAAAGTATTTTCAGAAAAAGGTCCGTGTGTATGTGTGTGTCAGTGTGTCTGTGAACACGATAACTCAAAAACGAAAAGTCGGTAAAATACCAAACTTGGTATTTAAGTTTAGTATCTTCCAGGGATGCGACACGAAGATTTTGGGAAAAATCCCCCACCCCCAACTACCCTTTACATGGAACTTTTTTCGAAAATTTTGATTTTATCAAAAATGGCTCTAACGATTTTGATTAAAATTTCGGATATTAAACATATTTACCTGGCAAATGAAATGTATATTTTGAATTTTCTGGGAATAGCCTCTGAAGAGTAGTTTATTCTGGATGAATTTTACTAAATTTTGAATGACTGCTAAACCGTAAGAGATAGACAAAAACTTACCACACAACAAATGTAGAGCACTATAAAAAACACAATTTTTATTATATACATTTTTTTCGTGGAGTTGATTGTTTTTGAGAGTATCCTTGTTTTTGTTTTAGCTATAAAAAACACACTTTTCTCATACAGGACTTTGTGAACTCGTGTCAATACAAACAAAGGAACCTCAGTCGCAGAGCAACCAGCTTTTGACAATCACTTTAACCTATGGTACCCCCTTATTTCGCTTCTACTAACAAGGAAGCAAGTATTTGTGCTAATTTTTTGTCGATTAGCACGAAGTAAATAGAAGCATGAGCTTTTTAAAACTAATTTGTTGCAGAGATGTAGAGAAAGTAATGTGAATGGAACACATCAGATTTTTTTTATATTGAGTGTCTAGATGAAAATGTCGTTAACAAGGGCGGTTGCCTCTTTACATTCACAAAGGAGTAAAACGACCATCATTTCACCACTTTCATTCATCGTCCGATATGACCAACCAGGTTAAAGGACGTTAAAAACAGTTGCCAAGAAGTTGTTTGCCTTCAAAGCCTCCGCAAGTCATTTGTGTACTCTAAGTACACAACATCAGATAATATATGTTAGTCTGTTAACTTTTACTTTCTTCTATATGCTTTGTACTAATATAGCTTTTACTGTCTGTTTCAGGTGAGGACACATTTACAGAATAACCGGCATTTTTAATGGTGAGTGCTAAATTGGATGCCTTTAAACTTATCTTATCAGGAAGTTAGACGAAATCAGAGGCGGCTCTAGGACGGAATTACGACTTCCGCTACGCCCAAAAATATTGTAACCGACGGCCCATTTAGTAAACATCGGTAGTTTTCGATATGTGGGGACAGATTGAAATATTCAGTGCTATAGCCGGAATTTGAACCACGAATCTCCCGGTCACTGAGCTACGGAATTAAATTTCTCAACCGCATGTTTCCCGGCAAGCCGCAAGGTGATCTAAAATTATTTAGAGGCGACATGCCCCAATGGCGACTTACAATGTCGTAAAGTCCTCGGCGTCATAGTATATCCAGCTATTGGCCACATTGAGGTATGTCATCTCAAAATAATTTGAAATCACCCTGTGGTTTACCGGGAAATATAGCAAGCCAGTTGAGGAATTAAATTCCGTGACGGCATTTTGCCATGGTAGCTCAATGGTAGAGCACCCGGCTAATGCACTATTTTCTCTACACGTACTATATACATAGTGTATAGAGAAGGTATTGTAATGCACCTAAAAATTAGATACCGATATTTCACTGGAAATCCATGTTTTGAGATCCCCTGAATCCAAAAAAAAAAAAATAGAAAAATGTCTGTCTGTGATGTGTGTGTCTGTAGGCAGCATAGCTCAAAAACGAAAAGACCGTAAAAACCAAACTTGGCATTTAGGTTTAATATCTTCCAAGGAACCGACAAAGATTTTCAAGAAAATCCTCCACCCCCAATTACCCTTTACATGGAACTTTTTTCGAAAATTTTGATTTTCTCAAAAATGACTCTTACGATTTTGATTAATATATCGCATATTTACACGACAGATAAAATGTATATCTTGAATTTTCTGGGAATAGCCTCTGAAGACCTCTTTATTCTGAATGAATTTTACGGAATTTTGCATAATTGCTAAAGAGTTGGACAGAAACTGACCACATATAAAAGTAGAGAACTTTAAAACACACACACAATATATATGTGTGTTTTTGAGATCTTCCTTGTTTTTGGATTCAGCCTTAAAAAACATAATTTTCTCATACAATTTGTCAACTCGTGTCCATACAAAGGAACTTCAATCACATAGCAACCAATATTTTACTATCATTTTAACCTATGGTATTCCATTACTTCGCTTCTACTTACAAGGAAGCAAGTAATAAGACTATTTCTGCTAATTTTTTCTCGATTAGCTTGAAGTAAATAGATGCATAAGCTTTTTAACAATAATTTGTTGCAGAGATGTAGAGAAAGTCATGTGAATGTAACACATCAGATTTTTAAATCTGGCTCTACTTATCCAACTCCTATCCTACACACGGCTTGTGTGTGAAAAAAAAAACAAAAAAACATATTTTCCTACTGAAGATTCAACATCTGTTAAAAATTGTTGTCTGTAGGGAACGTGTTTGTCCAAGCAGGTGCAAGCCATGTTTGCAAAGCCTCTGACACTGATTTGAACCTCGAGAGACAGATGGGGAGGGAGGAATTGGGAGCTGTGGCTTCGTTAACATAATTTGAGGTTATGCAGTCAGTGGAAATGGCGTGTAACAATAGGTCTGCCCAAGAGAGTAGATGTTCCTTTAATTGTCTTTACTCCCTCGATATTATCTTCTATTAACTGTCTTTAACCCCGTATTTTTACTTTCTCTACACGTACTATATACATAGTTTATAGAAAAGGTACTGTAATGCACCCAAAAATTCGATACCGAGATTTCACCGGAAATACATGTTTTGGGTCCCTCTGAATCCGAAAAAAGGCATTTCTGGAATAAGGTCCATGTGTGTGTCTGTGTCTGTGGGCAGCATAGCTCAAAAACGAAAAGACCGTTAAATACCAAACTTGGTATTTAAGTTTGGTATCTTGCAAGGATGCATCACGAAGATTTTCAAGAAAATCTTTCCACCCCCAACTACTCTTTACTTGGAACTTTTTTCAAAATTTTGATCTTCTCAAAAAAGGCTAGTGATTTTGATTAAAATATCATATATAAAAGAGATTTACCTGACAAATAATATGTATATCTTGAAGTTTCTGGGAATAGCCTCTGAAGACTACTTTATTCTGGATGAATTTTACGGAATGTTGCAAAACTGCTAAACAGTAAGAGATAGACAAACTTACCACTCAAAAAATGTAAATCACATTAAAACACACAATTGATCGATTTTTAGATATTCCTTATTTTTGGTTTCAGCTTTAAAAAACTTATACTTTCCTCATATCGGAATTTGTCTGCTCGTGTCCATACAAAGGAACTTAGGTCACCAGCTTTTGACTATCACTTTAATCTATTATACTCCCTTATTTCGCTTCTACTTATAAGGAAGCAAGTAATTAGACTATTTCTGCTATTTTTTCTCGATTAGCATGAAGTAAATAGAAGCATTAGCTTTTTATCAATAATTTATTGCAGAGATGTAGAGAAAGTCATGTGAATGGAACACGTCAGATTTTTGGTATGAATGTTTATAGGTTTGCAATAATTAAAATAAAACTTTTGTGATTTTAATCTCACTTTAAAGCGGAGAGGTCTTCTCCTTAACGCGGTGGTAGAGCAACTGCTTGCCAAGCGGGAGACCTGGGTTCGAATCCCCGCACCGGCGTGGGGTTTTTTTACCCAGCTTGGAGACCTGGTCCGGGGTGCACTCAGCCTCGTGAAGTTCCAAGGCAATGGAGGAGCTACTTGTTGAAGTAGCGGCACCAGGTCGAGAGGACCGCATTAACCGGCCGGGAGGGATTGAGGCGCTGACCACGTCTCACCGTCTAATACTGCACCCATCCATGACGATTGTGAGCATTCGTGCCATGGAGTTATTATTTAAAGAGTAAACATTTTTTCCTTCCTTTCTTTGCTGAACCGGCTGGGGAAGCGGTAACTATTATGGAATGTCCACGAGTTCTAAAAACTAACTTTGAAAACGTTCTGATGTTCGTAAAAGTATTTATTTACCACCCTGAGCTTTATAAACTTAAATTCATATGCATAATGCGTTGTACTGACAATATTTTACTAATGCCACAATGCAACTTAAAGTTTGGTGTTGAAAACTGCCAATTTCATTTAAGTCTTTGTTTTATTTTATTTTAATGTTTATTACTCCATTCAGCTATTATCTTTGTGATCGTTTCATGGAACCCGTTGGGGATAGATGGCGCAATTGATACATTTGCTACCAGAAGGAACAGGTTAATGATTAATGAACCCCATTTGGTATTGTAATTTTTACATTGTCAATTGTGAATTATGTAAATTCAGTATAAGTGTCGTCATAAGTTCATAATGCCCCCAAGAAGTTTAGTCAATTACCGCCAGTGCGATATATCGATAAGAAACAATAAAACACATATGCTAGGCACTTAAATGTACTTTCTAATTTACTTCGTTCTAGTTGTTTGCAAATTAGCAGCATTAAAATGAATTATTTTTAGGAACCTCAACTAGATATTCTATCGCAGCATTTCAAAAGAAATTACTCGAAACACGAACCAAAGTGATACATAAAATAGTAATGGAATTTATTTGAAATTAAATCCAAATTATTACATTACAATTGTCCTGTTTTGTAATAATTTATCAAATTTTGGTAGAAATGTTTTGCTGGTGAGCGAAAATAATACAGTATTCGTCTCAGAAAGAATAGGACTTTTTGAAGGAGAAAGAAATATCAAATTCGGTTGATTGGGAAGGTAACCTATAGACAGTATTCGTTAGAAAGAATAGGACTTTTTGAAGGAGAAAGACATATCAAATTCGGTTGATTGGGAAGGTAACCTAGAGACAGTATTCGTTAGAAAGAACAGGACTTTTTGAAGGAGAAAGAAATATCAAATTCGGTTGATTGGGAAGGTAACCTAGAGACAGTATTCATCAGAAAGAATAGGACTTTTTGAAGGAGAAAGAAATATCAAATTCGGTTGATTGGGAAGGTAACCTAGAGACAGTATTCATCAGAAAGAATAGGACTTTTTGAAGGAGAAAGAAATATCAAATTCGGTTGATTGGGAAGGTAACCTAGAGACAATATTCGTCAGAAAGAATAGGACTTTTTGAAGGAGAAAGAAATATCAAATTCGGTTGATTGGGAAGGTAACCTAGAGACAATATTCATCAGAAACAATAGGACTTTTTGAAGGAGAAAGAAATATCAAATTCGGTTGATTGGGAAGGTAACCTTGAGACAATATTCGTCAGTAAGAATAGGACTTTTTGAAAGAGAAAGAAATATCAAATTCGGTTGATTGGGAAGGTAACCTAGAGACAGTATTCGTTAGAAAGAATAGGACTTTTTGAAGGAGAAAGAAATATCAAATTCGGTTGATTGGGAAGGTAACCTAGAGACAGTATTCGTTAGAAAGAAGAGGACTTTTTGAAGGAGAAAGAAATATCAAATTCGGTTGATTGGGAAGGTAACCTAGAGACAGTATTCGTTAGAAAGAATAGGACTTTTTGAAGGAGAAAGAAATATCAAATTCGGTTGATTGGGAAGGTAACCTAGAGACAGTATTCGTTAGAAAGAAGAGGACTTTTCGTATGAGAAAAAAATATCAAATTCGGTTGATTGGGAAGGTAACCCAGAGACAGTATTCGTCAGAAAAAAAAATAGGACTCTTCTATGGAGAACGAAATGTCAAATTCGGTTGACTGAGAAGGTAACCTATAGACAGCATTGATCAGAAAAAATAGGACTCTTCTATGGAGAACGGAATGTCAAATTCGGTTGATTGGGTATATAACCTATGTACATTATTCGTCAGAAAGAATAGGTCTTTCGATTAAGAAAGAAATACCAAATTCGGTTGTTTTAGAAGGTAACCTATAGAAGTATTTGTCAGAAAGAATAGGGATTTTCGAAGGAGAAGGAAATATCAAATTCGGTTGAGTGATTTTTGACTTCCCCTATCCACTCCCTCACTCACTCTCTCTGTCTCCATATAATCACAAAAATACACATTTTCTCTCTATATAACATTAGTAGAGAAGCGTAAATTGCATTTAACGGTCTCTTCCTCCCGTCCACGATAATGAATGAAAACTTTTTCCCTTTGTAACAGCTACATTCATGTCGAACGTATTAGCAGAGCAAACAAGGGCTTTCGAATGGTTTTTATTCAGGAAATCGCTTTCATTTAGTGTTTGTCTGACTTCAAATCATTAATTCCTAAAGCGAGTTTGTTCGTTTCTATAGAAAAGGAAATGAGCAGATTTCCGGTACGTCGCGATTTCCGACATTGTAACTGCCGGCCTTGACCGACTTTCGTAACTTCGCGTTTATTAATACGAGCTGAAACAGATAAAGTGTTTTGTTAGCGGAATATTTACACTTTTATATGATGCAATCTCCTGTGATACTGGAAAAGCAACAACTTTGGATAACACTATAGAGGCCGTTGTGTATTGCATGTGAATCAAATAAAAATCTGATGTGTTCCATTCCCATGACTTTCTCTACATCTCTGCAACAAATCATTGTTAAAAAGCTTATCCTTATTTTTACTTCATGCTAATGGAGAAAAAAAAAATAGCAGAAATAGTCTTATTACTTGCTCCCTTGTAAATGGGACAAATGTTCTTAAAAGTTTGAATTTTGGGCTATTTTTGAGGGGGAGGAAGGGCCTTTATAGTAAAGACAATTTTATCAATTAATTTTACAAAAACATATATTTATTTAATTTAAATATATAATACAAATTTAATAATTAAACAATTTTATTAATCTGCGAAATAAGGGAGTGGCACAGGTTAAAGTGATAGTCAAAAGATGGTTGCTGTGTGACTAAATTCCTTTGTTTGTATGGACAGGAGTTGACAAATTCCTGTATGAGAAAACTAAATTTTTAAAGCTGAAACCAAAACCAAGGAATATCTAAAAAAAAACGATCCACTCCACGAAAAAAAAAAAAAAAAAAATGTATATGACTTAAATTGCGTTTTAACAAGCTCTATATTTTCTGTTATGTAAATTTTTCTTCGTCTCTTACGGTTTACCAGTTATTCAAAATTCTGTAAAATTCGTCCAGAATAAAGAAGTCTTAAAGAGGCTATTCACAGAAGATTCAAGATATACATTTTATTTGTCAGGTAAATATCTTGAATATACGATATTTTAATCAAAATCGTTAGAGCTATTTTTGAGAAAATTGAAATTTTCGATTTTTTTCCCATGTGAAGAGTAGTTTGGGGTGGGGGGATTTACCTCTAAAGCTTCGTGTCGCATGCCTGTAAGATACTAAACTTAATTACCAAGTTTGGTATTTTACCGACCTTTCGTTTTTGATTTATCGTGTTCACGGACACACACACACACACACACACACACACACACACACACACACACACACACACACACGGACCTTTTTGCAAAAATGTTTTATTTTTATATAGTGGACCCTAAAACGCATATTTCAGGTGAAATCTCTGTATCGAATTTTTGGGTGGAATGCTACCACGCGAGCTGCTACGTTTTCGTTCGTTCGAGTTTGAAAGCTCAATTAAATTACCTAAGAAAAATTAAAATCTGACTTTCTCTACATCTTTGCAACAACTTATTATTAATAAGCTTATTCTTTTATCTCTTCATGCTAATTGAGATAAACATTAGTAGAAATTATCGTATTATAGTTCCTTGTAAGTAGAAGGGAAATAAGGGAATACACTAGGCTAAACCGACAGTCAAATGTTTTAAAATGTGGTTGCTATGGGATTGAAATCCGTTTCTTTGCGTGGCCAAGCGTTGGCAAGTTCCCGCATTAAGTATTTTAAATCTGAAACTAATACAAGGAATATCTCGAAAACGGTCGGTCAACTCCACGAAAAAATCTATATCACTTAAATTATGTGTTTTAACAAGCTACATTTTCTGTTATGTAAGTTTTTCTGTATCTCTTACGGTTTGCCAAGTATTCAAAATTCCGTAAAATTCATCCAGAATAAAGTAGTCATCAGAAGCTATTCCCAGAAAATTCAAAATAAACGTTTTATTTGTAATGGAAATGGCTTTAATATGTGGTATTTTAATGAAAATCGTTAGAGCCATTTTTGATAAAAACAAACTTTCCGAAAGGTTTTGAATGTAAAGGGTAGTTTAGTGTTGGAAGATTTTCTTGAAAATCTTCGTGTCGTAATCCTTGGAAGATAGCAAACTTAAATACCAAGTTAAATATTTAATCGGCTTTTCGTTTTTTGAGCATGTTTTTCCGGTGAAATCTCGGTATCGAATTTTTGGGTGGAATGCAATACTTTCTCTATACACTATTTACAAAGTACGTGTAGAGAAAGTAATAAAATAAAAATACTTTGTAGCGTCCCTTGCCGTCCGAATACTAACAATGGTTACTTATTTGTTTATAATATGTGGTTAATTGATTTTGTTACGTTGCCAAGAGCCCACCCAGGTTGCAACATTGTTTACGACAGGCTTCATGGCTTTGCAATTTGGTGCGCACGCACCTTGTGGTCTCTTGCGTGTGCGGTCCCGCATGTAAAGTAATGGTAACTCTATGGTTACACTTTAGCAACTAGTTTGATTTTAAACAAATTCGACCATAATTATTTCGCTTCCAACAAGGAGATGGCGTTTTAACAATTATCGTCAACAATAGGAGTGCTGATAGCTTCAGTACTTTAATTGAGGTTAGCAACATTGTTTTGTTCGTTAACTCGTTTAAATTACTACCTAATAGAAATATGGTGTGTTCCATTCACATGACTTTCTCCACCTCATCCACAAGCATTCTTACGAAAGATTATTCTGTTACATACATCATGTAAATCGAAGTAAACATTAACAGAAATTCTCGTATTACTTGCTTCCTCGTAAGTCGAACGTTCTGGTAGGCTAAAGCTATAGTCAAATCTTTTAAAAGCTGTTCGCTATGTGAAACACTAGAAGTCCGATTCTGTTTGCATGGGCAAAAGTTAAACAAAAGAGATATGAAGCTAAAGATCACTTCCCGTTTCGGAAAAGTTTATGTGTATCCATGTTTTGTGGAATAATTTTTTGTCTGTCTGTTACGGTTTACCAGTTATACAAAATTCAATACATACTACACATTTCTTTTATCAAAAAAATATCTTAAATAATCAAACACGTTATAGCCATTTTTACTTTCTCTACACATACTATGTACATAATGTTTAGAAAAATGTCCGCCTGTGTGTGTGTGTATGTGTGTCTGTGGGCAGCATAGCTCAAAAATGAAAAGTCCGTTAACTACCAAACTTGGTATTTAAGTTCGGTGTCTTCCAAGGATGCGACACGAAGATTTTCAAGAAAATCCCCCCACCCCTAACTACCCTTTACATGGAACTTTTTTCGAAAATTTTGATTTTCTCAAAAATGGCTCTAACGTTTTTGATTAAAATATCGTATGTTAAAGATATTTACCTGTCAAATAAAATGTATACTTTGAACTTTCTGGAAATAGCTTCTGAAGATTACTTTATTCTGGATGAATGTTACGGAATTTTGCATAACTGCTAAGCCGTAAGAGAAGGACCAAAACTTACCACACAAAAATGTAGAGCACGTTAAAACACACAATTTATGTTATATACATATTTTCATGGAGTTATTCCTTTTTTGATATTAATTGTTTTTGTTTCCAGCTTTGAAAAAGTTATACTTTCTCATACAGGAATTTGTCAACTCCTGTCAATAAAAACAAAGGCACTTCAGTCACATAGCAACCAGCTTTTGACTATCACTTTAACCTATGGTACTTCCTTATTTCCCTTCTACTTACAGGGAAGCAAATAATAAGACTATTTCTGCTAATTTTTCTCGATTAATATGAGGTAAATAGAAGCATAAGCTTTTTAACAATAATTTGTTGCAGAGATGTAGAGAAAGTCATGTGAATGGAACACATCAGATTTTCCTGAAACTCTTCGTGTCGCATCCTTGGATCGTTTCATTTCGTAATCGGCGTACCCTCCCCATATTTGTTGGACTGAAACCCCCAGGTGCCTAGGGGTCAGAAGCCTATCGGGGAGCCAACGGCACGAAACCACAGAATGAGAACTCTTTACGAGGAGTCGTTCCATAGCCAGGCATGAACATGTGGAAGTGGATGATAGGAAAGCTGATGATGGATGAAATGGTGGAATGAGTGGCGGACCCGGAGAAAACCCACCCAGACGACGTTTCGTCCACCACATGCGGGCGCTTGGGGTCGAACCCGCGTCGCCTAGATTGGAGACGAGCGGTCTAACCATTCAACCTTGGCGCATCCTTGGAAGATACTGAACTTAAATACGTAGTTTGGTATTTAATCCACTTTTCGCCTACACACCACGCGGGAACGCTGACCTTTTTCTAATTTCTTTTTAGATTCCGGGGTACTCAATATACATATTTCTGATGAAATCCTGGTATCGAATTTTTGGTGGAACACAATACCTTCTCTACCTATGTGCATTGTATTTAACATTCGTGCCAGAGAAAGTAGAAGAGTTTCGTTGAGGTAATTGAGGGCTGGAATTCTTAAAGGTGTTAAGAAGCGTTACAAGTCTGTTACTGCCTGTGTGCATGTTATTGGAGTTTACCCACGTGGGAGTAACAGAAACTTTACAAAGATATGCAAGATGTGATGATCAGCTGTGATGAGTTGCTGATACTCTGTACATTAATTATGAAACTTCAGTCTTATAATGAATTGGCCAGATGTAGCAAGCGACAGTAAATAACTTGTTTTCTTCGTGCCCAAACAGGTTTATCCTGGACGGATGTTTTCTTTACTTTCAGTTTCGATTGTCGCCGTAGCGGATTTCAACTCTTTACAGAGTTGAATCAGACTCTGATGACGCGGTTTAATATTCTTTGTAGTGTTTAGCGCCCGTTTGTACTACTTGTGGCACCGCAGGCGATGACACAGGTGATACATGGAATGAAGATGGAGCACCGGTGGAACTTGATGGCGGGGGAAACCAGAGAACCCGGAGAAAACCCGCATCTGTGCCGCTTTGTCCATATTAAATCTCACGGATCGAACCCGGGCCGTCTAGGTAAGAGGCAATGGTCTAATCACTCGGCCACGGCGTGGCCCGAGACGGTTTAATGACCACCATGGTAACCCAAAAGTAAATTGTATCGACATTAGTTAGAATCCGGCCGTTGTATTGAATTCGTGAAGTTCAGCTTTCCAACTTAGTGTTTACACATGGCTAAAGTTAAAGAAAATGTGTATACAGGTTTTCAAAAACTTCAACTTTTAAACCGTTATAAATATTAAGATATTTAAGATAGAAAAACAAAAGAAGGCATATACTGGACAAACAATGGGATTTTATAAAACATGGGAAGATTTCCTCCGTTTTCTTGTTCAACGTACACCATTCTGTCTGCGACTCCATGCACAGCATTTTGTAGATGATGTCTTGGAATATTAGCAATTTCTTGTGAGAAGGCATCTTACAGCTGTCAGGAAAATTAACCAAAACAGTGTCGTATTGAGATCTGGAGATCGCGGAGGCCAGTGTTGGCAAGTGTCTACTGATGACACGATTACTAAATAACTGGTTAGTTAATTATTTCACAGGAGTGTAGATATGAATCACCTCAGCAACAGAACTAGTTTCCTCAAACTTCCTGATGAAATCCCCAAATTGAATATGACCAGCTCATAATTGTTAAAGTGTTCTAAGTTTTCTCAAACCTTACGAAAAACTGTTCTTTCTTTCATAATAGCATTGAATCAGCTGCAATTTATCTTTTAGTGACAGTCATGACTTGTATCTTACAGCAGTAAGAATAAAATTACTAATGTTTTATTCAACAAAGCTGTAACCATGGTGATGAACTGAAGAAAGTCAGATAGAAAGAAACCGAAATTCATTTCTTTGTCCAGTATGTCTCTTTTGTTTTTAGCTTATCTACAATATTATAATATTCATAACGGTTTAAAGTTTGATGTAACTTTTGAAATACCTATATTATACATGTTATACATATTCATACTTTTGAAGAAATTAATCAATTTAAGACAATTAGCAGAAAACGAAACGCTGACTGACATTCACTGGGTATTTGGTAGTGATGTCGCTATCTGCTGTGAAGTTGGCACACTGTAATGATGTGTTTGACGGTCACTGTTGAAGGAGTGGAGATTGGTCCCGTTTGAAAAGATACTCATGAGTAATTTTGTTGTGGCCTTTTCTTAGTCCGGACATTAAAACTACATCCTGTCTGTATATATTTTATTGACAATTTAGCTCAACTATTAAAGCGCCAATACAATTGCCGAGATTTTAGGTAATTTCAACCAATCGCGGTCATCTGTCTGGAGCGATATTGTCGACACATCTTATTGCAGCTGATGTTCATTTCTTTGAAATCTTTTGTCGTACCCGACGTTCGTTTGTTTTACCCTTAGTTGTCAGCTTTATTATACTACATATGCCGTTTTTGCTTTAATTCAAGTTTAAAACTGGAGTTACAGTAAACATTTTTGGGAATAAACATATAAAATAATAGAGGAAATAGAAATGAAAAGAAACGTAGATCCTTTCTTAATCTTTTTCTTCCCAATTAAAAACATAAATTCTTCTAAACCAGTTGTCATAATGCTGCCAAAGGCACTACCAAAGAAGTAGTTTACATGGCCATGAGTGTTAGGTGATAGGTAATGGATTGGCCATCCATTCAAAGCCAAATGTTGCAAGTTCAAATCCCAGTGATTGTGGTGAAGGACGGAGAGAGCCCAAGTGAAATAATCGGTGTGATGCTTGGAAACTAATGGAATTACATTTTTACAATATAAAAGAATCTTGATTACTTATTGAAGGTTAGTATAAATGCAATTAATTCTATAGCACAACCCTATTTGTATAGTTACGCTTGAAACAAGCGGAACTTATAGGTACCGACAGGCAACAAAGGGTTAATCTCCTGTCTTGGTTATTGGTAACAATGTGACAATCCAGTTAGCCAACCTTCATTTAATTCCACAATTGTAATTTCAATTAAGTCAGTTGCAATGCTAATTTAAAGTTTTATCCAGTGCATTTAAGTTCAGTATCTTCCAAAGATGCGACACGGAAGATTTTTATGAAAATCTCCCCACCCCCCCTGGCCCGGGGTGCACTCAGCCTCGTAAAGTCCCTGGGGGGCCAATTGAGGAGCTACTTGATGGAGAAGTAGCGGCTCCAGGTCATGAGGACCGCATTAACCGGCCGGGAGGGACACGAGGCGCTGACCACGTCTCACCCTCCAATACTGCACCCCATCCATGACGTCTGTAGTGGACCGAGATGGGGGACGCAGCGGCCGGGCGGTAGGCCAAGGTTCCCCGTGAGCTGTCGTGCCATGGAGTTCTCCCCACCCCCAACTTCCCTTTACGTAGAAAAAAGTTCAAAAAATTTGGTTTCCTCAAAGCTTTCTCTAACGATTTTAATTAAAATACCGTATATTAAAGATATTTAAATGAACAATAAACTGTATATCTTCAATTTTCAGGGAATAACCTCTGAAGACTTCTTTATTCTGAATGAGTTTTGCTGAATTTTGAAACCGTAAAAGATAGACAAAAACTTACTACACATAAACTGTAAATCTCGTTAAAACACCTAATTTATGCCATACACGTCTTTTCGAGGGGTTGGCCGTTTCCGAGATATTCCTTGTTATTGGTTTCAGTTTTAAAATACTCTACAGTTTTCTGAAATGAGAACTTGTCAACTCCTTGAAAAGCAAAGAAACGAATTTCAATCCCATAGCAGCTGTATTTTAAAACAATGAGTGTTGTTTTACTTAGAGAATTCCTCTTATTACTTTCTCTATACGTACTATGTACATAGTGTATAGAGAAGGTATTGTATTGCACCCAAAAATCGATAACGTGATTTCACTGGAAATATGTTTTGAGACCCCCTGATACAAAAAAAAACATTTTAGACAAAATTCTGTGTGTGTGTGTGTGTGTGTGTGTGTGTGTGTGTGTGTGTGTGTGTGTGTGTGTGTCTGGGCAGCTTAGCACAAAAATGAAAAGGCCGCTAAAAACCAAACTTGATACTTAAGTTTGGTATCTTCCTAGGAGGCGACACGAAGATTTTCAAGAAAATCCTCCCACCCCAAACTACCCTTTACTTGGAAAAAAATTCGAAATTTTTTATTTTCTTAAAAACGTCTCTAACGATTTTGATTAAAGTTTCGTACATTTAAGATATTTACTCGACAAATAAAATGCATACCTTGAATTTTCTGGAATAGCCTTTGAAGACTACTTTATTCTGGATGAGTTTTACGGATTTCTGCATAAATGCTAAATCATAAGAGATGGACAAAAACTTAACACATAGAAAACACAATTTATGTTATATACGTACATTTTTCTCGCGGAGTTGATTGCTTTTTTAGGTATTCCTTGTTTTTGATTTCAGTTTTGAAAAACTTGTATTTTTCTCATACAGGAATTTGTCAATTCCTGTCCATACAAACAAAGGAACTTCAGTCACGTAGCAACCAGCTTTTGACTACCATTTAACCTATGGTACTCCTTTATTTCGCTTCTACATACAAGGAGGCAAGTAATAAGACTATTTCTGTTAATATTTTCTCAATGAGCATGAAGTAAATAGAAGCCTAAGCTTTTTAACAATAATTTGTTGCAGAGATGCAGAGAAAGTCACGTGAATGGAACACGTCAATTTTTTTTTCTTCTACTTAGATGGAAGCAAATTAAAAGACCGGATCTGGTAATGTTTATCTCGTTTAGCATGAAGTTAATCGAAGAATAAGCGTTTTAACTATATTTTGTTACAGAAATCTAGAGAATGTCGTGTGATTGAAACACATCAAATTTGTATGGTTAGTTATACTCTTCCAATATAAAATTCAGTGACACTTTGGCTTTTCATTGTTTCCATTACAGTTTTATTGGCGGTATTCGGCTTGTTGGTGGCACCTTGGCGCGTTTTAAAATATTTAAGGTGGTTGGCGCAGGTCCAATTCATTTACCTTGAAAACGTGTCGACCAAAACGAACTATGTATAATACTTGTGCATACCAATAAGTATACTTTATTATCACATTTTATGTTTCTAAAACAATCTTACAAAAATCTGACATGTTTCCATATTACTTTCTCTTCACCTCTGTAACAAATTATTGCTGAAAAGCTTATTCTTCTATCTAATTTATGATAATCGAGATAAGCATAGCAGAAATTGCCTTAATTATTTGCCATCTTGCAAGTAGAGAGAAAATAAGGGGATACATTAGTTTAAAACAATAGTAAAATCTTTTAGAAGCTGGTTGCCACGTGGTTGAAAACCGTTTCTATGCTGGGCAAGGAGTTTACAGCTTTCAGGGTGAGAAAAGTATTTTAAATCTGAAACAAATTACAAGGAATATCTCAGTTATAGTGAATTCTACGCAAAAAAAAAAAAAAAAAAAAAAAATGTATAGGACGTGAATTGTGTGTTTTAACGTGATCCACATTTTGTGCAGTAAGTTTTTGTCTATCTATTGCGGTTTACCAGTTATTTCAAAATTCAGCAAAATTCATTCAAAATCAAGAGGTTTTTAGATGCTATTCCCAGAAAATTGAAGTTATACAGTTTGTCATGTAAATATCTTTAATATACTTTTTTTTATTATTTTAATTAAAATCATTAGAGAAAGCTGTGAGAAAACCAAACTTCTGAAATGTTTTCCATGTAAAGGGTAGCTGGTGGGGGGGGGGTTCTTAAAAATCTTCGTGTCGCATGCCTGGAAGATACTAAACTTAAACACCAAGTTTGGTTCTTGACCTACTTTTCGTTCTTGAGTTATCGTGGTCAGACACACGGACACACGCAGACCTTTTTCTGAAAATCTTTTTTTGATACAGGGGACCCTAAAACGTGTATTTCCAGTGAAATCTCGGTATCGAATTTTTGGGTTCAATACAATACCTTCTCTATACGATGTACATAGTAGGTGTAGAGAAAGTAAAATTAGTCTTTAGGCCAGTACGGTTAAAAAAAAAAAATAATAAAAACATATAGCTGTTTACGTTATGAATATGACTCCACAGTTGGCTACATTGACGTAGAAAACACTCAGAAGGTTCTAGGCACTTCAATATTTCTTTTATTACCTGGTTTTACTATCGGGCAGACTGTTTCGATCTCTACTCGTCTGTAGAATAGGGATTCGAACTCTGGACCTCTTGTATGTGAAACAGACAATTTCCATTTGTTTGATAGCTCTCTTTGTCAAAAGTCCAATATTAACATCTTTACAAAAGAGATGCAATTGTATTGTGGAGTTTTTTACTTTCTCTAGCCCCATATGTATAATGTACATAGGGATAGAGAAGTATTATATTCCACCCTAAAATTCGATACCGAGATTTCACCGGAAGTACATGTTTTAGGACCCCCTGTATAAAAAAAAAGCATTTTCAGAAAAAGGTCCGCGCGCGTGTGTGTGTCCGTGTGTCTGTGAACACGATAACTCAAAAACGAAAAGTAGCTAAAATACCAAACGTGGTGTTTAAGTTTAGTATCTTCCAGGGATGCGACACGAAGATTTTGAGAAAAATCCCCCCACCCCAAACTACCCTTTACATGGAACTTTTTTCGAAAATTTTGATTTTCTTAAAAATGGCTGTAACGATTATGATCAAAATATCATATATTAAAGATATTTATCTAACAAATAAAATGTATATTTTGAATTTTGTGGGAATAGCTTCTGAATACCTGTTTATTCTGGATGAATTTTGCTTAATTTGGCATAACTAGTAAACCGTAAGAGATAGACAAAGACTTACTATACAAAAAATTTAAGTCTTGTTAAAATACACAAGTTATGTCATATACATTTTTCTCGTGAAGCTTACCGTTTTCGAGGTATTCATTGTTGTTAGTTTCAGTTGTGAAGTACTTATATTTTTCTCAGACGGGAGTGTCCGTATTTCTTTTGTTCTACTCCTGGCCAAGAAAAGAAGGGATTTGTAATGACAATCGCATAACGACAGCTTTTAAAACATTTGACTATCGATTTAGCCTAGTTATTCCCTTATTTTCTATCCTACTTATAAGGAAGTAAGTAATAATAACATTGTGCTGAATACCTCGATTAACAAGGTGCAGAAAGAATAATAATCTTATGTAAGGGTTTATAGAACGGCTAGAGAAAGTCATGTAAGTGTAGCACATGAGATTTTTCACAGATGTATCACCTTTAATTAAAAATTGAAGGCCTAAGAGCTAATCAAAATAAGTTGAACGAACGACCAAAGGTTTTCTATGCACGTAATGCCGTGCAGTTATCGAGAATTCCTGGAATATATCTTTACTTGATAGCACTTGCACGTCGCGCCGAGGAGTAAGAGCAACGGACTTCCTGTCTTCGCACGAAGGGAACTTCGCGCGCACGCACGCACGCAAAGTATTTTCAGACTATTTAAAATGCTTACTTCATTAGGTTTAAAAAAGGTTAAATTTAGGAATGAGAGTTATGTTAAAGCGTTTATAAAATGGAAGGGTTTGCAAAGAAACAAATATTCACATTTTAAATGTTTACTTTCTCTACACATAATGTATAGAAGAAGTATTGTATTCCACCCAAAAATTTGCTACCGAGATTTCACCAGAAATGCATGCTTTAGGACCCCCTGTAAAAAAAAAAAAAAAAAAAAAAAAAAAAAAAAAAAAGTGTGTGTGTGTGTGTGTGTGTTTGTGTGTCTATGAACAGCCAGGCTCAAATACGAAAAGACCGTTTAATACCAAACTTGGTATTTAGGTCTGGTATCTTTCAAGGATGCGACACGAAGACTTTCAAGAAAATTCCCCCACCCCTAACTGCCCTTTACACGGAAAAAATTCGAAAATTTTGATTTCCTCATAAATGGCTTAAATGTTTTTATTAAAATACCGTATATTAAAGATATGTATATTGCAAATAAAATTTATATCTTGAATTTTCTCTTTATACCTCTTTATTCTGAAATAAATTTTGCATAACTGGTAAACCGTAAGATATAGACAAAGACTTACTTAAAAAAAAATGTAGAGTATCTTAAAACACACAACTTATGTTATGTACGTTTTTTCCGTAGAGTTGTCCGTTTTTGAGCTATCCCTTGTTAGTGGTTTCAGTTTTAAAATAGTTACTCTTCTCATACTGGAATTTGTCAACTCCTGACCACACAAACAAAGGTACTTCAACTACATGGCAATTAGTTTTTGAAATATTCCACTGTAATTTTAGCCTATGATACTCCCTTATTTCCCTTCTTTAGGAGTTGGAAATCTCAAATCCAACACAAAGCAGAATCGTTCTGTTGATAATGTATACCATATTTCACTAAGTATACCATCGAAAAATCACTTAAATAAGTACACTAACCTATGTATTAAAACACATTTCGCTTTCTTTATTTTTGCTTCTGCTATTCGAGCAAGTACAACCAAACACCACACACACACACACACACACACACACACACACACACACACACACACACACACACACACACGTTTTCACCATTATACTGGCTTAAAACCTACATTCCAAATGTACTGCTTAGATGACATTTAACATCACAAAATCTTATTACTTTCTCTATACGAACTATGTACATAGTGTGTAGAGAAGGTATTGCACTCCACCAAAAATTCGATACCGACATTTCACCGTAAATATACGTTTTAGGGTCCCCTTTATCTAAAAAAAGTATTTTCAGAAAAAGGTCCGTATGTGTAGGTGTGTCCGTGTGTCTGTGAACACGATAACTCAAAAACGAAAAGTCGGTAAAATACTAAACTTGGTACTTAAGTTCAGAATCTTCCAGGAATGCGACACGAAGATTTTGAGAAAAATCCCCCACCCCAAACTACCCTTTACAGGGAAAAAATCTCGAAAATTTTGATTTTCTAAAAAATGGCTCTAACGATTTTGATTAAAATATCGTATATTACAGATATTTACCCGGCAAATAAAATATATATTTTGAATTTTCTGGGAATAGCCTCTGAAGACTACTTTATTCTGAGTGAATTTTCCGGAATTTTGTATAACTGCTAAACCGTAAGAGATAGACAAAACCTTACCACACAAAAAATGTAGAGCACATTAAAACACACAATTTATGTTGTATACATTTTTTTCTTGGAGTTGATCATTTTTGAGGTATTCCTTGTTTTTGTTTTCAGGGTCGAAAATCTTAATTTTCCTCATACAGGAATTTGTCAACTCCATACAAACAAAGGAACTGCAGTCACATAGTAACCAGCTTTTGACTATCGCTTTAACCTATGCTACTCCCTTATTTCCTTTCTACTTACAAGGAAGCAAGTAATAAGACTATTTCTGCTAATTTTTCTAGATTAGCATGAAGTAAATAGAAGCATAAGCTTTTTAAGAATAATTTGTTGCAGGGATATAGAGAAAGTCATGTGAATGGTACACATCAGATTTTTTTTTTTTTTTTTTGGTACACATTTAATCTACAAAAACCTTACTCATTCTAGAAGTGTAGAATCAAATTATGGCGGCTTGACAAAAACGTGCTTCACCAACCACAATGCTTAAGTATAGGACATTTCCTATCTATTTTCTCTATATTTGTGGTTGTGACCAGCAAAGAATACCCCCTCCCCAGGTACCCATTATATTGGGACGTGTGTAGGGGCCTTTAAATGCTTATTATTGTCATATTATAATCTTTCTATAATAAAGACGACAGTTTGGACATATATGTTCAAAACAGTCCAATTAACTCTTTCATGTGGACCTCAGGTTGGCAGATGCCTCTTAGGAATTCCTAGAGCAAAAAGCAACAGTTCGGCATTTTCCCCCCGACCTCACTCTCTTCCCTCAGGTATTTATCTCAAAGCCTGATCCCACCCTCCTACCCTTGGCACGGCTTTCACCTTACCCTTTATTCGTATTCTTCTTTCTTCGGTAAATTGCCAGAGGAAAAACCTTTACCCTGCCATCGCTACAGGGTTGCCATGCCATGCCACTTCGCTTTGAACAGACGTCTATTGTCCGTTCAGTGCCATGGAGTCTGTAAAATACTCTTTGGTCTTAATGCATGCCGCGTTCACCATTGCGTGTTAACCTATATTTAAAACAAAAGTAAGCCTTCTGTGTTTTAGGTTGTTATTAAGGACATTGGGGGGTGAATTTTTTACTACAATCGGTCAAAAAATAGTAAATAGTTTACTGAGGTAAATGTTGTTGAATCTTTGGGCATTTACATGTCTTTCCCTTGCTTCGGGTTCTACACCCATTTAAAGATCGTACACCACACATGTTAACATAAAACATGTTTTATAAAACAGCATTTTCTTCAAAACTAGATTTTCATACTTTCAAAATGTTCCACGCTTCTCAGTCTTTATTTTAATTCCATTAAAATTTGCTAGAGTGTGCGGAAGTATCCACTATCTCACTCTGTGGGTCAAAAAATATGCTATCTATTTTTACTTTCTCTATACGTAATATGTATAGTGTATAGAGAAGGTATTGTAACACACCCAAAAATTCGATACCGACATTTCACCGGAAATACATGTTTTGGGTACCCCTGAATAAAAAAAATGCATTTTTGGAAATAGGTCCGCGCGCGCGTGTGTGTGTTGTCTGTGGACACCATAGATCAAAAACGAAAAGACCGTTAAATACCAAACTTGGTATTTAAGTTTGGTATCTTCCAAGGATGCGAAACGAAGATTTTCAAGAAAATCCCCCCACCCCTAACTACCCTTTACATGGAACGTTTTTCGAAAATGTTGATTTTTCTCAAAAATGGCTCTTAACGATTTTGATTAAAATATCGTATACTAAAGATATAATAATATGTATACCTTGAATTTTCTGGGAATAGCCTCTGAAGACTACTTTATTGTGGATGAATTTTATGAAATTTTGCAAAACTGCTAAACCGTAAGAAATGGACAAAAACTTACCGCACATAAAATGTAGAGCACATTAAAACGTACAATTTATGTTATATAATGTTTTTTCGAGGAGTTGATCGTTTTTGAGATATTACTTGTTTTTGGTTTCTGGTTTAAAAAACTTGTACTTTTCTGATACAGGAATTTAGCAACTCGTGTCCATACAAACAAAGGTACATTTTTTCGTAGAGCTAACCAATTTCAGATATTCCTTGTATTTTTCGTTTTAATTTTAAAAGGTTTAAACTTTTTTCATATAGGAATTTGTTAACTCCTGATTATGGGGAAAAGCACAATTTCAATTAGATAGCGACAACTTTTAAGAGATTTGACTATCGCTTTAGCCTAGTGCATTCCCTTATTTCCCTTCTACCTACAAGGAGCAAGTAGTAAGACAATTTCTGCTATTGTTTATCTTGATTAGCACGAAGTAGATAAATAAATTTGATGCAGAGCAATCAATGTGAATGGAACGCATCAGATTTTTAGGTTTTAAAGCTGAAATCTCCAACAGTGCCTACTTATAGCGGCCTTCACCTCCCGAAAGTATCATGTTTAAATAATTCGAAACTTCAAGGACTCTGCTATAGGAGAAGACTAACATTGAGAATGACGTAATTTGACAAAATAGACAAACTATTTGCTGCAAGTCTCAACTAAGCCTGGTTCTAGATTCCTATGTTTTAGGCTGTGAAAATGTGGAAATTTAGCGATGTATTACTAAGGACAGATTTTTACTTTCTCTACCTGTACTATCTACACAGTGCATAGAGAAGGTACCCATACCGATATTCACCAGAAATATATGTTTGGAGACCCCTTAATCCAAAAGAAAAAGGTCTGTGTGTGTTTGTAAGTGTCTGGGCAGTGTAGCTCAAAAACAATAAGACCGTTAAATAGAAACCTGATATTTAAGTTAAGCATATGCCACCCCAAACTACCCTTTATATGGAACACATTTTCAACAATTTTGTTTGTCTTAAAACCAGCTCTAACGATTTCGGTTAAGTACCGTATATTAAATATATTTACATAACAAATAAAATGTATGTATATCTTTATTTTCTAACCTCTGAAGACCTCTTCATTCTGGATGAATTTTGAATAACTGGTAAACCGTAAGAGATAGACAAAAACTTAAAAGCCTACTGAAAAAATCTGATGTGTTCCATTCACATGACTTTCTCTACCTCTCTGCAACAAATTATTGTTAAAAAGCTTAAGCTTCTATTTACTTCATGCTAATCGAGAAAAAAAAAATAGCAGTCTAATTACTTGCTTTCTTGTAAGCAGAAGGGAAATAAGGGAGTATTGTAGGCTAAACTATCAAAAGGTGGTTGTTATGTGACTGAAGTTTCTTTGTTTGTACGGACCGGAGTTGACAAATTCCTGTATGAGAAAAGTATAAGTTTTTCATAGCTGAATACAAAAACAAGGAATATGTCAAAAACGATCAACTCCACGAAAAAATTTATATAAGATAAATTGATCGTTTTAAGGTGCTCTACATTTTTTATATTGTAAGTTTTTCTCCATCTCTTACGGGTTGGCAGTTATGCAAAAATCCATAAAATTCATCCAGAATAAAATAGTCTTCAGAGGCTATTCCCAGAAAATTCAAAATATACATTTTATTTGTCGTATAAATATCTTTAATATACGAAATTTTAATCATAATCGTTAGAGCCATTTTTGAAAAAAATCGAAAAGTTCCTGTAAAGGGTAGTTTGGGGTGGGGATTTTTCTCAAAATCTTCGTGTCGCATCCCTGGAAGATACTAAACTTAAATACCAAGTTTGGTATTTTACCGACTTTTTGTTTTTGAGTTATCGTGTTCACAGACACACGGAGACACACACACACACACACACACACACACACACACGCACACGGACCTTTTTGTGAAAATGCTTTTTTTGGATATAGGGGACCCTAAAACATATATTTCCGGTGAAATCTCGGTATCGAATTTTTGGGTGGAGTGCAATACCTTCTCTATACACTATGTATATAGTACGTATAGAGAAAGTAAAAATTAGATCTCAGCAAAGCACATAATTTGTCATATAACTTTTTTGTTGCTGTTGTTGTAGAGGTGACCTTTAACGAGAAATTCCTTGGTTTCAATTGTAAACTACGTAACGACCAGCTTTTAAATTATTTGACAACCGCTTTAGCCTAGTGCATTTCTTTATTTCCTTTATACTTATAAGGAATCAAATAAAAAGAAAGCTATTGTTAATGCTGGTCTGGATTGGCATGATGTAAATAATTAATGAATAGTATTCTGTAAGAATTGGTAGAGAACGTCATGCGAATGCAACACATCAGATTTTATCTTCTGAAATATACACACACTGTCATTTCTGATGTATCGGTGAAGGAAAAAGGCGCAGCCGAGAATATATAATGTGATTGTCTATTAAAGCAATGCTCTTGGCGACTGCCAACATTTATATAACTTCCCACAGAAAGCTGATAATTAATTGTGACCTAGCCGAATGGTTCAGTGATTACGTTTGTAACCCATATTTCGGAGGTCCCGGATACAAATTCCGTTTTCGACCAATCTGACCTTTTATTTTCTCTAGCACGTATCCACACTGTATATAGTAGACAGAGGATAGTAGAATTCAAACATTCAATACCGAGATTTCACCGGAAATGCATGTTTTAAAGCTCCCTGAGAATTTTTAGAAAAAAGTCCGTGTGTATGGTGTTTGTGCGCAGCATAGCTCAAATACTAAAAGGGTGTTAACTTCCAAACATGGTATTTAAGTTCAATATTTTTTCAAGAATGCGGTACGAAGACTTTCAAGAAAATTCCGTCAACCCAACTGCCCTTTTGTCACTCTCCGTAGTGTAGTGGTTACCATTCTAGCCTCTAAAACCCAAGATTGCAGGTTTTAAAACTGACTGAGGATGATGGATTTGTTCGGACATAAAAATGCGTAGCATGGTTTCCTTCGGAATGATAGTAAAGTCGGTGTCCCGTGTAATGTCTATTTGCACGTCAAAAAACCTCATACCTTGAAAGAAGAAGCTTTCTGGAAAAAACTTCTCTATTTTGCGTCCGCAAGTCTGGCTTCGTCCTACAATGCCATCTGTGGGCGACGAGCTGATCTCTCGTTACCGTGGCGCATGGCGGCGAACCCACGAACTAGAAATCCAAACCCGAATTAATGAAGCATCGCAATGATGACCTATGCTCCACTTAGGAGCTACAGGAAATCAACTAACAAATACCCTTTACTTGGAACATTTTTCGAAACATTTTATTTTCTCAAAAATACTTGTAACGATTTTTATTAAAATGACATGTGTTTAAGATATTTTCATTTTAAACGAAACCTATATCTTGAATTTTATGGGAATATCCTCTGAAGACCTCTTAATTCTGGGTTTCGGTTGTATAACTCTTAAAAGGAAGAGATAGACAAAAACTTACTAAGCAAAAATGTAAATTTAATTAAAACACAATTTATGGCATATGCACTTTTTGTGGAGTTAACCGTTCTAAAATATTTCTTGTTAATGATTTCAATTTTAAACTATTAAGCTTTTCTCAAGCGGGAAGTCAACTTTCGTTTCAAATATTTTGTTTTACTTCCGAACATCCAAAAGAGAACGAATTACAATTATTTAACAGAGCGATAGCTTTGGCGTAGTGTATTCCCGTATTCTCCATCTATTTACAAGGGAGCAAGTAATGAGACCATTGTGCACGAAGTAAATCCAGAGCTAGCATGATCCCCTAGGCGACGGACGACACTGCTATGACAGCGGACCAATGGCTTTACTTCTTTTCGGCTAGCGTGTTACCCCTAAGCCACGGAGGGTATACTACTATGACCGGGACCAACGGCTTTACTTGCTTTCCGAAGGAACTCTGCAAAAGATTTTTACGCCCGAAAAAATAAATGCCCTCACCGTCTTTGAACCCGCGACCTTGGGAACCAGACCACAGAGGTGGACACTACTATGACACGGGATCAATGGCTTTACTTTCCTTCCCAAAGAAGTCATGCTAAGGAATTTTTGTCCATTTTTCGTAGTCGGCTTACCCTCCCTAGGACTTGCAGGCAGATGCTTAGGGGTCAGAGGCCTGGCGGGGAGCCAACGGCACGTAACCACAGAATGAAAAACCTGAAACGAGTGGTCGGCTCGTAGCCAGGCGTGAGCGTAAAGAAGTGGATGAAGTGAAGACGAAATGGATGATAGAGCATTCGGTGGTTTGAGTGGTGGGGCAAACCGGAGGACCAGGATAAATCCCTCCATAACGCCATTTTGTCCACCATAAATCTCGGGATCAAACTGGGTCCGCCTAGGTGAGGGGCGAGCGGTCTAGCCACTCTGCCACGACCCCGTCTGCTAAGGATTTTTACACTCGACAACATCGCCCTCCGCCGGATTTGAACTCGCGATCTTGGGAACCAGAGGGTAGTGACTTATCCCTAGACCACGGAGGACACTACTACTGTTTTAGACTGAAGTTGATACTTTGGGTCGTGCTATTAAATATACAATCCGTTTTTTACTTTGGCGGCTAAGGAAAATCATGGAAAAAAACCCAGTCAGGTTGGTTCGATCCACTGGACTTGAACCCGGAACCTCCCGGATTCAGACCACTCTTGAGCCATCCAGTTAGGTTCCAAACTTTTGTCATTACACGTAAACGCCATCTTTTGTTCTTAAAGCGTTTATCCCGCATGCGATAAGTGACGGAATATCCGCAGTGTACAAGCAAATTCGATGGTTAAAATGACAAAAGAGATGTTTAAAGTTACACTAGGCCGAAGGTCAGCCCCTAAAGACGTTAGTGCAGCTCAGCTGAAGCGCGCTTACTCATTACTCCACCTGACTGGCGTATCCTTAAAAAGCCCGAGAGAAGTGTAACCGAATCACTTCGCGTGTCTTGTGTCCGGAGCAGGTTTAGCAGGGAATCTATCTCCATTGTGATGTGTTGGGATCAGTTGTCTCTTTAAAAACCAACCTTGAAAAGTGAGGTACCGTGCAGGGGGTCTCTGGACCAGAAGCGGTTGCTCAGTTACTTTGGTCAGTATATGTCGTTCTCGAAAGATTACACCACTGAATCATCAATTCAGAAATGTGAAAAACTAGCTACGAAGCCCAGTAGTTTTGTGAGAAAGAATGCCTATTAAATTTATAAATAACGAGAACGTATTACTAATCTTTAGCTGTTTGCATTCTACGGCTGCTTACGGTGAGGCATGAACAACTCTTGCGCATAGGGGAAGCTGCTTTCCTTCCCTCCCTCTCTACAACGGCTGAGAGGGGGGAATAGATAAATCAGCTTGGCGCATATGACTAAACACAACCACAACAGCGTGCAGCGTTAAACAATTACAGTTCACATAAAAGTAATTGTTGGCACATATCCACAGTAATAGCGAAATCACTTTGTTTTCTATGAAACTAATTTGTATTCATATATGATGTCATTAATAATAATATGTAGACCGTGAGACGGAGTATATTGCTTGAAGGAATGTCGATATGTTTAATTTCGGTTGCGATCCAGCTTATCACAAATACGTTGGCAACCATGAACATAGCCAAACAACAAGCAATATTACTGTACTCGCCACATGTTTCTACAGCTCTTCAATTCAGCTCATTGCTCCATCATCTTCTTCCTCATAACAAGGCTCGCTATTGATATCGTCGGCATCACAGTCTTCTTCCAAGTTAACAATAATCAGCTAGTATTTGTTTGCTAAAACACTAAAGAATGCCGCACTAAAACTAGCGCTAGTGCATACTTCACTCCTTTGTGGACAGAAACGTTATGACTTCTGCGCATGCATGTTGGCGCACCTTCTCGCACCATCAGCCCTTCAGGTAAAGACTTGCCCTTGCGCAGGTTACGGTTTTGTTCGTCTC
Source organism: Hymenopus coronatus (assembly GCA_030762935.1). Lineage (NCBI taxonomy): Eukaryota > Metazoa > Arthropoda > Insecta > Mantodea > Hymenopodidae > Hymenopus > Hymenopus coronatus. Next base: position 46,066,235 of record CM060899.1, read on the forward strand.
ACCTCACGACCTACCACTCATTGCCTTCTCAGGACGAGAGTAGCATGACTGACTATAATAATGGGTTTATTCTCAGGACGAGACGTGAAGGGGGAAATCTCAGCAGGCACTTCAAGTCTTCTCTCTTGCCATGCGAAGCATAGCCGACGATGTAAATAGCTTTAATATACGGGATTTTAATCAAAATCGCCAGAGCCATTTTTAAGAAAATCAACATTTCCAAAATTTTTTCCATGTAGAGGGTAGTTTATGGTGGGGAGGATTTTATTGAAAATCTTCGTGTTGTATCCTTGGAAGATGCCAATCTTAAATACCAAGTTTGGTATTTAACGGTCTTTTCGTTTTTGAGCTATGCTGTCCACAGACACACTCGCACACACGGGCCTTTTTCTAAAAATGTTTTTTTTTTTAGATTCATGGGGATCCAAAACAAGTATTTCCGGTGAAATCTCGGTATCGAATTTTTGGGTACAATACAATACCTTCTCCATACATTATGTACATAGTACGTGTAGAGAAAGTAAAAAAAATCTTATGTGTTCCATTCACATGGCTTTCTCTACATCTATGTGACAAATTATTGTTATTAAGCATATGTTTCTATTTACTTCATGCTAATCGAGAAAAAATTAGCAGAAATAGTCTTATTACTTGCTTCCTTGTAGCAGAAGCGAAATAAGGGAGTGCCATAGGTTAAAATGATAGTAAAAACTGGTTGCTAGGTGACTGATGCTCCTTTGTTTATATGGGCACATATATGAGTTGACAAATTCCTTTATGAGAAAAGTACAAGTTTTTCAAAGCTGAAACCAAAAACAAGGACTATCTCAAAAACGATAACATGAATTTTGTGTTTTAATGTGCTCTACATTTTTGTCTATATCTTACGGTTTAGCAGTTATGCAAAATTTCGTAAAATGCATCCAGAATAAAGAAGTCTTCAGAAGCTATTCCCAGAAAATTCAAGATATACATACTATTTGTCAGATAAGTAACTATCTTTAATACACGATATTTTAATCAAAATCGTTAGCCATTTTTAAGAAAATCAAGAATTTCGAAAACGTGTCCATGCAAAGCGCAGTTTATGGGGGGGAGGGGTATTTTCTTGAAAATCTTCATGTCGCAACCTTGGAAGATACTAAACCTTAAATACCAAGTTGGTTTCGTTTTTGAGCTATGGTATCCACAGACACACTCGTCGCCCTCCGTGGTGTTATGGTTACTACGCTAACTTCGGCCGCGCCGTGGCCGAGTGGCTAGACTACTTGCCTCTCACCTAGACGGCCGGGGTTCGATCCCAAGCGACCGCATGTGAGATTTGTGGTGGATAAAGCGGCGCTGGGGCGGATTTTCTCCGGGTACTCCGATTTCCCCCGCCAGCATTCCACCGGTGCTCCATCATCATTCATGTATCACCAGTGTCACCGCCTGCGGGCGTTAAACTTCATATACCCAAGGTCGGAGGTTCAAACCTTGCGGAGGACGATGGCTTTTTTCGGGTGTAAAAATCCTTAGCGTGGCTTCCATCGGAAGGGGCGTAAAGCCGTTGGTCCCGTGTTGTAGATTTACGGCAACCTCAAGCCTGATAGAGAGGTCTCTGAGCAAAATTAAGCGATCTTTCACGCCCAATTTAGAATGGGACGCTGAGAACCACAGCAGTTACAGAGCGTCCATAAATAACACGCCATTTACATTTTACAGACACTCACGGACCTTTTTCTAAAAAATACATTTTCGGACTCAGGGGACCCCAAAACATACTTCCAGTGAGATCTTGTACATGCGGGCTAGAGAAAGTAAAGAGTGTGTGAATGTTTGGTGAGTGTCGAGATTGGGGTCTGTTAGCTTTATACAGCTGAAAGGGGGCGGGGATTGGTTCATAAGGGGTGCGAAACACGGCTGCAGTTGACACCATTGCGAATGACGATGTACTTTTTCTGTCGTCCGTATAACTGGGGAAGTCTGGATATTCAGCAGCTGTGTTATTGGGGATCAATAGGGTGATTCAAAAACAGATAACCCTGTTATAACCATGGTTGCAAGCGTAGACAGAAACACTGGAGGTTAATGTTAGTGATGTTTGTCATTTGTAACCGTTAACAGTAAAGCAAAATAACTCGGACTGCCTCCGTGGTCGAGTGGTCACCCGGAGGTCCCGGGTTCGATTCCCGGCTGGGGCGAGGATTTTTTTCTTTAACCAGAACTATCCCTTATAGAGTCTGGAAGTATGAATGTGAGATTAAATGTGCCTGTGTTTATTAACCTAATGTTCTGAACCTATAGTTTCACAAGTCAAAGCCCCCGATATGACCATTGAAGTTAAAGATGGCTATACAAATGGGGGGGGGGAAATGTCTCTACCTCTTCTGTAATAAACTATTCTTATAAACGCGTGTTATTTCTACTTCACGCAAATTGAGATAAATATTTGCAGAAATAGTTTTATTACACATTTTCTTGTAGGTAATACAGAAATAATGGGGTACACTGGGGTAAAGCAAATAGTAAAATCATTCAAGAGCCGGTCACTATGTAATGACCTTGTAATTCCGTTCTCATTGCATGATCAAGATATAAATTATGATGATATTAATAGCAAACTAATAACGACTTATCGTTTGTACAACTATGCGCGGCTTTTACGCCCAATATAGAATGGAACGCTAAAAACCAAAACAGTCACTGAGCGTCAGCAAATAAAACTCACGTTAACATAATTTCGCCTGAGAAAAGTATAACTGTTTGGAAATTTAAAACAAAGTGCTCGAAAATAGTTAAATGTATTTGACATAAATTGTGGATTTTGACGAGGTATACATTTTCTATAGTAAGATTTTGTGTATCACGGTTTACCAATTGTACAAAATGCATTCAGAATGAAGGACTTCAGAGGTTATTTCCAGAATATTCAAGATAACACATTTTATTTGTCATGTCAATTTCTTTAACATGCGGTATTCTAATCAAAATATTTAATAGCTATTTTTGAGAAAAACAACATTTTTAATCTTTTTCCATGAAAAGGGTAGTTTGGAATGGGGGTGAGGGGATTTGCTTGATAATCTTCGTGACACATCCTTGGAAGATAAACTTAAATACACAGTTATACATTTAATGGTGTTTTCGTTTTTGAACACGAACACAACCCGTTTCTGTATGTTCAATGTAGGTACATAGTGGATACATAAGCTATTGTTTTCTATCCAAAAATCGATATCGAGATTTCATCGAAAACATGTTTTGAGACCCCCGAATCCACAAAAAATAAATAAATAAAAAATAAACGTGTCTGTGTGTGAGTCAGTGGGCAGCGTAAGCAAAAATGAAAAGCCGATTAAATATTAAACTTGGAATTAAAGTTAAGTGTCTACACAAAGGTTTTCAAGAAAATACCCCCACCTCAACTAGCCTTTACAAGGAACATTTTTCGAAAATTTTGATTTTCTCAAAGATGGCTGTAACAATTTTTATTAAACTGCCGTATATTAAAGATATTTTCATGGCAAATAAAATGGCATCTTGAATTATCTGGGAATAGCCTCTGAAGATCTATTATTCTGGATGAGTTCTACAGAAATTTGCCTAACGGGAAAACTGTAAGAGATAGTTCAAAACTTACTACACTAAACTGTACATCTCGTTAAAACACATCATTTATGTAATATACGTTTTTCTCGTAGAGCTGATCGCTTTTGAGATATTCCTTGTTGTTGGTTTCAATTTTAAACTACCTTGCTTTTCTCAAACGTGTCCAAGCAAAGCCAACCGAACCTGAATTGTTTCACATAGTGACCAACTTCTAAAAGATTTTACTAATGCTTTAGCCTAGTATATTGACTTACAAAAAAGCATACAAGACCAATTCTGCTAATGTTTATCTCAATTTGCATTTTGGAGATAAAATAAGAATCTTTTGAAAGAATGGTTTGTATGTGGAAGAGCTAGAGAAATTTACGTGAATGAAATAGATGATTTTATAACTCAAGAGCCCTCAAAACATTTATTTCTTGAAATCGCGGTATCGAATTTTTGGGTGGAAAACAATACTCCCCCCCCCCCCCGCCTGGGTAGTGTGGTGGCCTCACATTCAAAAGGTCGTGAGTTCGAATCTGGCTTAGGGTGAGTTACCCGGACAAGGCTTTTTTCGGGTTTTCCCTTGTCCTGAGAAGACGAATGTCGAGTAACTTTAAGCTCCATGGACCCCGAGATCATTTGAGCATCATTTCACCAATTTCATTAATCGTCCGATATGACCAACTGGTTAAAGCATGTTAGGCCACAAAAAAAAAAAAAAAAAAAAAAAAAAAAAAAAAAATACTTCCCCTACATGCTCTGTGTAGTAGTGAAAACTTTGTTTTGGGTAGAATGAAATACTTCCTCTACATACTACAGGGAATAGTAGAGAAAGTACTAAAATGGAATCTGTTAAGTAGTGGAGCAAGAGCACGCACTGTAATATTCGAGGCCCAAACCATCGATCCGTTTTGGCTCTGGTGAGTACTGCATGAAAGTGAAAACAAATACTGCTGCACTAGAGAGTAAAATAAAATAGTGTTTGTACGCTAGAGGAAACAGTGGCACGTAAAATTCAAGTTACAAAAGTGGTTTACCAATGGAAGAATAAATAACAGTAAACTAAGGTAATTAGGGCGTTCATGTTAATTATAACTTTGAGCATGTTTTGTAAATGAAAGTTTGTGTTAAAAGGTTTTAACTTGTATCTAGAAAATTTTAATATGATGTATACTAACATTAGTAACAGAAAAAAAATCTGTTACACTCACATGACTTTCTCTAGCTACTCTACACGCAAACTTCTTTCAACACCACCGAATCAAGATAAACATTAGCAGAATGTTATTACTTAGTTCCTTATAAGTAGAATGGAACTAAGGGAATGCACTACGTTAAAGTGATAGTCAAATGTTTTAAAAGCTGTCGTTGTGAGATTATCTTTCCAAATCGTTTCTTTGCTTGGCCAGGAGTAGAACCAAAGAAAATCGCACGCTCCCGTCTGAGAAAAGCATAAGTACTTCACTACTGAAACTAAGAACAAGGAATACCTCGAAAACGGTAAGCTCCACGAAAAAAGTGTATATAACATAAATTGTGTGTTTTAACGTGCTCTAAATTTTTTGTGTGGTAAATTTTCGTCCATCGCTTACAGTTTAGCAGTTACGCGAAATTCCGTAAAATTCATCCTGAATAAAGTAGTTTTCAGAGGCTATTCCCAGAAAATCCAGGATATAAATTTTATTTGTCAGGTAAATATCTTTAATATAGGATATTTTAATCAAAATCATTACAGCCATTTTTAAGAAAAATAAAATTTTCGAAAAGTGTTCCATGTAAAAGGTAGTTATGGGTGGGGGGATTTTCTTAAAAATCTTCGTGTCGGATCCTTGGAAGATGCCAAACTTAAATACCAAGTTTGGTATTTACACACACGGACCTGTTTCTGAAAATGCTTTTTTTTGCATTCAGGGGGTCCTAAACATGTATTTCCGGTGAAATCTCGACATCGAATTTTTGGGTGGAATACAATACTTTTCTATCTCTATGTACATTGTATATACGGGGCTAGAGAAAGTAAAAATCGGTAGTGTTACACAAACATGACTTTCTCTCTTCTATAAGCAAACTTCTTACACAAGATTATTCTATTTTCTTCACCATGCCAATGGTGATAAGCATTATCAGAATGTTCTTATAATAGATCTTTATAAGTAGTATGGAACTAAGGGAATGCGCTATCTAAAGCGATAACCAAATGTTTTAAAAGTCTTCCTTATACGATTGTCATTGAGATCGGCTTCTTTGCTTGGCCATGAATAGAATAAAAGAAAAACGGACTCTCCCTGTCTGAAAAGAGTATAAGTATTTTAAAATTGAAACCAATAACAATGAATATCTTGGAAACGGTCAACTCTACAACAAAAATGCAAGTGAACTAAATTGTGTGTTTTTACGAGATCTACATTTTCTGTGCAGTAAGTTTTTGCCTATTTGTTATAGTTTATTGGTTAAGCAAAATTCAGAAAAAAATATATCCAGAGGAACAGGTCTTCAAAAGCTATTCCCGGAAAATTCAAGATGTACATTTTATTTGTGGTGTAAATAGGTATAATAAAAGATATTTTAATTCAAAATCGTTAGAGCCATGTTTGAGAAAAATAAAACTTTCAAAAATGTTCCCATGTAAAGTGAGTTTGGAGTGGGGGAATTTTCTTGCAAATCTTGTGTCGCATTGTTGAAAGATAATAAAAACTTAAATATCAAGTATGGTATTTAACGGTCTTTTAGTTTTTGTAGTATGGTTCCACAGACAGACTTACACAAAAACCTTTATCGAAAACGCTTTTTTTGGACTCAGGGAACCTTAAAATATATATTTCCAGTGAAATCTCGGAATCGAATTTGTGTGTTGAATGCAATACCTACCTTCTCTATACACGACAGGGTGCATACACCCTTTACCTTTATATGAAAAAATGTTCTTACAATTTAATTTTTATATATATATATAAAAATTACGCTAAATTATACAGAAATCATTCAGAATGAAGAGTTCTTGAGAGGCTATTCTCAAAAAACACAAGGTAGCATTACGTTTGTGATTAAAATATCTTAAAAATATGACATTTTAATAAAAATTGTTAGAGACAGTTTTGAGAAAATAAAAATTTTTGAAAAACATTCCATGTAAAGGATAGTTTGGTATTAAACGGACTTTTCGTTTTTGAATTATGATTTCACGGGCACAGACACACACATATGGATCTTTCTTCAAAAACTTTTTTTGGATACAGGGGACCCTAAAGGTGTATTTCCGGTGAAATTTGAGTATCGAATTTTTGGGTGGAATGCAATACCGTCTCTTACACTATGTACATAGTACGTGTAGAGAAAGTAACGATGTTTTTTTTTCCCTTAATTCAGGTGGTCAAAACGCATGAAATTCCGGTGAAATCTCGGTATCAACATTTGGTTTGCAATAAAATACTTTCTGTACTCACTACGTACATACGGGCTAGAGAAAGTAACAAAAACTGATGCTCTCAAGGCAAGACTTGTTTTCCCATTAAGTATTCCAAAATGCTCATACATATAAACAACAAGAGTGACAGAAGCTTTCACTTTGCATGCAGATTGCTATCAGTTTGCCTTGCAGGTGCGTCGTCCATGACCATCCTCCACCTTGGCCTACAGTTGGTGCTCCTGGCATCCGAATACCTGGACAATTGTTCCGCATTTGGCTTATTCGACTGCTCTCTCCAATAGGAGATCAAGGGAAACTCACGTGACCGTCTGGAAGGTCATCCGAGGTCGGGCCTAGCCTCGACCTGGTTTCCCACGGTCGCTCGGTCGAGTCCACTTGCGTGGGGTAGGCTGTACCTCACCTCTGGGAGATCAATATTATCGCTGGTGGAGGCCTACTACAGCCGTTCCGCATTCTGTGTTGTTGCTAAGGAACTAGAATCTGTGGAGAGACATAGAAGGTCAAGGTGACGCGGAGGGGCGTTTCCCCCAATTCCTGCCATATTTCCTCAAATTGTAAAGCGATATATCTCAACTTGCTTTAAGCATTATCAACAACACCCCTTCCGCTGGCACCGAAGCAAGACTGAAGCACTTATTATTAGTAATAATATAACAGAAAATATGTTGTTCATTTGTTTTACTTTTGGCCGTGCAAAGAGAACCGAATTTCAATGTCAATCGCAGAGCAACAGTTCTTAAAAGTTTTCACTATCGCTTTAGCCTGTCGTATTCCCTTATTTCCGTTTTACTTTCTCTGTACGTACTATGTACATAGTGTATAAAGAAGGTATTGTATTGCACCCAAAAATTCGATACCGAGATTTCACCGGAAATACATGTTTTGGAGTCCCCTGAGTCCGAAAAAAAACATTTTTAAAAAAAGGGCCATGTGTATATGTGGACAGCATAGTCCAAAAACGAAAATACGGTTAAATACCAATCTTGGTATTTAAATTTGGTATCTTCCAAGGTTGCGACACGAAGATTTACAGGACAATCCCCCAAACTAACCTTTAAATGGAAAAGTTTTCGAAAATTTTGTTTTTCTTAAAAATGACAGCGATTTTGGTTAAAATACCACATATTAAAGCCATTTCCACCACAAATAAGATGTGTATTTTGAATTTTCGGGGAATATCTTCTGAAGACCTGTTTATCCTGGATGAATTTTGCTGCATTTTGCATAACTAGTAAACCGTAAGCGATAGAGAAAAAACTTACTGCACAAGCAGTGTAGATCTCGTTAAAATACACTATTTGTGTCTTACACATTTTTTTCGTGGAGTTTACAGTTCTCAAGATATTCCTTGTTATTAGTTTCAATTATAAAGTACTTATATTTTTCTCAGACAGGAAGTGTCTGTTTTTCTTTTGTTCTATTCCTGGACAAGCAAAGAAGCTATTTGCAATGACAATCTATAACGACATCATTTAAAAATCTGATTACCACTTTAGGTAGCGCATTTCTTTAGTTGCCTTCTACTTATAAGGAACTAAGTGATAAGAACATTCTGTTAAAGTTTATCTCGATTAGCATTGTGTAGAAAGAAGAATAATCTTTTGTAAGAATGTTATTTATTGAGCAGCTAGAGAAAGTCATGTGAGTGTAACGCATCAAATTTTTGGGAGAGAAGTAAACAGGAGTTACGGACTTGATATGGCCTATTATACCATAACATGCTAAGCAATTATAAAATCAGATCTTAATTATTCTATATGTAATAATACATGGAAACATTTGCTTGTTCGTTGCTCAGAGAAAAGAATGTACAAAATGGTTTCACCTTCCAACTATAAAAAAAGATCTGATTGTTCCATTCACATGACTTTCTGTACATCATTGTAACAAATTATTGTTAAAAAGCATATTCTTCTATCTACTTTGTGATAATCGAGATAAACCTTAGCAGAATTTGTCTTAATTGCTTACTTCCTTGTAAGTAGAAGGAAAATAAGGTAATAAACTAGACTAAAACGAACGTCAAATCTCTTAAAAGCTGGTTGCCGTGTGGTTAGAATCCGTTTCTATGCAGGGCCAGGAGTTTACTTTCCGTGTGAGTATTGTATATCTGAAAACAATAACAAGGAATATCGCAGAAATGGCCAATTCCACGAAAAAAAAACAACGTATATGACATAAATTGTGTATTTTAAAATGATCTACATTTTTGGTGTAGTAAGTTTTTGTCTATCAGTTACGCAAAAGTCTCTCCGAATAAAGAGGTCTTTAGAGGCTATTCCCAGAAAATTCAAGATACATATTTTATTTGCGATATAAATATATTTAATATACGGCATTTTAATCAAAACCTTTAGAGCATTTTTGAGAAAATCAAAATGTTTGACATTTTTTCCATATAAAGGGTAGTTTGGGGTGGGGGGATTCTTCTAAAAACATTCGTGTCGCATCCCTGGCAGATACTAAACTTAAATACCAAGTTTGGTATATTACCGACTTTTCGTTTTTGATTTATCGTGTTCACAGATAGAGGGACCTTTTTCTGAAAATACGGGTATTATGCCATTATTTATAATTGACATGCGTGGCATAATGAGACAATTATGCACGCTATTGAATACAGTAAGAACCTGTTTATAATGCTAAGGTTGCATATAACATAGTTTAAGCTTAGAATATAAATTGTGTTAATTCAAAACTTTGCTGACACAGGATTGCGTTATTATGAGCTCTCGTTACTCGTTTTTTTTTCTCTCTCTCTCTGGAGTTACTACAGAGCGACTTTCTTTTTTTTTTTAACATGACGTAAAGAGCGCTTAAGGCTGTTTGAAACAGTAAACGAGCTACAAAATAATGAATGCATTACGTGGGAATTGTATAAATGACTGATGTTTTGCGACTGTTGTTATACGTTACTTGAAGTAGTATGCCACAAATTATTCTGTCTTCTTTCGTATCGTGATCATTAACTTTGTATAATTTTGTGTTAATTTTGGTTAGGCCCGCCTCTGTAGTGCGGAGATCGCGAGTTCGCTAGACTGAGCTACCCGGATAAGGTATTTTTTTTTTCTTCCTCTTATACCAGAAGACGAATGTCGAGTAATTCAAAGCTCCATGGACTCCGAGATCATTTCACAGATTTCATTCATTATCCAATATGACCAGATAAAAAAAAAATCTGTTGTGTTACACTTACATGACTTTCCCTAGCTCTTCTACAAATTTCTTACATAAGATTATTCTTCTTCCTGCACGTTGCTAATCGAGATAATCATTAGCAGAATGTTCTTACTACTGTGGGCTTCTTATGTAGGCAGAACGAACACGTTCAACGTTTTCTTCCGAAACTCTTGGTCTTCCCGAGCTCTTCCCTTTGCACAAACATCCCGTTGTCTCGAATTTTCTATACCAGTCGTAGATTGACTGTCTTGTCGGTGGCGTTTTGTGGTAACGTATTCTAAAATGTCATTGGACAACAGTTGCTGATTGCGTTCTAGCAAATTCCAACACGCAATATGCCTTTTCCACAGGATTTTCCGCCATTTCAGCTTCTGCAACAACAAACAAAACACTACAGCGTTACCAATAGTAACAAACGAAACTTTGAGAGTTTCTCAACATACCTCCAAAATAATTAGGTTGCTATCTCTAATAGTTTTGTTTTACAGGCAGTTGAAGTTGTCTATTTCTTTTGTAGTAACCCTGTATTACGACTTTCTTTTACAATTATTTATTTGTGGGTATACCAACTCCGATTACGAAAGATATACGTAGAGAAGGTATTGCATTCCACCAAAAATTAGAGGCACTTTTAGAAGAAAAAAATGATTGTGTGTGTGTGTGTGTGTGTGTGTAGACAGCATAACCCAAAAATGTAAAGTCTGTTAAATACCGATCTTCGTATTTAAATTAAGTATCTTCCAAGATGCGATATGAAGATTTTCAAACTATATTTTCCGAAAGTATTGCTTTTCTTAAAAATGCCTAAAACGAATTTTATTAAAATATCATTCATTTAAATATTTGATGCCTATTTTACACTTTTTTTAGCCTCATCATTCCGGACGATTTTTATAACTGGTGAACCGTAAGAGACAGAAACAAAATTTCCATACAAAAATATAGATCTCGTTAAAACACACAATTTGTCATTTACTTTTTTTAGAGTTAACCATTTCTTAGATATTCTTTGTTATAGGTTTCAATTTTAAATTACTTAAACTTCTCTCAAACTGGAGGTTATCTTTTACATAGTAACTCTTTAGCCGAGATTATTCCCTAATTTTCCTTCTACTCACAAGGAAGCAAGTACGATAATTTCTGCTACCGTTTATCTCTCGATTAGCGTGATGTAGATAAAAGAATCTTTCGTAAGATTGTTTTGCTTGCAGAAATGGTAGAGAAGTTCATGTGAATGACACACATTAGTAGAGCTCATTGCAGGCCATTACTTGGGAAGTTGAAAATTCTTATTACTTGCTTCCTTGTTAGTAGAAGCGAAATAAGGGGATACCTTAGGCCAAAAAGATAAGTCAAAAGCTGGTTGCTTCGAGTTTGTATGGATACGAGTTCATAAAGTCCTGTATGAGGAAAGTATACGTTTTTTTATAGCTGAAACCAAAAACAAGGAATATCTCAAAAACAATCAACTCCACGAAAAAAATGAGTATAACATAAATTGTGTGTTTTAAAGTGCTCTACATTTATTGTGTGGTAAGTTTTTGTCCATCTCTTACGGTTTAGCAGTTATGCAAAATTCCGTAAAATTGACCCAGAATAAAGTAGTCTTCAGAGACTATTCCCAGAAAATTCAGAATATACACTTTATTTGTCAGGTAAATATCTTTAATATACGATATTTTAATCAAAATCGTTAGAGCCATTTTTTAGTAAATCAAAATTTTGGAAAAAAGTTCCATGTAAAGGGTAGTTTGGGGTGGGGGGATTTTTCTCAAAAATCTTCGTGTCTCATCCCTGGAAGATACTAAACTTAAATACCAAGTTTGTTATTTTACCGAATTTTCGTTTTTGAGTTATCGTGTTCACACACACGCGCGCGCGTACCTTTTTCTGAAAATACTTTTTTTGGATACAGGGGACCCTCAAACATATATTTCTGGTGAAATCTCGGTATCGAATTTTTGGGTGGAGTGCAATACCTTCTCTATACACTATGTACATAGTACGTATAGAGAAAGTAATAATATTGACACATACCCAATAATGCCACTCACGAATATTACACTATAAATAATCGACAGTTAAGGATCAACTTGTACAGAAAAGTAACAACTAAAATTAGTTTTAATGACTTTAGTATAACATTGTATACTGTACTGCCACAAAATATTAAAAACTTGGACATTACTAATTTAAAAATGTCAGCTAAGAGGCTTTTATTAAATCTTAAGTCTATATGATGTTAATGTGTATTTTGAAGCACCAAGTATTAGTACTTCCTGACTGTGGGTATTGATTTTTTTAAATTCCTCTTTATGTAACTGAATGTCTATGTAATGTACATGCTCTCAGATAATAAATTGATTTTTACGGGATGGAATACACAATCCCCCCACTAAATACAGTGGTGGCATTAATTCTAGACACCTTTTTACTTTCTCTACACGTACTATGTACATAGTGTATAGAGAGGGTATTGTAATGCACCCAAAAATTCGATACCGAGATTTCACCGCAAATACATGTTTTGGGTCCCCTTGAATAAAAATAAAATTGTGCAAAAAGGCGGTTTGTGTGTGTATGTGTGTGTGTGTGTCTATGGACAGCATAGCTCAAAAACAAAAAGACTGGTTTTTAAGTTTCGTGTCTTTCAAGGATGCGACACGAAGATTTTCAAGAAAATCCCCCACCCCAAACTACCCTTTACATAGGAAAAAGTTTGGTTTTTAACCGTCTTTTCGTTATTGAGATATGCTGTACACGCATACACAGACACACACGAGCCTTTTTCTGAATTTTTTTTTTTTTATTCAGGGGGTTCCTAAAGCAGTATTTCCGGTGAAATCTCGGTATCGAATTTTTGGCTGAAATACAATACTTTCTCTATCCACTGTACATTGTACATACTGGGCTAGAGAAAGTAAAAAAGTGTCCAGAATTAATGACACTACTGTATATAGTAAAGGAAAACATTGCTTTGTGTAGACTAAAGAAAGTGAAACAACTTTTGGCATATCGTGTTTTCTTGCACTAGAAACAGTGCTCAAATAACTTTTCAAGATGTCGAGGTAAGCTGTGTGATGCTACATTCACAATGAAATGCAAGCGCAGACGCAACGTAAGCGCAAGAGTTTGAAGTCATGTTATTTAATGTAAGCATTCACATTGAAACACGCAAGACGCGATGCAGTGCACGCAAGATTTTGCAAGCTCCAAACTTTATCCTTGCGTTTCATGCAAAGAGGAGGAATTCTGCTTCTTTTCTCTATGCATTGCTTATGAATTCAACAACAGATGATCGCACTGCAAGATTTTACAGGTCTCTTCTATTTGGCCGTGAAGTGTATGGCCATCTCTAATATCCCTCAAGAGGTTATGACAAATCTCCTTGCGAATCCTTCTTTGATTTAATGGATATAACTATCATCTGTGTCTAGATTTCTTAGTTCTCATAAATCGAAGACGCAGAGAGGTAACTCTTCATTAAATGTGTAGCTTTATCACTTTCTGAAGGCTCTATGCTTGTACTATTTTCAATAATTTTGAATGAGCAATTATTGTGACGTCACTGCCGCGAGCGTCAGTTGTTAGTATGTAGTTTTATAACATATTTATTTGTAAAAGATTGAATGAATTTTCTTATGTGGTATTGTTGGTTATGTTATTCAGTTTGTAACTTGCGGAGCGCTTGGAAGATATTCGCATGTAACTTACAGATCTAGAAACCCGTTCCAACTTCTTGCGTTTGCGCTTATTTTACCTTGTCTGCGCTTGCATCTCATTGTGGATGTAGCATGAAACTTGATTCAGAATGCATAATTAAAATGTAATATTTTTGCATGAATTATTAACATCTGTAGAAGAAAGCGTGGGGAAACTGGTGCATTCATAACGATTTGCATTCAGATGAGAACTGGCGTAGAATAATACACCTACGAAAACAAAAGAGTATTGGTTCATTAACCGGTCAATAAGTTTCCCTTGTGCAGCTTTCACACATGCTTGTGCCATTGTTTTTTCACTTAGAACGCGCGTGAAACAACATGGTTATAAACAAGGCTGCAATTGGTTGCTCATGACTTGCTTGTAAAATTGAGGTTCTTGGCGGCTTAGTAAATAAGCCTACCGTGCCGGAAATGACACGTCGAGAATTTGTATATGTATTTATTAGCTATATATGGCTACCTGTGTTGGCATTTACAGGCAATTATGTGATACATATGGCATATTCATGCCTCACTGAATTATAAACCTGTATATTCAGATGAGAGTCGACATCTTGTTATAGCAGCAAGCTTATCTGACAACTGTTCGTAGCTATTTAAATAAGTTTCTCCTTAAAAGGACACGCCATAGATGAAAATTTAAAAGATGGCAATTTTTTTTTTTTACTTTCTCTACTACGTATAGTAAGTAGGGGAAGTTTTGTTTTCACCCCCAAATTTTACACAAAGTGTTTATCGGAAATAAATGCTTTGAGGTTCCCTAGCTTAAAAAAAAATTGATGTGTTCCATTCACATGACTTTCTGCAACAAACTATTCTTACAAAAGCATATTCTTCTATCTACTTCATGACAATCGAAATAAATATTAGCAGAAATGGTTTACTTGCTTAGTTCTTTATAACTTAAAGGGAAATAAGGCATATCCTAAGCTGAAGGGATAGCCACCTTTTAAAAACCGATTGCTGCGTTGTTCAAATTAGGTTGGTTCTCTTAGCATGGCAACGAGTGAAACACGAATGACGAATTCGCGTTTGGGAAAACGTTTTGTATACTTTAAAAAAATGAAATCATTAACGAGGGAACGTCACGAAATTGTTAACTCTACCAAAAATATATATGGCATAAATTGTGTGTTTTACGAGATGGACATTTTTTGTGCAGTAAGCTTTTGTCCATATCTTACGGTTTGCCAGCTTTACAAAAGTCATCCAGAAGAGGCCTTCAAAGGCTATTCTCATAAAAGTCAAAATACACATTTCGTATGTCTTATAAATATGTTAAACATATATTTTAATCAAAATCGTTAGAGCCATTTTTGAGAAAATAATTGTTTTCGAAATTTTCTCCATTTAAAAGGTAGTTGGGGTGGGGGGATCTTTGTGTCGCATTCTTGGAAGATACTGTCTGCCCACACACACACACCTACATACACTGACTGACAGACACAGAAACACAGACGGATATTTTTCTAAAAATGCTTTGTTTGGATTCAGGGGGACCCAAAACATGTATTTCTGGTGAAATCTCGGTATTGAATTTTTGGGTGCATTACAATGGGTACCTTCTCTATACACTATGTACATAGTACGTGTAGAGAAAGTAAAAAACATGACCGTCGATATTTTAAGAAACAATAGCGAAATTATTTATTAGTGATTTCAGTGGTTGCCATTGGACAGATAGGATCTTGCCCTATCTTCCCAAAAAGCCAGTTTGCAGAACTCAAATCTACTGAGTATAAAAGTCTACATCGTTTATCCCAATAATATGCACTGTCAACAGCGAAGACCTTGATGCTTGTCGCTGTATACAAGCAAATTTTCATAACATTTTTATGCAGCGTTTAACCTCGCCACCGCAGATAAAAGAAGAAAACGAAAATTAATTGCATGTTTTATAATCCCAGAAACGTTTTTCTCATCTGCGAGACGTGAAATTGTATACCTATGTTTCGTTAATGGAGTTGTAGTTAAATTGATTTATACTGCATGATTATTTGAGATAACTGACAGCTATTCTCTTAAGATCAGTCAGCAATCTGACAACCTTTTACTGAGCCACCATATTAAGCTAATCCTGTTGACTAGAAAAACTTGATTAAGTTTTACATTTGTAACTCAATGAAAGGTTTCTCGAGGCACGGCTTGATATCAGCTGCCGTGCATGAGTCAACTTTCAAAGTAATTTTCGCCAGTTGGATAGGTAGAGTCAGACTGACAAATTCAATGCCATAGCCGGGATTTGAACCAGGTTCCCCCGATCTCTAGCCGATTGCTCTGCCACTGAGCTACCATGGCAACATGCCGGCATAGCATTGAATTTCTCAACTGACTCGCATGTTTCCACGGTAAACTACAATGCCATAGCCGGGATTTGAACCACCGATCTCCCGGCCTCTAGCCGATTGCTCTGCCACTGAGCTACCATGGCAACATGCCGGCATAGCATTGCATTTCTCAACTGACTCGCATGTTTCCACGGTAAACTACAATGCCATAGCCGGGATTTGAACCACCGATCTCCCGGCCTCTAGCCGGTTGCTCTGCCACTGAGCTACCATGGCAACATGCCGGCATAACATTGAATTTCTCAACTGACTCGCATATTTCCACAAGATGGTTTCAATGCCATAGCCGGGATTTGAACCACCGATCTCCCGGCCTCTAGCCGGTTGCTCTGCCACTGAGCTACCATGGCAACATGCCGGCATAGCATTGAATTTCTCAACTGACTCGCATGTTTCCACAAGATGGTTTCAATGCCATAGCCGGGATTTGAACCACGGATCTCCCGGTCTCTAGCCGGTTGCTCTGCCACTGAGCTACCATGGCAACATGCCGGCATAGCATTGAATTTCTCAACTGACTCGCATATTTCCACAAGATGGTTTCAATGCCATAGCCGGGATTTGAACCACCGATCTCCCGGCCTCTAGCCGGTTGCTCTGCCACTGAGCTACCATGGCAACATGCCGGCATAGCATTGAATTTCTCAACTGACTCGCATGTTTCCACAAGATGGTTTCAATGCCATAGCCGGGATTTGAACCACGGATCTCCCGGTCTCTAGCCGGTTGCTCTGCCACTGAGCTACCATGGCAACATGCCGGCATAGCATTGAATTTCTCAACTGACTCGCATGTTTCCACGGTAAACTACAATGCCATAGCCGGGATTTGAACCACCGATCTCCCGGTGTCTAGCCGGTTGCTCTGCCACTGAGCTACCATGGCAACATGCCGGCATAGCATTGAATTTCTCAACTGACTCGCATGTTTCCACAAGATGGTTTCAATGCCATAGCCGGGATTTGAACCACCGATCTCCCGGTCTCTAGCCGGTTGCTCTGCCACTGAGCTACCATGGCAACATGCCGGCATAGCATTGAATTTCTCAACTGACTCGCATATTTCCACAAGATGGTTTCAATGCCATAGCCGGGATTTGAACCACCGATCTCCCGGCCTCTAGCCGGTTGCTCTGCCACTGAGCTACCATGGCAACATGCCGGCATAGCATTGAATTTCTCAACTGACTCGCATGTTTCCACAAGATGGTTTCAATGCCATAGCCGGGATTTGAACCACCGATCTCCCGGTCTCTAGCCGGTTGCTCTGCCACTGAGCTACCATGGCAACATGCCGGCATAGCATTGAATTTCTCAACTGACTCGCATATTTCCACAAGATGGTTTCAATGCCATAGCCGGGATTTGAACCACCGATCTCCCGGCCTCTAGCCGGTTGCTCTGCCACTGAGCTACCATGGCAACATGCCGGCATAGCATTGAATTTCTCAACTGACTCGCATATTTCCACAAGATGGTTTCAATGCCATAGCCGGGATTTGAACCACCGATCTCCCGGCCTCTAGCCGGTTGCTCTGCCACTGAGCTACCATGGCAACATGCCGGCATAGCATTGAATTTCTCAACTGACTCGCATATTTCCACAAGATGGTTTCAATGCCATAGCCGGGATTTGAACCACCGATCTCCCGGCCTCTAGCCGGTTGCTCTGCCACTGAGCTGCCATGATAACTTGCCGGCATAGCATTGAATTTCTCAACTGTCAACTCTAGTCGGTTGCTCTGCCACTAAGCTACCATAGCAACATTTTCAGTCTGACTCTACCTATCCAACTCCTGTCCTACACACGGCTTGTGTGAAAAAATATTAAATGAATACCAATTGACCATAATAGTTGGCTCTACTATGAATCCTGGGACTTAAAGTATTTACAACATTGTAAGTCGCCATTGGGGTTGTCATCTCAAAATAATTTGAGATCATCTTGTGGTTTACCGGGAAACATGCGTGTCAGTTGAGAAATTCAATGCTATGCCGGTATGTTGTCATGGTAGCTCAGTGGTAGAGCAACCGGCTAGGGATCCGTGGTATAGACTTTTTTAGTCTGACATTACCTATCCAACTCCTGTCCTACACATGGCTTGTGTGAAAAAAACAATTTTTTCATACTAATTTTCACGACCTTCCTCTATCTGAAATGAATTATCATTTCTTTGCTGGTAACTGAGCTTAGGTTTCGACTTGTAGTTGCTAAACGCAACAATTTCATAGTACAGGCATGGATATTTTTTTTTCTTTCGAATTAAACGGAAGTATTAAACAAACAAATGAGAAAAAACTGAAAAAAAAAACAAAAACATCTGATTTCCGTTACTTTCACAAAACGTTATCTATTCTACAACTCGTACAGTACAGACATTAACCAAGATAAACATTAGCAGAAATGGTTTTGTTTAGCTAGTCGCTATGTGATGACTGAAATTCTGTCTTTATTTGCATGTCCAGCATTAAAACACCGTAAGTCTTAGTGAATCAAAATAAATAACAGAATATGTTGGAAATAGTTAACTGTAAGAAAAAAAATATGTTTGATATAAATTGTGTACTGTATCGAGATTTAGTCGTCGTTCGTGGTCTGGGGGTAACACGTTGGTCTCTATTTCCCAAGGTCGCGAGTTCAAATCTCGTGGAGGATAATGCATTTTTTTTTTTGTGCGTAAAAATCCTTAGCATAGCTTCCTTCGGAAGGGAAGTAAAGCCATTGGCCCATGTCGTAGATTTACGGTACGTAAAATAAGCTCAAGTCTGATAAAGAGGTCTCTGAGCAAAATTAATAGGTGTTTCACACCCAATGATTCTTTTTATAGTGTTTAACGCCCGCTTTGAGTACTTGTGGCATTGCAGGCAATGAAAATGGAGCGCCGGTGAAATGCGATGTTGGGGAAAACCGGAGAACCCGGAGATTCTCCGCCCCTGCGCCGCTTTGGCGCTTGGGATGGAACCCGGGACGTCTAGGTCAGAGGCGATTGGTCTAACCACTCGACCATGGCGCGGCCCCAGCAGCAAAAGAGCTCCATAAATAACACTCAAATTCAGTTTCTAACAAATCTACATTTGAGCAGTGAGGTTTTATCTGTCTCTTACCATTTTCCAGGTTATACAAAGTCATTGTAAATGAGAAGGACTTAAAAGGTTATTCCCAGAAAATTCAGGATATACCTATTCTATATTTGTCGTGAAAATATCTTAAACTCATGGTATTTTAATGAAAATAGTTAAAGCCATTTTTGAAACATTCAAAACGTTCAAACATTTCCCTATGTAAAAGTTAGTGTAGGGTTGTCAAGCGGGAGACCTGGGTTCGATTCCCAGTACCGGGGTGCACTCAGCCTTGTGAGGTCCCTGGAGGGATCAATTGAGCTACTTGATGGAGAAGTAGCGGCTCCAGGACATGAGGCCGGAGGGGGGGTTCGAGGCGCCACCACGTCTCACCTTTCAATACTGCACTCCATCCATGACGTCTGTAGTGAACTGAGATGCGGGACGCAGCTGCCGGGCGGTAAGCCTAGGTTCCTTGTGAGCTGTCGTCCCTCGGTCCACTACAGACGTCATGGATGGGGTGCAGTATTGGAGGGTGAGACGTGGTCAGCGCCTCGAGCCCCTCCCGGTCGGTTAATGCGGTCCTCACGACCTGGAGCCGCTACTTCTCCATCAAGTAGCTCCTCAATTGGCCCCCCAGGGACCTCACCCCGGTCCAGGTCTCCCAGCGGGGGAAAAATCCCCACTCCGGTACTGGGAATGGAACCCAGGTCTCCCGCTTGGTAGGCAGCTGCACTACCACCGCGCTAAGGAGACGACCGATTTGTCTTAATATCTGCTTGAAAGATGCTGAACCTGAACATCAAGTTTGGTTTTGTGATTTATGCACCCCCCCCCCACACACACACACACACACAATCTATCATGCTTCCAAACTCGAGGGAGGATTAGTAGTCCTAACTAAACGAAAAGGCGGGAATCGAATCCGAATCCCGGGATTTAGAAGCTAGCGTGTCACACTTTAGACCTTAGAATCTGGAACTTCTGGGTGAGAAGCCAGAACGACCGCAAAGGTTTGTATGCAGACTTTAAACAAAATTTGTTCCCCTTATTAATCAAGAAAATCAAGTGCTGTCATTTGAAATGCAATCTCAGAATCTTTGTTAGACCTACTCTGGTTAATCCGGAAAAACACGCTAACAATCTTTTAATTGCGGAAAATTCCTTCAATCTCTGGATTTGAATATAACAATGCAATGCCCTTCTCCAAGGAATCGAGTAAAAGCAACGATTTTCCAAGTCGTCACGCTCTTGCTGAATGTAATTCAAAAATGGAACGCTAAATTAAATCCTTTCATCACGAAATCTAAAGTTATACGCTGTGCTATCAAGATTACCTACATTTGCATTCCTTCTAAAATATCTACAAAATATCAGAACGCAAGACACGAAAGGTCGGTGCAAAGAATGGTTATTTTCCTTCTAGCTTAAGGCAGTTACTACTAGCGCTCCAAACTGCATTAATTGCAAATAGTTTCAAATGATACCTATGTCGATTCTAAAAGCTCACTAAATTGTTGATAATAAGCTTATTACTTTCTCTATACGTACTATGTACATAGTGTATAGAGAAAGTATTGCACTCCACCAAAAATTCGATACCGAGATTTCACCGGAAATATATGTTTTAGGGTCCCCAATATCCAAAAAAAACATTTTCACAAAAAGGTTCGTGTGTGTGTGTCCGTGTGTCTGTGAACACGATAACTCAAAAACGAAAAGTCGGTAAAATACCAAACTTGGTATTTAAGTTTAGTATCTTCCAGGGATGCGACACGAAGATTTTGAGAAAAATCCCCCCACCACAAACTACTCTTTACATGGAACTTTTTTCGAAAATTTTGATTTTCTTAAAAATGGCTCTAACGATTTTGCTTAAAATGTCATATATTACAGATATTTACCTAACAAATAGAATGTATATTTTGAATTTTCTGGGAATAGCTTCTGAAGACCTGTTTATTCTGGATGAATTTTGCTTTATTTGGCATAACTAGTAAACCGTAAGAGATAGACAAAAACTTACTATACAAAAAATTTAGGTCTTGTTAAAATACACAAGTTATGTCACATACATTTTGCTCGTGGAGCCTACCGTTTTCGAGGTATTCATTGTTATTAGTTTCAGTTGTGAAGTACTTGTACTTTTCTCAGACGGGAGTGTCCGTTTTTCTTTTGTTCTACTCCTGGCCAAGAAAAGAAGCAATTTGTAATGATAATTGCATAACGACAGCTTTTAAACCATTTGACTATTGGTTTAGCCTAGTGTATTCCCTTATTTTCTTCCTACTTATACGGATCTAAATAATAAGAACATTGTGCTAATGAGTACCACGATTAGCAAGGTGCAGAAAGAAGAAGAATCTTATGTATGAAGTTTGTAGAACAGCTAGAGAAAGTAATGTGAGTGTAACACATCAGATTTTTTTTTCTCGTGTTTTTTAAGGTTAATTATTATGTGTGCACCTATTTGGTTTGCTATGACCTTCAGTATTATCACCATTAAACCTAACGCAATATTTTAAGTCACAGTTTAAGTTGTCGAAATAAAGGCTATGTTCGTTTTACATTACAATATACGCGCCAAGTGGTTGTGAAAGTATGACTATTTCTGGCGCGAGTGGCGGAAAGCTACATAATAACGGTGTACTGGTCGCTTGGGTTTTTTTTGTTTTTTTTTGACGAGGATCAACTTAAGACTGAATATAATAGCAACTCATATCTGTTTCAAATTGTGTAGCAATGCGAGAACGTGATGTTTACGTTTTGTAGGCCAAACAGGTGCTGTGCGGACCACCCAGTGCTCGGCTTTGATAAGTAATTCTAGAAGGCATGTGTGAGGTTTTTGGTGTGACGAAAGAGCAGTTTGAAAGCATGTAGGGTTTTCTACAGGGTGACTTATAAAGAGGTGACACACTTCTTTCTTTAATTGTTTCAAAACGAATTTTGCTAGCGTCAACTTATTATACTTAAATTGTAGGAGAAATTTGGGAGATTTTTTACCTCTGTTAGCAAATTTTGAAAATGTCCTCCATCCTGCATAAGGCACAACTCAACACGTCGTTCCATGTTACTGGCCACTCGTTGGAGGATTCTGTTGTCAATAGCTTGAATCTCCTTTGTAATGTTGTGCTTCAGATCGTCCAATGACTGTGGACGTGTGGCGTACACCTGTCTTTTAGGTAACCCCGTAGAACGAAGCCCGGCGATGTCAAATCCGGAGATCTCGGTGGCCACAGGTTCCTGGATATTATCCGGTCGTCAAAGAAACTTGCAATTAGGTTCATGGATTCATTTGATGTATGGCACGTAGCGCCATCTTGCTGGAAATATCCTTGACTCAGCTCTACATCGTCCAGTTGCTCAACAAACTCCATGAAATGATTTTCATGTCTGTACTTTGCAGTGTTCACAATCTGGTCAAACATTTGCGCATCGAAACTCTAGAACATTCTGCTTAATTTGGTGCTAAAATTAGAATGCATTTCCAACGGAATAATTAAAGAAAGAAATGTGTCAGTTCTATAGAAATCACTCTGTAGTATACATTTATAATCGTGCATGCAGAAACGTTACTTAAGGGGACAAGGTAGTCTGAACCGGAAACTACACTTTAAGTGAGTTGAAAAACCACTGCTCTTAAAGTATTCAACAATCATTTCAAATGGTTGGATAAGTAGAGTCAGACTGAAAAATTCAATGCCACAGCTGGGATTTGAACCACGGATATCTCGATCTCTAGTCGGTTGCTCTGTCATTGAGCTACCATGGCAACATGCATTGAATTTCTCAACTGACTCGCATGTTTCCCGGTAAACCAAAAAGTGATCTCAAATTATTTTCAGATGACAACCCTAATGGCGACTTACAATGTTGCAAGTACTTTAAGTCTCAGGATTCTTAATATAGCCAACTATTATGGTCAATTGGTATTGGATTGATTGTTTTTTCACAAAAGCCGTGTGAAGGTATATATTGGGCCACCTGCATATCTATAAAATAAAATAATCTGGACAAGGCACATTACAAATATAAATCACTCAGCCACAAGCATAACGTTTATCAGAACTTAACATCAGCACAATAAACGAAATATCTTTAACGTTTACGCATCTAACGTTTGAAAAAGACGAGTTATATAATTCAGGGCGTTTCCTTTTATAGCTGTTACAATAAAATTTATAGTCTTACCTGCTGATTTTAAAACTGAATTCATCCTTCTACATGTAATATGACTCTTCAGTTAATATGAAAGTGGAATAATAATAATAATAATAATACTCCGGTTGGTCGACATATTAGTTGATCTCATTCTAAATGATTTCTCTTACTTTCAGGAATCAACGTAACGTGTTGAATTGTACAATTTCGAGTGCTGTCAAAAAAATTGATGTGTTCCAACTATTGTTAGAAACTTTATGCTTCAGTTTACTTCATGCTAATCGAGAAAAAAATTAGCAGAAATAGTCTTACTACTTGCTTCCTTGTAAGTAGAAGCGAAATGAGGGGTTAAAGTGATAGTCAAAAGCTGGTTGCTATGTGACTGAAGTTCCTTTGTTTGTATGGACAGGACTTGACAAATTCCTGTATGAAAAAAGTTTTTAAGTTTTTTAAAACTGAAACCAATAACAAGGAATATCTCAAAAAAATGTCTCACTCCAAGGAGGGGGGGATGTATATGACAAATTGTGTGTTTTGACAAGATCTTCATTTTATGTGCAGTAAGTTTTTGTCTATCTCTTATGGTTTACCAGTTATGCGAAAGTCAAGTCAGAATAAAGAGGACTTCAGAGGTTATTCCCAGAAAATTCAAGATATACATTTTATTTGTCATTTAAATATATTTAATACCAGATATTTTTATCAAAATCGTTAGAGCCATTTTTGAGAGAAACAAAATTGTCGTGTCGTATTCTTGGAAGATATCGACTTTTCGTTTTTGAGTTATTGTGTTCACAAACACAAATAAAAAATACCTGTCTCGGATAGAGGGTACCCTAACACGTGTATCATGGTATCGAATTTTCGGGTAGAGTGTAATGCCTTCTCTGCCTGCGTACCGTGCACTATGTAGTGAAAGTAAAAACTGTTTTATTTAACAAAATTGTACATTTTAACGGTAGCTTTATTTTTCCAGCAGTATGTTCTATCTTGTCTCTTGTGGGGGCCCTTACATAAATTTCGTAGAAAAGAGGACTCCACTCCACTAACAACCTTTATCAAACATATTCATCTCAAGTTTTGTTCAGTTTAATTAAAAATGCTAGAGCCATTATCACAAAATAAAATAGATAGAATAAAAGCAGCATTTTTTCGTATTTAAGATTGAATATGCTGAGGGAACGCCCAGAAATCGTTGCCTGGCATCTTTAAAACGCCTGACTAAAATTTGGAATGCCTGCGACATTTTGTTGTGCCCGCGAGCGGGTTCTACCTCCCCCTCTAAAAGCACGCTTTTTTGGTCGGATGTAATACTTCCTCTGCCTCAGGGGGAAGATTAGAAAAAGCAAAAATAACGAAACTCTCAAGCAAGGCATACCAAATTGTGAGTCTGTGTTGCGCATAATATTGGCGAGAATTCAAAACATTACGATTTTGGCACCGTGGAAATCGACAATAGGTTAATCAATGATAACCAATCTTGATATTTGTTTTATTGTTCGCTGTTAGTTTAAAGTAATGTTTTCCTCCGCGTTCACCACTAACTTCCTCGCGCACGCTATTGATTTAGTTTACATCATGTATTACTCTATCTTTCCACTTGCGCTCAAGCACAACAATACTCTTGTCGCTTCCTCGTTCAGATAAACGGAGCTGCGAGAAATACCAAAATACAGCTGCATTCTGAATGAGATACACACGCGCAGAGGGAAGACCATTCGCAATGCAGTCGTAAGCGTAACGCAAGAAGTTGGCAAGGGTTTGTAGATGTGGATATCTTCCAAGCGCTCCATAAGTTTCAAACGGAACAAGAAAATTCTGTAACTCTTATATAAATGAATGAATAAATAGGTCAGACAAATTACATACACACAACTGACGCTTGCGCAGTGATATCACAATAATTGCGTAGACCAAAATATTGAAAATAATGCAAGAATGAAGACCACAGAAAGTAATAAATCACACATTTAGTTCTACAATGTGTAGTATCTCTTTGCGCCTTACGATTTTTGAGAACCAAAAAATCTAGACGCAGATGATGGATATATACACTAAATTAAAGAAGGATTCGCAAAGGGACTGCCATAACCTCTTGAGCAAAACGAAAGATGGCACGGCCAAATAGAACATTCACATATAGTAGGCGCTGTAAAATCTCGCGTTGCGATCGTCTGTTGTTGAATAGCAGGGAATGTAAAGAGGAAAGACTGCAGAGTTCTTTCTCTATGCACGCAATGGTAGGGAAAGTTTGGAGCTTACATTGGATAACATGGTACAAAGTCTCGCTTACACCTCATTGTAAATGGGGCATTACTAATGTGGCAGCACAATATATTGTACTTCAACATTTTGTGTGTTTTACAAAACTCATGAAAAACAGGATATTTAATAAGACGTGGAACTATGTTGAGGCAAAGTAACAACGTGCTAAAAACAGCCAGCCAATGAAGTCCATTTACGTCTACTTTCAGGTTACAATAGATTTAGCTCCTCTTTGGAACGTAAGGCACTGCCGGAACGTTATGCTGTTCAAGCAGAAAATTAGGGCATACATTTGTAATCAAACCTAATTTGCTGCTGTATTAATAAGATAAATACATCACTAATTTCATTTATTGTCATTAATATTGTATGTGCTTGGCAAGTAATATGCATTTCAATTGTAAATATCACTAATATGTGTTTCGATCTACATGAATATTTCACTTAAAATAATTTTGTTTACAGTTTTTTTTTTTTTTTTTTTTTTTCCTTTTCATTTCAGTATATTTGTTGCACCTTTTTATATACGTTTTTATTAAGTTGTATAGATTAACTCCAACCGGGATAAATAAATAAATACATAAGATAAATAAAAAGTATAGTAGGGATCATTAACATCATTGATTGTAATTGTTAGCAACATCATTCCATCACCAACCGTATTTAGGTCACCCTTGATTTTAGTGGAATTCTACTAAAAAGTTTGATGGTCACCCCTGCACGAGCCGGCAAGTAAACCGTAGAGTAAATGGAAAACTCAAGCTTGCCAACCGTCACAAGAGGCATTTAGACCTCAAGAGGTAAAGGGCCAGCTTTCTGCTCTGAAGCACCTATGTCTATAGTTACAAACGAAGTACTCGCGACCGCGATTGGCTTTTCAATAGTTTCCTTCCATTCAAGGATCATTTGCTTTGAGCGTTGAAGACAATATGAATTTAGTTTTTTAGAAAAAAAAAATCTACTTAGGTTTAGAAATGTTGAAAGCATTAAGTATGACTGAAAATTTCATGAAAACTCACAAAACATTGCGTTTTTATTTTAATTCCATAAAATAATTTAGACCTTCCTGAATTCAAAAAGTCTTATGCCTTTCACATGCCTTCCTCTACATCTGTGATAAATTATTGTTAATAGCTTTATTCTTCTATTTAATGCTAAAACAATAAGGGTAATTTGGGGTGGGGGGTTCCTAAAAATCATCGTGTCGCAACCGTGGAAGATATCAAAAGTAAATACCAAGTTTGGTATTTTACCGAGTTTTCGTTTTTGAGTTATCGTGTTCATAGACACACGGACCTTTTTCTGAAAATGCTTTTTTTTTTTTTTTTTTTTTTTTTTTTTGTGATACAGGGGACCCTAAAACATATATTTCCAGTGTAATCTCGGTGTCGAATTTTTGGGTGGAGTGCAATGACATAGTATATAGATAAAGGTATTGTATTGCACCCAAAAATTCGATACCAAGATTTCAACGGAAATGCATATTTTGGTTCAGTATCATCCAAGGATATGACACGAAGATTTTCAAGAAAATCCCCCCACCCCCAAAACTACGCTTTACATGGAAAAAATGTCGGAACATTTTGATTTTCTCAAAATGGCTCTTAACGATTTTGATTAAAATATCTTATATTTAAGATATTTACATGACATACAAAATATATATCCTCAATTTACTGGGAATAGCCTCAGAAGACATGTTTATTCTAGATTAATTTTGCGGAATATTGCATTACTGGTAAACAGTAAGACATAGACAAAAACTGTAGAGTCCTAATAACACACAATTTATGTTATATAATTTTTTTTCGTGGAGTTGACCGTTTTTGAGACATTCCTTTTGATTAGATTCAGCTTTAAGATACTCCAATCACATAGCAACCAGCTTTTAAAATATCTGATTATCGATTTAGCCTACGGTACTCCCTTATTTCGCTTCTCCTTACAAGGAAGCAAATAATAAGACTATTTCTGCTATTTTTTTTTTCTCGATTAGATGAAGTAAATAGAAAAATAATCTTTTTAGCAATAATTCATTGTAGAGATGTAGAGAAAGTCTTGTGAATGCATCGTAATACAATGACTTACCCAGAGGAGCTAATCTGAAGGTGGAAGTGGTTTCCTTCAAGATAGGATTCATCTGTTGCATTTGTACTAACCGGGATTGATAAATAGTCTGTCAACGACAATGCCCATCATTCCCTCCAAATCTCACTTTGTTTTGCTCTTACCAAACAATATATGATACACATCTACTGCACTTTTCGCTGTCAATTGTTGAAAAGCTGTTTGCACAAGATGTCGCACCTAGGCATTTAAAATGTTTGCATACTTTATGCTGCTTTCGGAAACCCCAGTAAATACTGCCGTTATGCTGAGAATTTTTTTTATACCTTAACGTCCTTTAACCTGGTTGATCATATCAGACGTTGGAAGAATGAAATTGGTGAAATTATGCTCAAATGATCTCGGAGTCCATGGATCTTAAGTTTACTCGACATTCGTCTTCTCAGGATAAAAGAAAACCCCGAAAAAAAACAAACTTGTCCGGGTAAAACACCGTTAGCATGATTCGAACTCGCGACCTGTTGAATGTGAAGCAGACACGCTACCCCCACACTGCTCAGGCGGGCTTCTGAGAACATTGTTTAATGCAAATGTAAGATAATTTTCAAAAAAACTTAGTAGCTTTATACATTAGGAATACTTTTTTCTCGCCACATTTTTTAAAGCTTTTCTTGCTTATGCCTCATGACATTGGTATTACATATTTCTACAATTACTTATTGACTAGAAGCAGCTGTTACAGACAAACTGCTTAACACGTAGTTTTGCATTGTTAGATAAAGAAATAATTATTAAATTATCAGTAAATTTTGTTCCTTAATAATTCAGGCTATATTATTTATCCAGCATTGCATAGTTTAATACGATATTCCTGGACTCTTTCGCCAAATTAAGAGGAACTATTTTGTGATGCACAAAAACGGTAAAACGTTCAGCAACCAATCAGAGCCGTTGCAATGTGTGCGTTTGTTTACATTACCGTGGATGGAGAATACGCCCAAAGAGTGTGACGTCACGCCATTGGTGATGTTTGTTGCAAGGCTTTCTGTTTATATGGTGTTGATCTAGCGTACATCGTATGAGAACTGTACTCTCGTCATATTACTTTCTCTATACGTACTATGTACATAGTGTATAGAGAAGGTATTGTATTGCATCCAAAAATCGATACCGAGATTTCACCGGAAATATATATTTTGAGGCCCCCTGAATAAAAAAAAAACATTTTTAGAAAAATGACCGTGTGTGTGTTTGTGGGCAGCATAGTTCAAAAATGAAAAGACCGTTAAAAACCAGACTTGGTATTTAAGTTTGGTATCTTCCAAGGATGCGGCACGAAGCTTTTCAAGAAAATCTCCCCACCACCAACTACCCTTTACATGGAAGTTTTTTCAAAAACTTTCATTTTCTCAAGAATTGCTTTAACAATTTTGATTAAAATAGCATATATTAAAGACATTTACCTGACAAATAAAATGTATATCATGAATTTTCTGGGAATAGCCTCTGAAGACTACTTTATTCTGGATCAATTTTACGGAATTTTGCATTATTGCTTAACCGTAAGAGATGGACAAAAAACTTACCACACATTTTTTTTTTTCGTGGAGTTGATCGTTTTTACTTTCTCTAGCCCCGTATGTACAATATACATAAGAATATAGAAGTATTGCATTCCACCCAAAAATTCGATGTCGAGATTTCACCGGAAATACATGTTTTAGGACCCCCGGTATCCATAAAAAGCATTTTCAGGAAAAGGTCCGTGTGTGTGTGTGTGTGTGTGTGTGTGTGTGTGTGTGTGTCTGTAAACACGATAACTCAAAAACGAATAGTAGTTGAAATACCAAACCTGGTATTTAAGTTTAGTATCTTCCAGGGATGCGACACGAAGATTTTGAGAAAAATCCCCCCACCCCAAACTACCCTTTACATGGAACTTTTTTCGAAAATTTTGATTTTCTTAAAAATGGCTCTAACGATTTTGATTAAAATATCGTATATTAAAGATATTTACCTGACAAATAAAATGTATATCTTGAATTTTCTGGGAATAGCTTCTGAAGACCTGTTTTCTGGATGAATTTTGCTTAATTTGCCATAACTAGTAAACCGTAAGAGATAGACAAAAACTTACTATACAAAAAATGTAGGTTTTTTTTTTTTTAAATACACAACTTATGTCATATACATTTTTCTCGTGGAGCTTACCGTTTTCGAGGTACTCATTCTTATTAGATTCAGTTGTGAAGTACTTATAGTTTTCTCAGACGGGAGTGTCCGTTTTTCTTTTGTTCTACTTCTGGCCAAGAAAAGAAGCGATTTGTAATGACAATCGCCTAACGACAGCTTTTAAAACATTTGACTATCTGTTTAGCCTAGTGTATTCCCTTATTTTCTTCCTACTTCTACGGAACTAAGTAATAAGAACATTGTGCTAATGAGTACGTGGATTAGTAAGGTGCGAAAGAAGTATGAAGTATGTAAGAAGTTTGTAGAAGAGCTAGAGAAAGTCATGTGAACCATCAAATTTTTTAGATATTCGTTGTTTTTGGTTTCAGCTTGGAAAAACATACTTTTCTCATACAGTCGTGTGAATGGAACACATCAGATGTTTTTAATCTTGCCTAAATATGAGCATACACCAATTTATTTCTAATGATAATTTTTTTCGCTGCACAACCTAAGAGGTGGATGGAATTACATTTACTAGTTTGACGAATGGAACAACTTCCCTTGGACTGGCTACTGCACTTCTGCGTTCAATGACTCTCTTTCCCTTTATCTGTTCGTATACTAGAGAGAGGGGATGGATATAATCCCACGACACTCCTGCAGAAACTCAAACCGGTTCAAACATACTATAAAGGAACGAGGCAATCTATTTTAGACGACAAATTGTCTAAATTTCGGACGGGAATGAGATTTACTGTAATGACTGGGGGTAACCTTAACACAGATATTTAATGCGTTTTGCTGCCGTTCAGCCGGTTTGCAACACCTAACTTCTTAGTATTAATTTCAATGTTTTTCTCACAAGCCGTGGGTAGGACAGGAGTTGGATAGGTAGAGTTAGACAGCAAAATCTGATGTGTTCCATTCACATGTCTTTTTCTACATCTCTGCAACAAATTATTGTTAAAAGCTTATGCTTCAAATTACTTCATGCTAATCAAGAAAAAAAAATAACAGAAATAGTCTTATTACTTGCTTCCTTGTAAGTAGAAGCGAAATAAGGGAGCACCATAGGTTAAAGTGACAGTCAAAAGATGGTTGCTATGTGACTGAAATTTCTTTGTATGGACAGGAGTTGACAAATTCCTGTATGAGAATAGCATAACTTTTTCAAAGCTGAAAACAAGGACAAGGGGTATCTCAAAATGATCAACTCCACGAAAACATGTATATGACACAAATTGTGTGTTTTAATGTGCTCTACTTTTTTTGTGTGGTAAGTTTTTGTCCATCTCTTACGGTTTAGCAGTCATGCAAAATTCCGTAAAATTCATCCAGAATAAAGTAGTCTTCAGAGGCTATTCCCAGAAAATTCAAGGTATACATTTTATTTGTCAGGTAAATATCTTTAATATACAATATTTTAATCAAAATAGTTAGAACCATTTTTGAGAAAATCAAAATTTTCGAAAAAAGTTCCATGTAAAGGGTAGTTGGGGTGGGAGGATTTGCTTGAAAATCTTCATGTCGCATCCTTGGAAGATGCTGAACTTAAATATCAAGTTGGGTATTCAAAAGATTTCTCGTTTTTGAGCTATGCTGCCCACAGACACACACATGTTCTCTCAATTAGCATAAAGTAAATAGAAGCCTACGCTTTTTAACAATAATTTGTTACAGAGATGTAATGGTACACATCAGCTTTTTTGGATTCCGGGTGTCTCAAAATATGTATTTCCGTGAAATCTCGGTATTGAAAATGTGGGTGCAATAGAACACCTCTATACAGTATGCTCATAGTACGTGTAGAGAAAGTAAAAAAAAACCTCATGCGGGTAGGTCACCCTAAGCGACCTCTTGAATGTGAGGTGAACACTTTCGCTGGTTATTCTTTGAAACGTTGCACTGCGTGGTTCAATAACCTAAGAGAATGCACAGCAACTCGAGTGCTAATCATTGCTAGTTTTGTTGAGAACCCTTGCTTGAGGATCTGCGCACTGGTGTGTGGGGCTCTGGAACCACATAAACAAAATCATCCTGTGCTGCAAATAAGCGGGTGGGTGACTCATGGAGTGTAGGATTTTGCAGGCGGCGTGGCGGGCGATCTTAACAAACGGCGTCGTTGGGCTGGAAGGAATTATCTTAGTGACTGCATACACTGCGGGGTGGATGGACACGTGCCGTCTAGCCCGCTCATAAAAGGTTGCGGAGCTTCTGCTTTGACGTGCTCAAAATAGAATATCACTAACACTGGGCTGCGAAGATAAAATCCTTAATCGCGGGCAAGGATTATACATGTTATAAACATTTACATTTTACAAACTACCGGTTTAGTGCAGCTCCTCTACAAGAATATAAATCTGATGTCTAATGTTCATATTCTTATTTTCTATTCGTAACTTCTTTAAAGGTCGTCTCCTTAGCGCGGTGGTAGCGCAGCTGCCTACCAAGCGGGAGACCTGGGTTCGATCCCCAGTACCGGCGTGGGGATTTTTCCCCCGCTGGGAGACCTGGACCGGGGTGCACTCAGCCTCGTGAGGTCCCTGGGGGGCCAATTGAGGAGCTACTTGGAGAAGTAGCGGCTCCAGGTCGTGAGGACCGCATTAACCGGCCGGGAGGGGCTCGAGGCGCTGACCACGTCTCACCCTCCAATACTGCACCCCATCCATGACGTCTGTAGTGGACCGAGATGGGGGACGCTGCGGCCGGGCGGTAGGCCAAGGCTCCCCGTGAGCTGTCGTGCCATGGAGTTAAGTTAACTTCTTTAAAGGCTGAGTGGTTAGGCCGCTCGCCGCTCACCTATTGATGTTGATTATTGATGTTAATTGAACATAAGTGATACTGTAACGTATGTAGCATACATTACGTGTTTACAATATAAAACAAATTAATGCAAAATAGCTTGTTACAACGAGAGAAAGGTAGCAGGGTGATTTTCACCGGTTTAGAATTTTAATGGAAAGCCGATCTCGGTGGCCGCGCTCTCTAAAGTGTCTCGCTTTGGCGCTTCGTGGTGTACAGGATCGTGGGTTCGAGTTCTGCCTTGGGCATGGGGGTGTTTCTGTGTTAGTAAATGTGTCTTATGTTTGTGTATGTATGTGTAAAAGAAAAACGTTAAGAATAATAAGGTCTACTAAGGAAATAAAGGAAACTGGAAAAAATGGAGAGAAAAAAGAAATACAGCGCCGGAGTCCTGACAAGCCTCCGGAACTGTATTTTATATATATAAAAAATGGCTCAATTTCATTCAAGTCTCCGTCGTCATCATTTTCGAAAGCATCATCGTCATTGACATCGTCAATATCGTCGTCACCAAGACATATCATCAGTGGTTCACATTCACTGATGATTCCGTCTCAATCCTGTACTTTTCGTATTATTTTGCGCACATGATTCACTACCTTCCACACTGGCCACACCTTCCCGCAAAAGTCTGTCCACTTCTACAGTTGTGAAAGTCTTGTTATGTTCCCTTACAACAACAATAACAAAAATAGCAACGAATAATACATAGCTTGCACAGAACAGCAAAACGCACAAGTTAGGTGTTCACAAATTGAGCACGGGGTTGGAAATAGCCAGATAATGCAACGGTGCGGCATGTAGATCCGTTTCCGGAATGATGCTTTGTGATTGGTTCAGCAAGTCAGACAGGTAAAGCTTTCCATCTGTTGTTTGCGGGTGTACCAACTTAACTCGTAACTCTCAAGTGCAAGGATTCAGCGGTGGGGGTACAGCGTAGCTTGTATTCCAGCGTACCGAAATGTGGATGCAAGATGCTTTAAAATAGGGCAAGTAGAAGGCCTCCAATGGCCTTTAGCTCCACGTGGAGTAAGATAAAGGTTTATGAAGGCCACAGGAATATCGGCTAGTAGGAGACTTTTGACTCAAATGTGGTGCAAGGGCAGGAAAGTGACAGCTGTGCCGCGCAGCATCCCATATAGCCGACACCTAAAAACGCAAGGTCATGCATGCGCCAGCAACTTTAAATACTGAAACACATGAGATTTAAACGCCCACTTCTTATCGATCTTCTGGCCTTTAAATAAGTGTTATTCGCAGTCAGAACATTGATGAACAGGTTTTTCCTGACAATTTAGCTCAACTATTTAAGCGCCAAGGTAATGGCTGAGATTATGCAATTTCAACCAATCGCAGTCATCTGACTGAAGCGATATTGTCGAAACATCTTATCGCAGCTGATGTTCATTTCTTTGAAATCTTGTCGCACCTGAAGTTCGTTTGTTTAATCTATGATGGTTATCGGTAACAAGGTAATCCAACCTTCACTTTTAATAAATGTCAGTTCCACAATTGAAGTTACAATTAATTCAGTGACGATGTTTATCATTATTTATATTTCTTATGTGTGAGATGAGTGCAATAACCTCAAATTATGTGTTGGTCTATATAAGTCTTGTTTATGTCTGGTCTCTTTGTTATGTATATCTTTTCTGAGTCATTTATTACAAATAACAATATGACTAGAATATATTCACAGGCTAATGGCAAAATTCCAAACATTTTGAAAAGTGGTTTACAGTGAGTTGACTGTTTTGCCCCTGCCATAATTCTTATTACTTTTTTTTTTACTTTCTTTAGACCGTACATACAATTACATAGAGGATAGAGAAGGTATTGCATTCCACTAAAATTCGATGTCGAGATTTCACCGCAAATAATATATTTCTGAGATCTCCTGAATCCGAAAAAAAACATTTTTAGAAAAAGGTCCGTGTATGTGTGTGTGCGCGCGCGCCTGGGGACATCATAGCTCAACAACGAAAAGAGCGTTAAAAACCAAACTTGGTATTTAAGTTTAGTATCTTTCAAGGATGTGACACGAAGATTTTCAATAAAATCCCCCACTGCAAACTACCCTTTACATGCAAAAATTTTTGAAAATTATATTTTTCTAAAAACTGGCTAATGATTTTGATCTAAATACCGTATTTTAAAGATATTTACATCACAAATAAACTATATTTTGAAGTTTCTGGGGATAGTCTCTGAAGACCTCTTTATTCTTGATGAGTTTGCAAAATTTTGCATAACGTTAAACTGTAAGAGAGAAACAAAAACTAACTACACAAAAATGTGGATCTCGTAAATACATAAGTTGTCATATACGTATTTTGTGTAGAGCTGGCCGTTTCTGAGATATCGCTTGTTATTGATTTCAAATTTAAACTACTTGAGCGTTTCTGAAACGGGAAGTGACATTTTATCTCTGTAGTTTTACTACAGGCCATGCAAAAAGAAACGAGCTTCAATTATTTCACACAGGACTAGCTTTTAAAATATTTGGCTATCGCTTTAGCCTATTATATTCCCTTGTCTCCCTTAAACGTAGAAGGAAGCAAGTAATAAGACATGTTCTGCTAATGTTTACCTTGATTATAACTCGATGGCATGACAGCTCACGGGGAACCTTGGCCTACCGCCCGGCCGCTGCGTCCCCCATCTCGGTCCACTACAGACGTCATGGATGGGGTGCAGTATTGGAGGGTGAGACGTGGTCAGCGCCTCGAGCCCCCCCGGCCGGTCAATGCGGTCCTCATGATCGAGGCTGAGTGCACCCCGGGCCAGGTCTCCCGCTTGATAAGCAGCTGCGCTACCACCGCGCTAAGGAGAAAACCGTTTACCTTGATTAGCAGGTCATATATAAAAGTATAATCTTGTATAAGAAAAGTTGTTTGTGTAATGGCTAGAGAAAGTCATGTGAATGGAGCACATCAAACTTTTTAGCCTCTACCGAATTTCCCCGAATCAGTGGATGAAAATAAGCATGATAAGCTGTTTTTAGAATGATCTTATTTATAAGGTGAATTATCCGAGTATAATATATAAGATTTGTTATCGGTCCACACTTCAGTGGGAACAAATTATTGTTAAAAGTCTTATCTTATATTTACTTCATTCTAATCCAGATAAACTTATTAAAAATACTCTTATAACTTGCTTCCTTGTAAGTAGAAGCGAAATAAGGGAGTACCATAGGTTAAAGTGAAAGCCAAAAGCTGGTTGCTATGTGATTGATGTTCCTTTGCTTGTATGGACAGGAGTTGACGAATTCCTGTATGAAAAAAGTACAAGGTTTTTAACGCTGAAACCAAAAACATGGAATATCTCCAAAACGATCAACTCCACGAAAAAAATGTATACGACATAAATTGTGTATCATATAGTGCTCTACATTTTTTATGTGGTAAGTTTTTGTCCATCTCTTATGGTTTAGCAGTTATGTAAAATTCCGTAAAAATCATCCCGAATAAAGTAGTTTTCAGTCTATTCCCGGAAAATTCAAGATTATACATTTTATTTGTCAGGTAAATATCTTTAACAAACCATAATAATCAAAATCGTTAGAGCCATTTTTGAGAAAATAACAAATTTCGGGAAAAGTTCATGTAAAGGGTAGTTGGGGTTGGGGGATTTTCTTGAAAATCTTTGTGTTGCATCCTTGGAAGATATCAAACTTAAATACCAGGTTTGGTATTTAACCGTCTTTTCGTTTTTGAACTATGCTGTTCACATACACACACATATGGACCTTTTTCCAGAAATGCTTTTTCTGGATTCAGGGGGACCCAAAACATGTATTTCCGGTGAAATCTCGGTATCGAATTTTTGGGTGGAATGCAATACTTTCTCTATACACTATGTAAATAGTACGTGTAGAGAAATAATATTAATAGGTATTGTCTGCAGTCGCGTGCGGACATTCAGCATGGAGATGGAAAACTACTTTTCATGGTCTGCGGTCTGCCATGTGCCCATGTGGGAGCAACAGTAAAAAGAAACAGAACATCTGCTTAATTATTATCCATATGGCAAACGCGTGGACTGTTTTTATACGACTTCCTCAGAAAATATGTGCATGTGTGACCTAGTAACATTGACCGAAATGTGTGTGCCATGCTTATCTTCAAGAAAAAATTCACTGGACGCAAATTTAATCCCGGAGAACCTTATAAATAAGTAAGTTTATTTCCATAGCTTTTACATATTGGTATACATATCATTACTTTCTTATCGTACACCAAGTCGCTCTCCGTGGTGTAGTGGTTACTATGCTAACTTCATATATACAAGGTCGCAGTTTTTTTCGGGCGTTAAACTCCTTAGCATGGCTTCCTTCGGAAGGGAAGTAATGCCGTTGGTCCCGTGTCGTATATTTATGGCACTTAAAAGAACCTCAAGCCTGATAGAGAGATTTCTGAGCAAATTTAACCGGTCTTTCACGCCCACTATAGAATGTGACTTTGAGGACCTCAGCAGTTAAAAAGCATCCATAAATAAAACTCAATTTCATTCCATTACTCTAAGTAATGAACCATGTGGCCCAATAAACCGAGGTTGCCGATCTCTGAATTGTTTACTATTTGTCAAGATTAATGTAAATTCATACACATTGTGTTCCTCTGTTCACAATTATTCCACAAGAAATATTGCAAAGATCTATATTGTAAAATGTAAGTATACCAAAGCTCAAAATTAATTTGTAACCATATCTTTAAACCTATTTAATAGCCTTCCGAATAATGTAACAACCTTGTTCTTATCATTATTCAAAAGAAAGGTTAAGACTGTTCTGCTTTCCAATCCTTTGTACACTGCAACTTGTTTTGTTATTTATACATATGTTGACTTTGCTACACAAACTTTGTATTGTTCTGGACAATAAACAATATATCTATCTCTCTATTTATCTATTGGATCCAATTTATATCTTGGATCAAATGCGCATACTGCCTCCTATTTCTTAATTTACTACATCGTCCTGCTTAGTTATTTTCTTCGACCATTTGGCTCTTACTTTACCCAAAAAGGTTCCCAATTTCAATTAAGGGGAGTCGAAATGCCCTATCTTGCCCATGTTAAAGTTTGACCCATTATCTCAGTAATTATTTAAGATAATGAAGGGACAACTGTAGGTTAAAGTGATATTCAAAAGCTGGTTGCTATGTCAATGAAGTTCCTTTGTCTATATGGATAGGAGTTGACAAGTGCCTGTATGAGAAAAGTATACGTTTTTCATAGCAGAAACCAAAAATAAGGAATGTCACAAAAACGACGAACTCCACGAAAAAAATGTATATAACATAAATTGTGTGTGTTAATGTGCTCTACATTTTTTTGTGTAGTAAGATTTTGTCCATCCCTTACGGTTTAGCAGTTATTCAAAATTTAGTAAAATTCATTCAGAATAAACTACTCTTCAGAGGCTATTCCCAGAAAATTCAAGATATACATTTTATTTGTCAGATAAATATGTTTAATATACGAAATTTTAATCAAAATCGTTAGAGCCATTTTTGAGAAAATCAAAATGTTCGAAAAAAGTTCCATGTAAAGGGTAGTTGGGGGTGGGGGATTTTTCTCAAAATCTTCGTGTGGCATCCCTGGAAGATACTTAAATACCAAGTTTGGTATTTTACCGACTTTTCGTTTTTGAGTTATCGTGTTCACAGACACACGGACACACACACACACACACGGACCTTTTTGTGAAAATGCTTTTTTTTTTGGATATTGGGGACCCTAAAACATATATTTCCGGTGAAATCTCGGTATCGAATTTTTTGGTGGAGTGCAATACTTTCTCTATACACTATGTACATAGTGCGTATGGAGAAAGTAAAAATGTAAAACTTCTGTTGATTAGAAGCAAAAGTATGCCTTTTTAATAAAGCCTTTTTGTTAAAATAATGCATATTTAGGTGCAAATGTATAGCCAATTTTACTTCTTCAAAATCTGGTTTCAAACATAACATGTAAAAGAATGTAACCTACCTTTCCAAACACAACTTCGCAGTACTTCGAAACTCTCACGTGAAGAAAATATGAGCGGGATGCCAATGCCTAAAGTAACATTTTGCGATCAAAAAAAAAAAAAATCTTCTTTAACACTAAAATGTTCAAAGTTATTAATGTTTTACCAAGTGAGTGTACCAAAATGTTCCAACAGAACTACCAGGCAGAATTATTTACAATAACATTTTTTAACTATTTACAATAATGGTACATCTGTGAAAGTTATACCAAAATGAGCAGATTTGAAATATTCATATGCAATTAAAACATGAAAGTGGGAAAAAAAAAAAAAAAAATGAAAATCCCATTTCGACTCTCCTTAAGTTTCTGCTAGCTTCCACATTTATTAACTTTATCATTTGAATTTCTTGTGCTAATTAATATTAACCATTCCTTTTTACTTTCTCTACACGCACTATGTGCATAGTGTATAGATAAAGTATTGCACTCCACCAAAAAATTCGATACCGAGATTTCACCGGAAGTGTATGTTTTAGGGTCCCCACTATCCAAAAAAAGCATTTTCACAAAAAGGTACGTGTGTGTGTCCGTGTGTCTGTGAACACGATAACTCAAAAACGAAAAGTCGGTAAAATACAAAACTTGGTATTTAAGTTTAGTATCTTCCAGGGCTGCGATACGAACATTTTGAGAAACATTCCCCCACCCCCAACTACTCTTTACATGGAACTTCTTTCGAAAATTTTGATTTTCTCAAAAATGGATCTAACGATTTTGATTAAAATTTCGTATATTAAAGATATTTACCTGACAAATAAAATGTATATGTTGAATTTTCTGGGAATTGCCTCTGAAGAGTAGTTTATTCTGGATGAATTTTACTGAATTTTGATTAACTGCTAAACCGTAAGAGATGGACAAAAACTTACTACACAAAACATGTAGAGCACATTAAAACACACAATTTATGTTATATACATTTTTTTCGTGGAGTTCGTCGTTTTTGAGACATTTTTTATTTTTGGTTTCTGCTATGAAAAACTTATACATTTTTCATACAGGAATTTGTCAACTGCTGTCCATACAAACAAAGGAGCTTCAGTGACATAGCAACCAGCTTTTGATTATCACTTTAACCTATGGTACTCCCTTATTTCACCTCTACTTACAAGGAAGCAAGTAATATGGCTATTTCTGCTAATGTTTTACTGATTAGCATGAAGTAAATAGAAGTATAAGCTTTTTAAGAATAATTTTTTGTAGGGATATAGAGCAAGTCATGTGAATGGTAAACATCAGATTTTTCCCCAAAGACTCTCCCTTCTCAATCCTTTTAATTTGACCACGCCTGTTCTAACCCATGCAAAGTGTTCTCTTGCGGCTTTATCACATACGTATACAAATGTAGCTTTCCTGTGCCAGGTCACTTTTGTCTCTATAAATTGCTAATCAGCTTTTCGAATTAAAATTTGCTATTATTCCTTGTCTTTTAATATCTTATTAATCTCATTTCTTTCTAAAACCCATCTTGTAATGATTCCTTAGATTTCCACAGATCCCGTAACCCAATTTTCAACATCGTTTCCTTTGTCTTTTTTAGCCAAGAATCTTTTTGATTTAACCTTTCCTGTAGTACCAAACATTGATGTACAACATTTGGGGAACCTTGAGACGGGTACAGATATTAGTAAAATGTTAATTATTGCCTTGGGCAGTTCTTAGCTTGCGCTTGCTAACAGCCAACTCTTGGGTACACGAGGTCGAAGTCAACCGGGGTAACATTTATTAGAAGTTGAGTACTAAACACGCTTATCGAATAAATAAAATATATTAAATATATAATACAACCGCGGTGCGTAATTTGTAAAATCAGGGCTTCCAAAGTATTACTCCTCTGTTTCCAAGTTTAATGTATACATCTATATATTAGTCATGTATGATATAAGTGGATAAAGGAGAATAATAGTATATTGCGTACTAAGAATTTAAGTTACACTTATCCTGTTGAGAATGCAAGCATTCAAGATCTGATGAGTAACTTACAGTTCGTGGTTGGCCACTTACTTTTGGAAATACTTGAAAAAACTGTAAAAAAAATCTGATGTGTTCCGTTCACATGACTTTCTCTATATCTCTGCAATATATTATTTTTAAAAAGCTTATGCTTCTATTTACTTCCTGCTAATCGAGAAAAAATTAGCAGAATAAGTCTTATTTCTTGCTTCCTTGTAAGTAGAAGCGAAATAAGGGAGTACCATCGGTTAAAGTGATAGTCAAACGCTGGTTGCTATATGACTGAAGTTCCTTTGTTTGTATGGACATGAGTTGACAAATTCCTGTATGAGAAAAATGTAAGTTTTTATAGCATAAACAAAAAACAAGGAATATCTCAAAAACAATCAACTCCACGAAAAAAATGTATACAACATAAATTGTGTGTTTTAATGTGCTCTACATTTTTGGTGTGGTAAGTATTTCTCTCTCTCTTGCGGTTTAGCACTTATGCAAAATTCCGTAAAATTCATTCAGAATAAAGTAGTCTTCAGAGGATATTCCCAGAAAATTCAAGATATACATTTTATTTGTCAGGTAAATATCTTTGATATACGATATTTTAATCAAAATCGTTAGAGCCATTTTTTAGAAAATCAAAAATTTCGAAAAAAAGTTCCATGTAAAGGGTAGTTTAGAGTGGGGGATTTTTCTCAAAATCTTCGTGTCGCATCCCCGGAAGATACTAAACTTAAAAGCCAAGTATGGTATTTTACCGACTTTTCGTTTTTGAGTTATCGTGTTCACAGACACACGGACACACACACACACACACACACACACACACACACACACACACGGACCTTTTTCCGAAATTACTTTTTTTGGATACAGGGGACCGTAAAACATATATTTCCGGTGAAATCTCGGTATCGAATTTTTTGGTGGAGTGCAATACCTTCTCTATACACTATAAAATAGTGCGTAAAGAGAAAGTAAAAAATAATAAATAAAAATCTGATGTGTACCATTCACATGACTTTCTCCATATCCCTGCAACAAATAATTCTTAAAAAGCTTATACTTCTATTTACTTTATGCTAATCAGAAAAAATTAGCAGAAATAGTCTTATTACTCGCTTCTTTGCAAGTAGAAGCGAAATAAGGGACAACCGTAGGT
Organism: Hymenopus coronatus; assembly: GCA_030762935.1. Lineage (NCBI taxonomy): Eukaryota > Metazoa > Arthropoda > Insecta > Mantodea > Hymenopodidae > Hymenopus > Hymenopus coronatus. The sequence continues at coordinate 46,108,168 of CM060899.1, forward strand.
TAAAGTGATAGTCAAAAGCTGGTTGCTATGTCAATGAAGTTCCTTTATTTATATGGATAGGAGTTGACAAGTTCCTGTATGAGAAAAGTATACGTTTTTCATAGCAGAAACCAAAAGTAAGGAATGTCACAAAAACGACGAATTCCACGAAAAAAATGTATATAACATAAATTGTGTGTTTTAAAGTGCTCTACATGTTTTGTGAAGTAAGTTTTTGTCTATCTCTAACGGTTGACCAGTTACGTAAAATTCAGCAAAATTCATTCAGAATAAAGAGGTCTTTGGAGGCTATTCCCAGAAAATTCAAGACATACATTTTATTAGCCATATAAATATCTTCCATATACGGCATTTTAAACAAATTCTTAGAGCCATTTTTGAGAAAATCAAAACTGTCTATTTTTTTTTTTCCATGTAAAGGGTAGTTTGGGGTGAATTTTGCATAACTAGTAAACCGTAACACATACACAAAATCTTGTTAAAATACACAATTCATATCCTATACATTTTTTGGTGCAATCCAGCATTTCAGAAATATTTCTTGATATTGGTTTCAGTTTTAGGATACCCAAAACCTTTCTCATACTGAATTTTTTCAACTCCTGATCATGCAAAGAAATGGTTTTCAATTTTGTGGCAACCGGTTTTTAAATATTTTGATTATCGCTTAAGCCCAGTGTATTTCCTTATTTCCCTTCTACTTATAAGAAAGCAACTAATAAGACCAATTCTTCTAATGTTTATCTAGATTAGTACCATGTAGATAAAAAAGTAACATTTTGTAAGAATAGCTTGTAGGGGGGGAAGTCGTTTACGCAATAAATATATTTCATTAAATACATTATACAACATAGACATACTCTGAATGTAGATAAAATATTGTAGACAACTTCCTTCGTGTTCTAAATTTTATTACACACATTTTGTGGTGCTTTGTGAGCAATTTAAAGAACTGCAGCTGTATTTTGGTGGGAGAAGATAAAATTTAAAGATAATAAACCTCACATTTGAAATGTCTTAAAAATGTGACTTAGAGAGTCATTTAACCAGTGCAATGCTTTAAAGTGCCATCCAAAACATGTGTTACATCCACCCTAGAAGAATCAACATTGCAAATATGCATATACTTTAAGAGTATGGTGCATTTTTATACACAAAAATCCAAAAAATCTTCTTTAACCACTTAAGGGGACCCGGTAAGGCAAATATACCTAAGTAAAATACATTTTTTTTGTTTTTTGTATCTAAAAATACTAGAGAATTTTCTGAGTAAAATGCTTCAATATTTTCTTATCAGTATTCTAAGGATTTTTATATAGAATATTTACCAACGGGCTACATTTATTGGGCGTGGTCGGTCAATATATTGACATTTGAATTAGTTTATTTTAAAGTTCCCATTTTTTAGGAAGGAAAAGGGAAAACTTTTTTAAATGGTCATACTGATGTTTGGTAACACTGATTTGTCATGGCAACCTAACCTAGCCATTTTGTTTTTATGTAGCTTAACGTCCTTTAACCTGGTTTGTCATATCGGACGGTGACTCACCCTAAGCGAGATTCGAACTCACGACCTGTTGAATGTGAGGCAGGCACGCTACCACCACACTACCCAGGCGGGCTCATCTTAGTTTGTTGATGTGATTGTGAATATTTTGCTTTTATATTTAGTTATTTCAATTTGTTTACAATGTCACAACACAGTAATAGGGTTTTCAGAAAGCGGAAGAATGCTGGAAAACCAACAGATATCACTGCAAATAATGTTGATATCACAGATCCACATGTGGATGTTAAAATGAACACTGATGTAGGTAAAAGAAATAGTGATGATGTAAAGTGTAACAGTTCTTCTAAAAAGAAACTGCAGAATTATGGAGATGAATACAATAATGTATTGAAAGATGCTGATGAAAATAGTACTAATGAAATAATAAATATTCAAATATTATAAGATAACCTTGACAATTTTTCCTATGGTGCTGGAATGTATTAAAAAGATTAGTTTTAAATTTGAAGCTCGATATCTCAAAACTATATTTTTTGATACATAAGGAACATTTTCTCAGAAACTGTTAGACATAGAAAGCTCATACTTTCAGGCATTATGTTTATATAAATGATAAATATTTTAACAGGGCCATTTTTTAAAATTATCAATAGTTTTGAAATTTTCAATTGATTAGTATGATATTTTCAATGAAAAAATTGACTACTGCAAAAAAAGTATTTACTCTTCAAATAATTATTCTTAAAAAAAATGTTAAAGTGTGTAGAAAAGTCCATATAATTCGCTGTAAAATTTTGAAGTAGATACAATAAATAGTTTCTGAGAAAATGTTCCTTGAAAGCTTAAATTTTAAAATTGTCATTATATGCTTTACCGGGTCCCCTTAAGAAGAAAATAAATTCAGAATGAACACACGCCCTTGAGGCTGTCAAATGTTACACGCAGTAGGAGCCAGTCAAAAGATTAACCGCTGCGAAAGGTCATGCTATCGTGAGTGCGATCCAATGCCAACGATGTTATGAAATGCAAAATGTTGACGCATGTCGCTCAAATCGTAGTAATCTCCTGTCCCATCTAGGCGCCTGCTATAATGCTTTTCAAATTGGAAGAGTTCTACGCTGCAGCGAATGAGATGCGTTATCGTGTTCTGCGTTGCCAGGTGAGAATGCAAATCTGCCTGGCGATACAATGTTAAATGTATTATGAGACTTAAAAATCTGTGGTTTTTACGGTTCTGCTACGAACATTACTGCCTATCTTCCTCGTGGATTTTTTTTTTTTTTTTTTTTGCAACATTTAAATATTTTGTCTTAGCGCAAGCAGTATTTATGAGAGACGGAATCACTTAGCGCGTTACTCCCCAGTTAAGAGCGAATGCAATAGGTCAACACAGCAGCTCCGGTGGCACTCAAGGACAAAGGTCATCCCATTTGAAAGTCACTGTAGTTATTTATTAGAAGGTGAGGTATACTTCATTCATTCCGCAATTATAGGATTATAGTCAAAAGATTCAGAATAGACCCTCAGGATAATGAAAGAGGCGTGGGTGTAAATTAGGGTTGCCAGGTCTCCCGTATTTCCCGGGTTCTCTCGTATTTCATACGCTGCCATAAACTCTGGTTTTTAGGAGGATATTTGAAATATGCGATATATCGAAGTGGTAGTTCCTTTTTCCCAGTGTTGGCAGCAGTATTTTAATCAGCTGCTGGTAGCAATGGTAGTACGCGCCTCGCGAGATTGCAGATTCTAGTTCAGTTTTAGAATAGGGATTTTTCCTGAGCCTTTCCTATTGGTTACGGAGACAACAGGGCTGCGTGACAGATGAACGACAGGTTTCGAGAATTCGTCGAGGTTAGGCTAGGTGTATGTAAATGAACTGGATCGAAATAAGGGATAAACATCTGATGTGTTACACTCACATGACTTTCTCTAGCTGTTCTACAAACTTCTTACATAAGATTATTCTTCTTTCACTTAGTTCCTTATAAGCAGGAAGAACATAAGTGAATGCACTGGGCTAAACCGATAATCAAATGTTTTAAAAGCTGTCGTTATGCAATTGTCATTACAAATCGCTGCTTTTCTTGGCCAGGAGTAGAACAAAAGAAACACGGACACTCCCGTCTGAGAAAAGTATAAGTACTTCACAACTGAAACTAATACCAATGAATACCTCGAAAACGGTAACCTCCACGAGAAAAATGTATATGACATATCTTGTGTATTTTAACAAGACCTACATTTTTTGTGCAATAAGTTTTTGTATGTCTCTTACGGTTTATTAGTTATGCCAAATTAAGCAAAATTCATCCAGAATAAACAGGTCTTCAGAAGCTATTCCCAGAAAATTCAAGATATACATTTTATTTGTCAGGTAAATATCTTTAATATACGATATTTTAATCAAAATCGTTAGAGCCATTTTTAAGAAAATAAAAAATTTCGAAAAAAGTTCCATGTAAAGGGTAGTTTGGGGTGGGTGGGATTTTTCTCAAAATCTTCTTGTCGCATCCCTGGAAGATACTAAACTTAAATACCAGGTTTGGTATTTTAGCTACTTTTCGTTTTTGAGTTATCGTGTTCACAGACACACGGACACACACGCACGGACCTTTTTCTGAGAATGCTTATTATGGATACAGGGGATCCTAAAATATGTATTTCTGGTGGAAGCTCGGTATCGAATTTTGGGTGGAATACAATACTACTCTATCCCTATATACATTGTACATACGGGGCTAGAGAAAGTAAAAATGGACTTTCAGAAAATCGGTTCTTCATTTCAATGCGAAATGCATAATCTTCTGTTCGTTCTGTCTGCTTGGGCATGGGCAACCATGCAAATCTAAAACTGAACTAGAATTTATAATGTCGCGTCTTTGAATTGAAGAGAGGAACACATGTTTTGTTTGTAGTTCTATAAAGCAAGTAAAATCATGGAAGGCGATGGCCGTAATGGACAGATAGGCCGTGTCAAGGTTTCGGGAAAACCATTCCCGAAATCTCTCTTATTTTCAGTCAGAAAACCTGGCAACCCTAGTGTAAATAGAGTTCAGAAAGTAAAAATAAAAATGTTATAGTCGAACTTCGAGGCAAAGAAGAGTGCTTTGTAAACACCAGAGTTTAGAAGCGCACGTTTTAACTGCTAGAAATCCTTAAATGTAATCCGGAATTAGATACTTAGAAAGAAGGTTTGATTCAACGTATAGCTAATCAAAAACAGGCTATTAAAAATTATTTATTGGATACTTTGTAAGAGCAGGAAGTTAGATTCAAGGGAAAAAAAAATCGTGAAAACCTCTCTCAATTTGCCGTGATCAGAGATAGTCCAACGATCTACCAAGTAATAAAAAATCTGATGTGTATTCAAATGGCTTTCTCTACATCTCTGCAACAAATTATTGTTAAAAAGCTAATGCTTCTATTTACTTCATGCTGATCGAGAAAAAATTAGCAGAAATAATACTATTATTTGCTTCCTTGTAAGTAGAAGAGAAATAAGGCAGGTTAAAGTGATAGTGACTGAAGTTCCTTTGTTTGTATTGACACGAGTTGACAAATTCCTGTATGAGAAAAGTACAAGTTTTTTAAAGCTGAAACCAAAAACAAGAAATGTTTAAAAAACGATCAACTCCACGAAAAAAAACGTATATAACATAAATTATGTGGTTTAATGAACTCTACATTTTTGTGTGGTAAGTTTTTGTCCATCGGTTTAGCAGTTATGCACACTTTCGTAAAATTCATCAAGAATAAAGTAGTCTTCAGAGGCTATTCCTAGAAAATTCAAGTTATACATTTTATTTGTCAGGTAAATATCTTTAACATAGTATAGTTTAATCAAAATCAAAAGACTTTTCGAGAATATCAAAATTTTCGGAAAAAGTTCCATGTAAAGAGTAGTTGGGGGTGGGGGAGATTTTCTTGAAAATCTTCGTGACGCAACCTTGCGAGACACCAAACGGTCTTTTCGTTTTTGGGTGATGCTGTCAACAGACACATACACACACCGGACCTTTTTCCAGAAATACATTTTTTTTTTGGATTCAGGGAGAACCAAAACATGTATTTCCGGTGAAATCTCGGTATCGAATTTTTGGGTGCATTACAATACCTTTTCTATACACTATGTACATAGTACGTGTAGAGAAAGTAAAAAATTTGAAAGGCTATATATCGGCTACAATCGCTGTCCGATGAAATTTTATATTCCTGTTACTCGTTATTATGTATGCTGTGGTTATGGTCATCTAAGGAAGGGTTATGTTTAGATATTCGATTAACAAATAATATGAAAACTCGCCTACTGCTTGTTCGTGAAAGCCTAAGTAGGCAATTAGTTTTCCTATATTGGCAATGTTCCAGCTGTTGCGGCAATCACTGAGAAAATTTAGGTGGTCTTGCGAGCTTTTTCAGGTATTGCAAGAAATAAAATAATAATTAATCTTGTGAAATGCGACGGAATTTCGAATTTTAAGAGTAATTACTTTCTGTATACGTACTATGTTATGAAGATCTTCGTTGGTTTGAAAGTGCTGCCCTCCTAGCCACGTCTTCAGTTCAGGGAAAAAGTGAAAGTAGCTGGGTGTCAGGTCAGGACTGTACGGCGGATGATCCAAAATGTCCCATTGATATTGTTCAAGGAGCCGATGGGTTGTGCCAGCAGTGTTTGGACGAGCGTTGTCATGGATCAACGCAATTCCTGAAGTCAGCATTCCTCTTCCTTTGTTTTGAATGGCTCTCCGCAAACGTCGTAAAGTATGAAGATCTTTAAAACAACATCAATGCTCATTTGAAATCATTGGTGGCAATTGCAAAGCTTGCAAAGCTTGTGCACAGTTACGATAAATGTCTCAATCTTTTCGGTAATTATGTTTAAAAGTAACCATAAGTGTACAACATTTTTAGTAATAAAATAATTGTTTTCTATGAACTTGTCTTTTATTTATAGCCTATAGGAGGTTGAAAAAAACGACCCTATTATTTAACGGCATTATTTAATTATATTAATTATGATTTTCGAATATTAATTATATTTATTGTCCTTTTATGATTGATTAAAACGGGTTCAATTTGTTATGGATATATACGAAATACTCATGCAGTAGAAGATGAGATATATTGCAATGTAGCAATTTTATGCCAGGAGTGGTAATTTTGAAATTTTGTGCAGATGTGTTGTGTGCATGTTCGGGGCGGGAGGTCAGTTGTGTATATATAGCCTTATTCCGCTCGCCAGGGGTTAAGGCAACCAGCCCCATGTGTTACATTATGTGGTGCGGGAAGCAGTTCCCAGATCTTCTTGGTGTATCAATGACTTGAATATTACTACTGTGCGTCACAGTCTACGATGGGAAGAAGGGTGTAAGTGAAATTTTGTGTCATTTAATGCATGGCGCGTGCTTTCCCACTGTGAAAGGCTACTCCAACATTCTCTTGATTTTCTGCTACTTAACATCAGTTTCAAAACAGTGTTATTTGCTGAGCCCGAAATGGTGAATTTATTATTACTATACGATGGTTACACCTCTTGACATTTTTTTAATACGTGGGTATTTTTGTCATTCTGACATTAGGGCCGCTGTGTAGTTACTGGTCTGTTATTAACGTTTAGAGCCCTAAGCCGCAAAGCGTAGCCGAGGGATATTTTTATAAGTAGAGGAGTGTAACAGCTGCATAGCCCAGGGATCTGTGAAGCTAAAACCCCAATACGAAGAAGTCAAAACTTCGGCAATCTGGCGACTTTCATATCTCAACAACGTAATGTTTTCAACACTTTTAAATATAGATCGCCAGTAGAAGTCACTTACATTACTGCTTAAGACCGTTTAGTGTGTGTATGTGTGTTCGTCCGAGTGTGTGCTACAACCATCGTATAACTTTACCGTGAATTTCTTTGAGTGTGACAGTGAGAAAAGTAGGTATTTTAAAATTGAAATCAATAACAAGGAATATCTCGAAAACGTCTAACTCCACGAAAAATAGTATGTGGCATAAATTGTGTATTATACCGAGATCTACGTTTATGTGTAGTACGTTTTTGTCTATTTCTTACGGTTTGTCAGTTATGCAAAATTCAGTAAAAAGCATCCAGAATGAAGAGGTCTCCAGAGGCTATTCCCAGAAAATTCGAGATGTACATTTTATTTGTCCTGTATTTAATCAAAATCGTTAAGAGCCATTTTTGAGTAAATCTAAATTTTCGAATATTTTTCCATGTAAAGGGTAGTTTGTGGTGGGGGATTTTCTTGAGGCGTCCTTGGAAGATACGGAACTTATATATCAAGTTTGGTACTTAACCGACTTTTCGTTTTTCAGCTATGCACACATACTTTTCTAAAAATGCATTTTTTTAATCAGGGGGTGCATTTCCGGGGAAATCTCGGTATAAAAAGTTTGGGTGCAATACAATACCTTCTCTATACACTGTGAACATAGTATGTGTAGAGAAAGTAAAAATGCAAATTTCATTTTGGGTAGTTTCCTATCAAGATCATTAGCGTAATTAGCAATTTTGTTGAAGTATTTAGCTTTAGATACTCCTGTATATGAAATTAATACCGCAGCAGCAAGACGTTCATATATTTGAGCTTAAAATTAAAATATCTAAATATCGAAAATTAAGTTCATATAGGTTGCGAAATATTGGTATGCAGTCATTTCGTCCACTTTCATTACCTTATCGCAAGTGCTAAAAATGGATATTTACAAGCCAGATGGCCTATCCTCCACTTGAGATTATCAACATTGCTGTTATCTCACGATAATGTCAATATGTTGCATGCGCTGAAAGTTTGACAATGTGGCGACTTGCATGTATTGATGTACTTGGTGCTAGGCACGAGCGGACGTCGTTCTTCATTTTAACTTGTTGCTTCGTAGGATTGCAAAATCATCAACGGATATCTGAAGATAAAATTAATCATCTCTCAAGGCTTACAAGGTTCAACGACTATAGTCATCATTTTAAAAGGTGATTTTGTATAATAAGAGAAAAAAATCTGATGTGTTCCATTCACATGACTTTCTCTATATCTCTGCAATAAATTATTTTTCAAAAGCTTATGCTTCTACTTACTTCCTGCTAATCGAGAAAAAATTAGCAGAAATAGTCTTATTTCTTGCTTCTTTGTAAGTAGAATCGAAATAAGGGAGTACCATAGGTTAAAGTGATAGTCAAAAGCTGGTTGCTATGTGTCTGAAGTTCCTTTGTTTGTATGGACACGAGTTCACAAAGTCCTGTATGAGAAAAATATAAGTATTTATAGCTTAAACCAAAATAACCAACTCCACGAAAAAAATGTATACAACATAAATTATGTGTTTTAATGTGCTCTACATTTTTTGTGTGGTAAGTTTTTGTCTCTCTCTTACGGTTTAGCACTTATGCAAAATTCCGTGAAATTCACTCAGAATAAAGTAGTCTTCAGAGGCAATTCCCAGAAAATTCAAAATATACATTATTAGTCAGGTAAATATCTTTAATATACGATATTTTAATCAAAATCGTTAGAGCCATTTTTTAAAAAATCAAAATTTTCGAAAAAAGTTCCATGTAAAGGGTAGTTTGGGGTGGGAGGATTTTTCTCAAAATCTTCGTGTCGCATCCCTGGAAGATACTAAACTTAAATACCAAGTTTGGTATTTTACCGACTTTTCGTTTTTGAGTTATCGTGTTCACGGACACACACACACACACACACGGACCTTTTTCTGAAAATACTTTTTTTGGATACAGGGGACCCTAAAACATATATTTCCGGTGAAATCTTGGTATTGAATTTTTGGTGTTGGAAAGAAAAATTGCAAGAAAATAATGTTTAAAGTGAAACGTCTGTTTATAAGCATGCGTCTGACCATAGCTTCAGTTAAGTTGACAGTTTAACCCTTTCCAGACCGATGGTGCCATATGAAATTTTTATCTGCATTTGTCGTTCGAGATGGTTACAGGTTCAATAATTCTCTACCTTCACTGTGTATATTTCAGTATTATCTTTAAATGTATTGATATTAACACGGTTTAGAATAAGCAAAAGCGAAAATAAAATCCTTCAAAGATATCTTTTTTCTGACAAATACCGAACTTGATTCCACTATAAAGATACCAAGGTCCATTCGTCGCTTAAATATGCCAATTAGCGTTTATTTTACCTGGGCCCATCCCTTCCTTTATCGCAGTAGCATTGTAGCGAGGAGTCCAACCTGAGTTAACCTATGACATTATAATCCTGATCTATGATGTTCAGTGTTTTAGACGTTTAAACAATTTAGATTCCAATAAGAGATCATGTAAGGCCAACTTTTTAAGGTAAATTTGCATCCTATGGCGCTGGAAAGGGTTAAGTGCTCTAAGTGGGAGAAACACGATATCTATTTTGTTTTAAATTTAGAATTCATATCATATTATTAAGAAACAAAAAAGTTTTTTTTTTTTTTTTTTTTTTTTTAATTTGTTACACCTTTCTCCATAGTAAAATAATATGAATTGTAAACTTTAAAAAGAATTTGTTTGCCCCACTTGGCTCGTAAACAAATGTGTATCATTAATTTATCATTGATGGAAGTCAAAACTGAAGGTGGGCCCTCGTTTTGTGTAGAGTGAAAACGTCATAACATTACTACGTTATTGTGCAACAACCACCCCATACCAATTTTAAAATGAATATGTTAAATCATTAGAACCTGAGCAGATATTCCAACTCGTAGATATTAGGTTCACTGCCAGAGTCCTCTTTTGTTTATTTATTCCTTTTGTGCTGTACTTTGGAGGCATCTTATAATGCCATCAAAGCATTCTATTACTAGCACTGAGACAATATGGCACTTTGCAGATGTCATTACTACAGTACGTTGAGAATTTCCTTTGAGAAATATTGCCATGTGAGTGCTGTGTTTTGTTTTATAATGCATCTCTTCACAATATGATAAAACAAAATGAAGTAAAAAATAAGATAAAACATGGGAACACGAAGATTTTTTGGACTCATGTTTTAGTAAAATGTTGATTCTCTACTTTAGAGGAACATGCATCTCAAGTTTTCAGCATATATTCTTGCTAATTTTTCTTCTCACCAGAGCACATGAGAGAGAATACGCAAGTAGTTTCCTCATTTTCGATGTGTCTAATTTCAGCTCCAAATTTACCTAGTTGATGTTAAATACTGAACTATAAATTAATTTCCTTTCGACTTTAAGAATTGTTTTTATAAAATAAACGCCAAAATGAGCACTTTGCGAGCACAGCATTTAAATATATCATACAAACTAGGTTTCAAAATGTCAGTGTGCCATTCACGTTGCTTTCTATACAAACGAATGTTTATTCCAAGATCCACATAGAGGTATACGAGACTAACATTAGCAGATGTGCTGTTTTAGTTCCTTCGAAGTAGAAGGGGGATAAAGTATTGCACTACACTAAATCATTAGCTAAATATCTTAAAAAGCCGATATCAATATGTGCAGCAATTGAAATTCGGTTCGCTTTCCACGGCCAGGAATCAAAACAAAAGAGATACGAAACGAAAGACGAGTTCCCGTTTGAGAAAGTTTTAAGTAGGTTAAAATTGAAACCAATAACAAGGAATATCTCGGAAACGGTGAAATCTAGAGGAAAATGTATGACGTAAACGTGTATTTTAACGAGATATAGTTTTTTGTGTAAGAAGTTTCTGTATATCTTTTTATGTTTACCAGTTATGAAAAATTCATGGTGAGTGAAGAGGTCTTCAGAGTCTATTCCCAGAAGATATACATTTTATTAGTCATTGTAAATATCTTTAATATACCATATTTTAATAAAAATCGTTACAGCCATTTTTGAGAAAATCAAAATTTCTTGACAATCTTGGTGTCACATCCTTGGAAGATGCTGAACTTGAATACCAAGTTTGGTATTTAACAGACTTTTCGTTTTTCAGCTATGGTGTCCCTAGACACACACATGGACCTTTTTCCAAAAATGCTCTTTTTGGATTCAGGGGGACCCAATACATATATTTCCGGTGAAATATCGGTATCGAATTTTTGGTTGCAATGCATTACCTTCTCTATACACTATATACATAGTACGTGCAGAGAAAGTAATAAAAATCTTATGTGTTACACTCACATGACTTTCTCTAGCCATTCTACAGACTTCTTACATAAAATTATTCTTCTTTCTGCACCTCGTTAATCGAGGTATTCAGCACAATGTTCATATTACTTAGTTTCTTATAAGTAGGAAGAGAATAAGGGAATACACTAGGCTAAATCGATAGTCAAATGTTTTAAAAGATGTCATGCGATTGTCATTACAAATCGCTTCTTTTCTTGGCCAGGAGTAGAACAAAAGAATAACGGACACTCCCGTCTGAGAAAAGTATAAGTACTTCACAACTGAAACTAATAACAATGAATACCTCGAAAACGGTAAGCTCCACGAAAAAAATGTATGTGACGTTAATTGTGTATTTTAACAAGGGCTACATTTTTTGTATAAGTTTTTATCTATCTCTTACGGTTTATTAGTTAGACAAATTAAGCAAAATTCATCCAGAATAAACAGGTCTTTAGAAGCTATTCCCAGAATATTCAAGATATACATTTTATTTGTCAGGTAAATATCTTTAATATAAGATATTTTAATCAAAATCGTTAGAGCATTTTTAAGAAAATCAAAATTTTCGAAAAAAGTTTTATGTAAAGGTAGTTTGGGGTGCGGTTATTTTTCTCAAAATCTTTGTGTCGCATCCCTGGAAGATACTGAACTTAAATACCAAGTTTGATATTTTAACTACTTTTCGTTTTTGAGTTATCGTGTTCACTGACACACGGACACACACACACCCACACACACACACACGGACCTGTTTCTGGAAATGCTTTTTTTTTGGATTCAGGGGGTCCTAAAACATGTATTTCCGGTGAAATCTCGACATCGAATTTTTGGGTGGAATGCAATACTTCTCTTGTACATTGTACATACGGGGCAAGAGAAAGTAAAAATAGGTTAACGTTAAACATATGTAGTGTTAAATGACTTGAAGAATTGACTTTTGTTAAAAAGTATTGTTCGTTGTTACTAAAAGAAGAAGAAAATCTTTGCGGATAGGGATCACGAAGGCTCTGGAAGAAACGTTTGCGCCAGTAGCCAAGATCGAAGCTCAAGTTTCCGACCTCCAAAATAAAAGCCGCATTTTAAGAAACCTCCCTGAAGGCTATACTTCCAAGAATAAAGCATTCAAAGTCAGGCTATGTGAGACACGCAAGCCCTACCTAATATGAGGGGCCCACGTCGGGTTCCAAAGCGTCTCTGTGAAAACCAGTACACACAAAATCTTCCGTCAAGAGGTAACCTAATTCATTTGTAAAGATCTTGGTGTTGAGACGCAAATGTCTGTAAGAAAGTAAATTGGAAACCTTAGAGTTAACATATTTACGTGTGTAACCTCTATTTCGACGTTCATTTGTCCCAAATGTAGCCATAGAAACAAAATAAATCAATGGAGTTTGCAAGATACTTGAAATCAGATGTACTCCATTTCCAATGTAAAATCAAAATAATTCGAAAAAAATCTGTTGTGCTCCATTCACATGACTTTTTCTACATTTCTGTAACAAAGTATTGTTGAGAAGCTTATTTTTCTATCTATTTAATGCTAAAACATTAGCAGAAACGGTCTTATTATTTAGTTCCTTTATATGTAGAGGGGAAATAAGGGAATGCACTAGGCTAAACCGGTAGTCAGATGTTTTAAAATGTGGTTGCTATGGGGTTGAAATCCGTTTCATTGCGTGTCCAAGCATTGACAAGTTCCCTAATGAGAAAACTTTGTCCTCCACAAGGAATATCTCGAAAATTGCCAAATCCACGAAAAAATGTATTTGACATAAATCGTGATCTACATTTTTTGTGTAGTAAGTTTTTGTCTATCTCTTACGGTTTACCAGTTATGCAACATTCAATAAAAATCATCCAGAATAAAAGAGGTGTTTAGAGGCTATTCCAAGAAAATTTAAGATATACTTTAAATATAAAAGATTTTAATCAAACGTTAGTCATTTTTGAGAAAATCAAAATTTTCGATTTTTTTTTCATATAAAAGGTGGTTGGGGTGTGGGGAATATCTTGAAAATCTTGGTGTTGCATCCTTGGAAGATAGCAAACTTAAATACCAATATTTGTTATTTTACCAATTTTTGTTTTTGGGCTGTGCTGTCCACAGACACACACTGACCTTTTTCTAAAAATGCTGTTGTTGGATTCAGGGGGTCACAAATCATCTATTTCCGGTGAAATCTCGGTGCATTACAATACCTTCTCTATACACTATACACATAGTACGTGTAGAGAAAGTAAACAGTCTAATCTTTCCATTCTCATGAGTCATGACTTTTTCTACCTCTTCGGCAATAAATTATTGCTAAAAAGTCTTATTCTTCTCTCTGTTTCATACTAATCATGATAAACATTAGCAGAAATAGTCTTATCACGTGCTTCCTTGTAATGGGAAATAAGGAAATACACTAGGCTAAAACGATATTCAAATCTTAAATATCCGGTCGCTGTGTTCTGCAATTGAAACTCCCTCCTCTTAGAATGACAAACTAAAAACAACAATAATGACTTTTCATTTATGATAAGTTTAAGTATTGCAAATTTTAAAACCAATAACGAGGAATATCTTGGAAATAGTTACCTCTATCATATTTAGAAAAATGTCCGCGCGCACGCGTCTGTGAGTGTGTTTTCTGTGGGCAGTATAGCTCAAAAACGCTAAATCGTTAAGCATCAAACTTGTATTTTAATTTAATATATCCCAAGGATGCGACACGAAGATTTTGAAAAAAAAGAAACTACCCTTTATATGCAAACATTTTCGAAAATTTTGATTTTCTTCAAAATGGCTCTAATAATTTTGATTAAAATACTGTATATTAAAGATGTTTACATAGCAAATAAAATATGTATCCTGAATTTTCTGGGAATAGCCTCTGAAGGCTACTTTATTCTGGATGAATTTTACGGAAATTTGCATAACTGCTAAACCGCAAGAGATGAAGAAAGACTTACCACACAAAAAATGTAGAGCACGTTAAAACACACAATTTATGTTATATACATTTTTTTTTCGTGGTGTTGATCGTCTTTTAGATATTCCTCGTTTTTGATTTCAGCGTTGAAAAAAAAAAATGTACTTTTATCATACAGAAAGTTGTCAACTCCTGTCCACACAAACAAAGGAACTTCGGTCACATAGCAACCAGCTTTTGACTACCACTTTAACCTATGCTACTCCCTTATTTCGCTTCTACTTACAAGGAAGCAAGTAATAAGTATTTCTGCTAATTTCTTCTCGAGTAGCAGGAAGTAAATAATCGCATAAGCTTTTTAACAATATTTTTTGCTGAGATATAGAGAAAGTCATGTGAATGGAGAATCACTTTTCAGGATATATAACGCAGCTTGTTGTAATGGATATAATGAATTAGAAAAGAGAGTGTAGAAATCAGGCAATGTTTATCCCACGTAATTTTGCCCCGTATCTCTTGATTATCATGTGGTGGCCTTTCATTGGCTACTCTCTGGAATATGCATTGTGTGGAACCAAGTATGTTAATGTTTAACATGATTAAAATCGAAGAGAAATGTCAAATGTATATATACTCATCTAGGAATGATTGAATATCATTACGTAACCGAGTTCAAGCATTCAAAATGCGTATAAAGTTTTATAAATAAACACATAGGAGGATTCTTGTTTTAAACCTGCCTCTTGAGGATGACGAAAGCACTTACTATAATATCGTGACAGCGTGTTTATGTCCTTTGTCTCCTATCCTTGCGTGGCACAGGGCTTATTTGTCACCGCCCAGACGCATACATTAGCCAATCAGGGGAAAGGGGAAGGGAAGTAATACAACTCTGCGGGGCAAGCTTATAAGAAACAAGGATTAATAAATAAGTTCTCCCGCTATGCAACCGATCGATCGTAGCGACAGCAAGTTATCGAAAAAGCAAGTGAATACAAAGAACAGCCACTAAATAGAAGAAAACTAAGTGACCCCCCAATCAGGACCATAATTCAATCTTACAACAAAGAAAAACAAGAACTACAAGACTACATTCAGGAATTCCAAATTTAACAATGAATCCTAAAAACACCGTACATAAACCCAACCTAAACCACAAGTCATCATACCATCCCAATTTTTTTAAAAAAAAAAGTTCCCTCCCTTGCCATAACTAAATATAAACAAACAACGCCCAATAAACTCAAAAATGTTTGGCTGAAGAGGGCAAAATTAAGCCCTAAAACAGCCATGGGAGTGACATAAACTCCCTAAACCCCCATGTTGCTTACTATTCGCGCTGGTTGCTCACCAGACTGAGCACTGTTACTCGTTTTCATTTACATCAAAGAGTAATTGGTTTTGTTGTATGAATTACTGTTTGGTTTCTCTGCTGCCAGTGACACGGGTAACCCACAGTTTATTTCCTTACTTAAAAGAACATTCAAATGTGTCAACAATGTAATGCACAACTGAACCTCAAGTACATCACCGAGTGCCAACTTTACAACCGATAGGCGCAGTTGTCTCCCTAATCTCCTTTACATTAAACAGTAAATAAATTCACCGGAAGAATTCAAGTTTGTGGTAAAATGCAGCAGTACCGCTATTGTACCTGCGGATTTATGGAGCGGGTATATTGGCCGGTCATAATGGACCTAGGCCAGGTGAAGAATGGCTAGGCCCTTTAGACACCCTGGGGAAGTCTGGCCTTGGAATTGTGGTATTAGAAGGATATGTATCCGGACGGAGTCGTCGTCTTGAGTCATTTGTTGACTTGAAAGAAAGGGACAAAATCATTTGTAATTTAATGACCGTATCAGTCCTCCCCCTCCTGGCGTCAACATGAAAAATCACTACACAGCAATCAACAACATTTGTTAAATATTATAAGCAATGATGTTAATGAGGCTGTAAGCTATCTCGCTAGTTACTCTTGAGATTTTAGCGCAGAATATTTCACCAAATGTGTATAACGTAAAATTTGGCTGTTGCAACGAATCAGATTTGATTTCGTGCCTCCAGAGGTCTGCGTGAAGCTCCTTGTTTAGAGAGAAAGAAACATCAAGTTTATTTCTGACTGAAATTGCATGTTGTGTGCCCTTGAAGCGTAATTAAGGGTGGCGAAGTAGCAGCAGGCTTCATGAGCTATTTCCGGACTGTTTGCTAATTAATCAGAGGTCGAGTGTGCGCCCTGTTTGCTCTTTTGGTTCGTTCTGTGGCCCAATTCTCAGGCACTCGCTCACTCTGGGCGGAAAGAAGAAATTGCCGTGTCCGTCCAGACACTGAAGGAAGGAAGGAAGGCAGGCAGCACGTAGACACTGTTGTTTCTTTTTGTTTTCATGTTGGCTGATCGTCGGCCGTGTGGCCCGGCTTCGACCTTGACTAGGACATTCACCTCCTTCCTTCTCGCGCGCCTGCCCCGCCCCTTCCGTCCCACCCCGCGCTCTCTCCACGTGGTGCCACCGCCGCCGTCCCTCCAGTAGCCTTCTTCATAATCGATACATTACGTATTGTTTATGTATCGCTTTCATTGCCCTCCCGGCAGCTTTAAATGCCTGCAAACTTAAATGGAAGTGCATACATAATAAACGTGCCGTGTTTACGGCAATGTTTTCAATTTGAAATACGACACTGAAGTATCACTCTTGTTTTCCTGTCTTAAGAGACACTGGGAGTCTTGTTTTTTTGTTTGCTTTTTTATTAGCTTTACGTCCTTTAACCTGGTTGGTCATATCGGACGATGATTTTGATTGGTCCAATACTTTAGATCAAATTTCTGATTGATTTGACGCAAATGGCTTGCACATGAATAAAGATAAAACTCAAACTCTCTTATTTAGTTTAAAAGATAAACAAAGTATAGAGCAAACTGTTAAACTTCTTGGAATTTGGTTGGACAACAAGCTTTCCTGGAAATTCCACATAATGGAAATATGCAAAAAGTTGTCAAATGTTTTATTTATCTTAAGAAGACAGGATGTGTGTTTCCATTAGCACTTTATTGACTGTTTATTATAGTTTATTAAACTATGGTATTTTGCTCTGGGGTAGCAGTGGGGAAGCCAATCAAGTATTTTTGCTCCAGAAGAAGGCTCTCAGAATAATAAAAAGTTGTATTTCTCGCCAACATTGTGCACCTATTTTTAAAGAATTTGAAATTTTAACTGTGGCATCGTTGTATGTATTTGCATGCTTGAATTTTATTCATCTCCAAAAGAAAGATGAGTTACTTTTTTCTGATATACAAAGCCGTTATACAAGGTGTAGAAATAATATGGTACCTCCTAAATTTCGATTACAGAAATCTGTTAACTCACTCTATCTTGGAGTGAATTTTTACAATAAACTACTTTTAAATATAAGACAAATTGCAAATGCAAGTTCTTTTAAAATTAGTTTAAAAAACAGAATTAAGGAACTTAATTTTTACAACATACAAGAATATTTAAATATAGATGCATTTTAATGACTTGCTGACGAAACCTATTGCATTGTATGTATGCCAAATGGTGCAATAAATTATAATTATCATGAATGAAATTGGTGAAATGATGCTCAAATGATCTCGGGGTCCTCGACATTCGTCTTCTCAGGATAAGGAAAAACCCCGAAAAAAACTTATTCGGTGTAATGGATACCATTCTAACTTCATATACCCAAGGTCGCGGGTTCAAACCCGGCGGAGGACGATGTATTATTTCGGGTGTAAAAAATCCTTAGCATGGCTTCCATCGGAAGGGATGTAAAGCCGTTGGTCCCGTGTTGTAGATTTACGGCACGTAAAAGAACCTCAAGCCTGATAGAGAGGCCTCTGAGCAAAATTAAGCGATCTTTCACCCCCAGTATAGAATGGGACGCTGAGAACCACAGCAGTTAAAGAGCGTCCACAAATAACACGCCATTTTCTAAGCGAGATTCGAACTCACGACCTTTTGAATGTGAAGCAGACACGCTATCACCACACTACCTGGGAGTCCTGTCTTAAGGGGCACTGAAAGTGAAACTTAACACTACAATTGGTCAAAAATCAAAAATGTTTTTTTATAACTTTCTGTACATAGTATTAGGCAGAGGAGGTATTATACTCTACCCAAAAATTCTATAGCGAGATTTCACCGGAAATACACGTTTTGTGTTCCCTGTATTAAAAAAAACATTTTAAAAATATCTGACGTGTTCCATTTACATACAAGCACACAGAACCGTCTTAAGACTTTTACTGGCGATTCCATACTTGAAAGTGTTGAAAACGTTGTTCAGATGTGAAAGTTGCCGGATTGCTGAAATTCTGACTTCTTCTTGGGATCATTGGGGTTTTAGCTTCACAGATCCCTTGGTGCACCCTGTGGCCGCAACTGCTACACTCCTAACTTATAAAAAAATATCCCTCGGCTACGCTTTGCGGCTTAGGGCCTTAAATGTTTATAACAGACCAGTAAGTAACTAAAATACGGCTCTAATGACCAAATAACAAAAGTGCCAAGTGGAGGTACCATTGTATACTAATAATCATCTCTTAATAAAGTATTGTTAAAAAGCTTATTCTTCTATTTCAGCTAATCGAGAGAAACAGCAGAAATGCTTTCTTGGAAGTAGAAGGGAAATATTGAAATACTCTAGGCTAAAACGATAGTCAAATATTTTAAAAGTTAATTACCATGTGGATGAGATCCGTTTCTTTACATTACAAGAAGTTGACAAATTCCCGTATGTGAAAAGTTTAAGTATTTTAAAACTGAAACCAATAACAGTGAATGTCTAAATATGGTCAGCTCTACGAAAAAAATGTACATGAAATAAATTGGGTACTTCAACAAGAGAGAGAGAGAGAGCATTTTCAGAAAAAGGTCCGTGTGTCTATGAACCGATAACCCAAAAACGAAAAGTTGGTAAAATACCAAACTTGGTATTTAAGTATCTTCCAGGGATGCGACATGAAGATTTTGAGTAACAAACCCACCCCAAACTACTCTTTACATGGAACTTTTTTCTAAAATGTAGATTTTCTCAAAAATGGCTCTAAGGGTTTTGATTAGTATATCATACATTAAAGATACTTACCTGACAAATAAAATGTATATCTTCAATTTTCTGGGAATAGCCTCTGAAGACTACTTTATTCTGGATGCATTTTACGGAACTTTGCGTAACTGCTAAACCGTAAGAGATGGACAAAAACTTACGATACAAAAAATGTAGAGCACGATAAAACACACAATTTATGTTATGTACATTTTTTCATGGAGTTGTGATAACCCTAGGTTTTTGTTTCAGCTTTAAAAAAAACACTATTTCAGCTAATTTTTTCTCGATTAGCATGAAGTAAATAGAAGGCATAGGCTTTTTAACAGTAATTTGCTGCAGAGATGTAGAGAAACTCATGTGAATCGAACACATCAGATTTTTTCTTTTGGTACTCAGTAGGCCTCAAAGCATATGCTTCCGGTGAAATCTCGATGGCATACAATACTTTGTCTAGCTACTATGTGCGTGCGGGATTAATTAAATTTATTATTTTATTTTATACAATTTAAAATGGGTATATGTACACAACCTCCCCCTCCCTTGCTTAATATGCTACTGCACACGATCTATTCACCATATGTGACAGTCAATACGTTGCAGAAAAACAAATGAAGTAATTAATACTCGTCTGTCATTGTCAGCGGACTGTCAAGGTCGTCGTGTGGTGGCTTTCAAATTGACATACTGACTAATCCCCTTCCTTCGCCACGTTGTACTTCATAAAGATTCTGTATTTTTACTTTCTCTAGCACGTTGTACAATGTTCATAGTATATAGAGATGGCATTACATTCCACCCAAAAATTCGATACCGAGATTTCATCAGAAAGGCATGGATAAATAATAAAAAATCTTGTGTTACACTCACATGCCTTTCTCTAGCTGTTCTACAAACTTCATACATAAGATTCTTCTTCTTTCTGCACCTTGCTAATCGTGGTACTCATTAGCACAACGTTCTTATTATTTAGTTCCGTATAAGTAGGAAGAAAATAAGGGAATACATTAGGCTAAACCAATAGTCAAATGTTTAAAAAGCTTTCGTTATGCGATTGTCATTACAAATCGCTTCTTTTCTTGGCCAGGGGTAGAACAAAAGAAAAACGGACACTCCCGTCTGAGAAAAGTACAAGTACTTCACAACTGAAACTAATAACAATGAATACCTCGAAAACGGTAAGCTTCACGAGAAAAATGTATATGACATAAGTTGTGTATTTTAAAAAAAAAAACTACATTTTTTGTATAGTAAGTTTTTGTCTATCTCTTACGGTTTACTAGTTATGGCAAATTAAGCAAAATTCATCCAGAATAAACAGGTCTTCAGAAGCTATTCCCAGAAAATTCAAGATATGCATTTTATTTTTTAGGTAAATATCTTTAATATATCATAATTGTTAATCTTTAATATAATCTTTATTTATATAATTTAATATAATCTTTGATAATCTTTAATATATCAAAATTGTTAGAGCCAAGTTTAAGAAAATCAAAATTTTCGAAATTTTTTCCATGTAAAGGGTAGTTTGGGGTGGGGGGATTTTTCTCATAATCTTCGTGTCACATCCCTGGAAGATACTAAACTTAAATACCAAGTTTAGTATTTTAGCTACTTTTCGTTTTTGAGTTACCGAGTTCACAGACACACGGACACACACAGACCTTTTTCTGAAAATGCTTTTTATGGATACAGGGGGTCCTAAAACATGTATTTCCGGTTAAATCTCGGTATCGAATTTTTGGGTAGAATACAATACTTCTCTATCCCTATGTACATTGTACATATGGGGCTAGAGAAAGTAAAAATTAAATAAAAAAGCATTTTTAGAAAATTGTTCGTGTGTGTCTGTGGACAACATAGCTGAAGAACGAAGATACTTACCATTAAGCACAGTATCTTCCAAGGATGCGACACGATTTTCAAGAAAAATCATCCACCCCCAACTACCCTTGGTATGGAAAAATTTTGTTTTTCTCTAAATTTGCTCTATTTTGTTTGAAATACAGTAGGAATATTAAAGATTTTGTATGACAAAATGTATATCTTGAATTTTCCGAGAATAGCCTGTGAAGAACTCTTCATACTGATCGAAGTTTGCATAAATGGTAAACCGTAAGAGATGACTAAAACGTACTACACAAAATTGTAGATATCGTCAAAACACACGACGATTTCCTTTTCATTTCTGTTGTAAGGCTAAACGTTTCTGAGATATTCCTTGCTATTGATTTAAATTTTGAAATATTTAAACTTTTCTCAAACAGGAAGTTGTTCGTGTTTCTTTAATTTTATTCGGGGAATTCAAAGAAACGATTTCAATGACATCGCACGGTGACAGGTTTTAAAAACAGTTGACTGTCGCCATTGCATAATGTATTACCTTAGTTTCCTTCTACTTAAAACGAACAAAGTAATAAGACCATTCTGCTACACGTTATCTCGAAGAGCATGGATAAGAAAGAATAGTCGCCATCCCCAGTAGCCGGAGTCGCTAGCATTGTCGCTCTGCCGCGAAAGGGTCGCGGGTTCGAATCCCGCTATGGGCATGAATGTTTAGTGTTGTGTATTTCCGTGTTTGTGTTCTATGTTGGTTATTCTCTCTCTCTCTCTCTCTCTCTCTCTCTCTCTCTCTCCTGATGGTCAGTAAGGTTAAGCCTGAAGGCCAAATTAAAAAAAAAATCTGATGTGTTCCATTCACATGACTTTCTGTACATCTCTGCAACAAATTATTGTTATAAAGCTTATGCTTCTATTTACTTCATGCTAATCCAGAAACAATTAGCAGAAATAGTCTTATTACTTGCTTCCTTGTAAGCAGAAGCGAAATAAGGGAGTACCATAGATAAAAATGATAGTCAAAAGTTTTTCAAAACTGAAACCAAAAACAAGGAGTATCTCAAAAACGATCAACTCCACGAAAAAAATGTATGTAATATAAAGTGTGTTTTAATGTGCTCTACATTTTTTATGTGGTAAGTTTTTGTCCATCTCTTAGGGTTTAGCAGTTACGCAAATTTCTGTAAAATTCATCCAGAATAAAGTAGTCTTCAGAGGTTATTCCCAGAAAATTCAAGATATACGTTTTATTTGGCAAGTAAATATCTTAAATATAAGAGAATTTAATTCAAATCGTTAGAGTAATTTTTAAAACAGTCAAAATTTTTGAATTTTTTCCATAAAAGGGTAGTTTGGGTGGGGGATTTTTTTGAAAACCTTCGTATAGCATCCTTGGAGGATATCAAACTTAAATACCAAGTTTGGTTTTTGACGCTCTTTTCGTTTTTGAGCTATGCTGCCCACACACACACACACGCGCGCGCGCGGACATTTTTCTAAAAATGTTTTTTTGTTGGATTCAAGGAGTCTCAAAACGTATATTTCCGGTGAAATCTCGGTATCGAATTTTTGGGTGCAATACAATACTTTCTCTATACACTTTGTATATAGTACATATAGAGAGAGTAAAAATCTGCGTGTTATACTGTCTACAAGCTTCCTACAAAAGATTATTCTTCTTTCTACACAATGCGAATCGTTTTTGAGTTATCGTGTTCACAGACACATGGACACACACGGACTTTTTTTTGAAAATGTTTTTTATTATATATAGGGGAAAGTCGGGTTGTATCGGACAGCGGATTGTATCGGAAAAGTAGGATTACAAATTACAGCCACCTGTAGCAGCACTTGTCAAACCAATAACGTGTGTACTAAGGTAGAATACTGCCGCTCTCGCCATTTTGGATCGAGTAGCCAAGGCGTTTGCAAATGGCAATCAGACATTTGGTTTTTTTTTGTGAGTTTTCTAGTGCACGAAGATAACTTAGGAGCTACGTAGCTTGTCTGAAATTGAGTAGA
Organism: Hymenopus coronatus; assembly: GCA_030762935.1. NCBI lineage: Eukaryota > Metazoa > Arthropoda > Insecta > Mantodea > Hymenopodidae > Hymenopus > Hymenopus coronatus. The sequence continues at coordinate 46,131,620 of CM060899.1, forward strand.
ATAATATTTTTAGTGTTTTGTTAGATGTGTGGGTTACTATTCTTTATACTGTAAGCGATAAATACGTCTAAGCCTGACAATGCATTTGTTATAAAACAAAGCTTCGGAGTGCAGCGTTCGGGTTGTATGGGACAAACAATTGGAGGGTTGTACCGGACAATATGTACAAGTTTAAAAGGTTAAATTCTGAATATTATAATTTTATCTTATTAGGAGGAAGAAAAAACGTTATAATTGGGATGAAAAACACATGAAGGAAGCCGTAGAAAAAGTTCGACTTCATGAAATAACAATTAGGGAAGTTAGTAAAAGATATTGTGTACCCAAAATTACCTTAGGTGATAGACTTTAAGGCCTTGTCTTTGAGTAGAATTGAGTTTTTAACCCTAGTTTATCCGTATGCAGAGAAACTAAAAATCAAAATAACGATGAAAGCTGGAAAAGACTTTTGCTATGACTTTATGCAGAGGCATATCTGTCAAAGGCAAAAAGCAAGTGAACAAACCTACCTCAGCAGAAAGAGGTAGGAAAATCACACTACTTCTATCAATAAATGCTTCAGGGAATCTGTTTATTCCTCCTTACTTCGTTCTTCCACGGGTAAGATTAGACGAGTTAAAAAATCTGATGTGAACCATTCACATGACTTTCTCTATATCCCTGCAACAAATTATTCTTAAAAAGCTTATACTTCTATTTACTTTATGCTAATCAGAAAAAAATAGCAGAAATAGTCTTATTACTTGCTTCCTTGTTAGTAGAAGCGAAATAAAGGACAACCGTAGATTAAAGTGATAGTCAAAAGCTGGCTGCTATGTCAGTGAAGTTCATTTGTCTATATGGATAGTAGTTGACAAGTTCCTGTATGAGAAAAATATAAGCTTTTCATATCAGAAACCAAAAATAAGGAATGTCACAAAAATGACGAACTCCACGAAAAAAAATGTATATAACATAAATTGTGTGTTTTAATGTGCTCTACATTTTTTGTGTAGTAAGTTTTGTTCATCTCTTACGGTTTAGCAGTTATTCAAAATTCTGTAAAATTCATCCCGAATAAACTACTCTTCAGAGGCTATTCCTAGAAAATTCAAGATATACATTTTATTTGTCAGTTAAATATGTTTAATATACGAAATTTTAATCAAAATCGTTAGAGCCATTTTTGAGAAAATCAAAATTTTCGAAAAAAGTTCCATGTAAAGGGTAGTTGGGGGTGGGGGGATTTTTCTCAAAATCTTCGTGTCGCATCCCTGGAAGATACTAAACTTAAATACCAAGCTTGGTATTTTACAGATTTTTCGTTTTTGAGTTATCGTGTTCACAGACACACTGACCTTTTTCTGAAAATACTTTTTTTGGATACAGGGGACTCTATATATTTCCACTGAAATCACGGTATCGAATTTTTGGGTGGAATACAATAGCTTCTCTATGCACTGTACATAGTACGTGTAGAGAAAGTAAGAAGTACAAGGATCTAAAGAACTGTGCTGTCACTGTATAATATAATAGATCTGTGGGGGTCTTTTAGATGAGTTGACATTCGTTGTAACTGGTGGCCCAGTTCCCTGGTCAGAATAGAATTCGAACTACCTTCCCCCATAGAATGGTTTGTGAAGGGCGTTTTCTTTCCGTGGCACTAACAAAACATGAAACAAATGAGAGTTCTTGAGTTTCAGACAACTGGAAAGCAGGGAACTTGGCCTTTTGTCGGATTGCCCGCCATAAATTCATGCTGCAACATGGGGTAGACATAATGTGACAGGTGTTTGCTCCCTCATTAGTCTCGCTGCCTTATTTCTAAGAAAGAAGACTTCCAAATTGCTTTAAACCTGTCCACTTTCTAGACTTTTCTGTTGTTTTCGCAATTTTTGTTACTTTCTCTACACGTACTATATACACAGTGTATTGTATTGTATTGTACGCAAAACTCCGATACCGAGATTTCGCAGCAAATATATGTTTTGGGACCCCCTGAATAAAAATAAATCTGATGTGTTCTATCCACATGCCTTTCTGTACATCTCTGCAACAAATTATTGTTAAAAAGCTTATGCTTCTATTCATGCTAATCAAGAAACATTTAGCAGAAATAGTCTTATTGCTTGCTTCCTTGTAAGTAGAAGCGAAATAAGGGAGTACCATAGGTAAAGTGATAGTCAAAAGCTGGCTGCTATGTGACTGAAGTTGCTTTGTTTGTATGGACAGGAGTTGACAAATTCCTGTATGAGAAAAGTATAAGTTTTACTTAGCTGAAATCGAAAACAAAAATATCTAAAAAAAAAACGATCAACTCCACGAAAAAAATGTATATAACAAATGGTGTGTTTTAACGTGCTCTACATTTTATGTGTGGTAAGTTTTTGTCCATCTCTTACGGCTTAGCAGTTATGCAAAATTCCGTAAAATTCATCCAGAATAAAGTAGTCTTCAGAGGCTATTTCCAGAAAATTCAAGATATGCATATTATTTGTCAGGTATTTATCTTTAATATACGGTATTTTAATCAAAATCGTTAGTAATTTTTGAGAAAATCAAAATTTTCGAAAAAAGTTCCATACAAAGGGTAGTTGGGGGTGGGTGATTTTCTTGAAAATCTTCGTATCGCATCCTTGGAAGAAAGTAAACTTAAATACCAAGTTTTGTATTCAACAGTTTTTTCGTTTTTGCGCTATGCTGTCCGTAGGCATACGCGCGCACACTCGCGGAGCTTTTCATAAAAGGTAGTTTGGATGGGGGGGGGGGTTCCTGAAAATCTTCCTGTCGCATCGTTGGAAGATACTGAACCTATATATCAAGCTTGGTATCTAACGGTCTTTTCGTTTTTGAGCTGTGCTGTCCACAGACACACCACGGAATTATTTTATTGGACTCAGGGGACCAGAAAAAATATATTTCAGGTGAAATCTTGACATCGAATTTTTGGGTGGAATACCATACCTTCTCTATCCACTATGTACATTGTACATTTGGAGTTAGAGAAAGTAAATAGAAGGAATGAAGACAAAAACATTGCAGGAACTAAACGAGGCCAGGCAGTGCGCAATGCTGGATGGAGAACACGCCTACTCCGTCGCGTCATAGTGATACTGTTGTGTGCAGCGAACCTTAATCTAGCAATGTTTCGACATCAGACCGAGCTCTGTTTATAAACGTAAATCTGAATTACAGTTTGTAACATCTGTAGCTTTTTTCAGTTCATTGTGTCGAATAGAATGCGCAAAAAAGGTTTGTAAAAAATACTAAGGAACAGTTTCCGAAAATAAGTTTGTTTATAATGTATCTCATGTTTATGCATTTATTGACACTGGTAGGTCTTTATGGATCTTTTCTAACTGGTAGGACTGCATCCATAATCTCGGTAAAGTCTGTTCACGTCTTCCCTTAGCATGTTGCACTTCTCGTTTAGCAACTTTCGTTTTTCTTTTCGCTCTCAGCCAGAATATATATAAGACTCATTAAGTTCTCCTTACCTATACAGGGTACAAGAAATGGAACTTAACCATTTGCCCTAGTTCCTCGAAGAACACGTCTTCTGAAAAAGTAAAACTTTTGCATTAAAGAAAAATATATGTGTTTGGATTAGTTAAGCAGTTTTAGGCCCATTAAAAAAATAAATATAATATTTGTTGTTTCTTTCATATTAATTGTGTGAGGGCAATAGGTAAAGTTGTCATTTTTGAGAAAATCGAAATTTTCGAAAAATGTTCTATGTGAAAGATAGTTAAGTGTGGGAATAATTTCTTGAAAATCTTCATGTTGCATCGTTAGAAAATACTGAACTTACATACCACGTTTGGTATTTAACCGACGCGGACCTTTTTGTAAGTTTGTTTTCGTTTTAGGATTCAAACGACCCTAAAAATGTGTTTGCAGCGAAATCTAGGTATCGAATTTTTGGGTAGAATACAGTACCCTCTCTATCTGCTAAATACATATATTGTACAGTCAAAGACATTAAAAATACTTATCGTAAGACGGGGTCTTTTTCGCTGACTCCGCCCAAGTCGTTCACCTGTTTGCTATGCTCTTAAAAGTGTTTTGGGCAGGGCACGATACCGAAGGAAACGAGGTGGACATGAAATGTAGTTTTTTTTTTTTTTGGTAGTGTTTAACGCCCGCTTTAACTACTTATGGCACCGCAGGCGGTGACACTGATGATACATGAATGATGATGGAGCACCGGTGAAATGCGATGGCGGGGGGAACCGGAGTACCCGGAGAAAACCCGCCCCAGCACCGCTTTGTCCACCAGCGGTCGCTTGGGATCGAACCCCGGACGTCTAGGTGAGAGGGGAGTGGTCTAACCACTCGGCCACGGCGCGGCCCAAACTGTAGTTTGTGATAAATGAAGTTCTGGGTTGCAAACTGATTATTCCCAGACTGTCGGGTTAGACAATACTCGACCACTCTCACCGGGTGGTACAAAATTAGATTAATCTTTTCTCTGCGCTACATACTGAAGTTCTAATGTCAAGGTAATTCGCGCACGCTGCTATCAAGTCAACCTGTTCTGAGTGTGCATCGAGCGGGTTGAGGGGTGAAGGGGGTGGATTGTCCAAATGGTTTTACATTTTCTTACTCGCGTGGCATGCTGTATTAGAATCCCACCAATGAAAATCGTGGAAAAACCCGAATCCTCGTCACACGTTCACATTTTCATAAGTAATGCCACGAGTGTTTTCATCTTGCCGATAATACACGAGCGGAGCGACGAGATGAAAACACGAGTTGTATTTGATAAGACCATTCAGCAAAATAGACTGTTAGTAATTTATAATATATAGGAAGGGAGATTTCATCAAGTTATGATTGTAATACTTACACTAGTTCTCAAATGGTAGATGACGCTTTCCACAATGTTTATTTACCGAATATTTTTTGTCTTCCTTTCTTTCTTCACTACCTCCTGAATTATATGACCGATCGTGTCTACCCCAATGTAGGCATATCGATAGCAGCAATAGAAATAGGAAACAATTGTTTTATTTGAGGTTATTGTACTCATCTCATACATAAGAGATACAAATAATGATTATTTTCACTCCTTATTATGAACTGAATAAAACTTTAAATAAACATTGTAAGTGGACTAATTGAAAGTACAATTGTGTAACTGACAGTTATTAAAAGTGAAGGTTAGTTGACTGGATTGTCATCGCATTACCGATGACAGGAGATTAAACATATGAACGTCAGGTGCGACAAGATTTCAAAAGAAATGAACATCAGCTGCGATAAGATGTTTCGTCAAATCGTTCCGCGACTGGTTGAAATTGCCTAATCTCGGTCATTTCACTGGCGCTTTAATAGTGGAGTTGAATTGCCAGCAAATCACAGCGCCAGGCTTATTATTTTCTCTACACGTATTATTTACAGTGTATAGAGAAGGTATTGTATTGCACCCTAAAATTTGATACCGAGATTTCACCGGAAATACATGTTTTGAGGCCCGTGTGTCTGTGGGTAGCATAGCTCAAAAACGAAAATACCAAACGTGGTATTTAAGTTTGGTTACTTCCAAGGATGCGACAAGAATATTTTCAAGAAAATCCCTCCACCCACAACTATCCTTTACGTGGAACATTTTTCGAAAAGTTTTATTTTCTCGAAAATAGATCTAACGATTTTAAATAAAATCTCTTATATTTAAGATATTTACATGACAAATAAAATGTATATCTTCAATTTTCTGAGAATAGCCTCTGGAGACATGTTTATTCTGGACGAATTTTGCGGAATTTTATATGACTGGTAAACCGTAAGAGATAGACAAAAACTTACCACACAATAAAATGTAGAGCTCGTTAAAACACACAATTTATCTTATAATCATTTTTTTCGTGAGGTTGACCGTTTTTGAGATATTCCTTGTTGTTAGTTTCAGCTTTAAAATACTCATACTTTTCTCTTACGGGAATTTGTCAACTCCTGTGCATGCAAACAAGGCATTTGAATCACAAAGCAACCAGCTTTTAAAATATTTGACTTCATTTCCCTCCTATTTACAAGGAAGCAAGTAATAAGACGCTTTCTACTAAAGTTTATCTCTATTAGCATTAAGTAGATAGAAGAATACGGTTTTTAACAATAATAATTGCAGACATTTAGAGAAAGGCATGTGAATGGAATGTATCAGATTTTTTTTAATGTCTTTGAGTGTAAATACGTGCTAGAAAAAGTACATTGGGAAGCCAACAACTTTACAATTAGGTTCTAATATCCAGCACTAAGTAAACTACATATTATTTTTCTACTTTGGTGATTGAGGGAACCCACAAAACTCTCAGACAGATTGGTTGATACACGGGTATTGAACAAAGGACCTCCTAAATACGGACCATAGACGTAGCTGCCTGTAATAGTTACAAGCATTTGCATGTGAACCCCATCACTGGTTATTCTCTGCGTTCCTCAACCTCTTAGAAAACAAAGATGAAGAAGCCAGGTTGGCAAAGCGGGTAATATGTGACAGGTCATTGGAATCATAAATGCTGGCGGTCGGAGAGAGAGAGAGAGAGCGGTAGGGCTTGTGCGCCGAGCGCGACATGGAATGTTGCGGTAGGTCAGTGCTTGCATGTATGTGATATCGCCAAGCTCTGCTAATATAATATATTGCCGTATTTCCCAGACTTACAACCATGTTTGCACTTCAATGCCTTGTAAGCTGTAGGGCTATTTCCTCCTCACTCTTGCTTTGTTTTTGTCGAAGTCTACAGGATGTTTCGGAATCAAATACGCAGCAGCATTAAGGCGATGTGAAATTTGGAAAATGGTCAGTAAGTAAGATATCTTATTTCAATGTATACCAGTTATCAAGCACAATAATATAGTTTTGCTACAAATAAAAAGTGTAGCTTGCATGATATTAAGTACTATTATTACTGTCTAAATAAAAATTAGCCCAGTGATGCATTCACATTTACATAAAACGTCTACAGTCTTTCAGTAAATGAGTTTACAAATAGATGTCTTGTATTTGTTTACATTAAGCCCTCTGACTAGTGTAGAAAACTGTGATGTGTTCCATTCACATGCCTTTCTCTACGTCTCGATAACAAATTATTGTTGAAAAGCTTATTCTTTTATCTGCTTCACGCTAATAGAGATAAACATTAGCAGAAAAGCTTTTATTGCTTGTTCTAAGTAAAAGGGAAATATGGGTAGTACACTAGGCGAAGACGTTGTTGGTTGCCACGTGGATGAAATCTGTTTCTTTGCATTCACATTCTTGTATGTGAAAAGTGTTTTAAAGCAACGCAATGCAATAGTTTGCAAACTCCAAACTCTCTCCTTGCGTTTCGTGCAAAGAGAATTCTGCTTCTTTTCTCTATGCATTGTCTATGAATCCGATAACAGACGACCGCACTGCAAGATTTTACAGGTCTGCTGTACATGCATGCTCTTCTATTTGGCCGTGCAGTGCCGCGCCATCTCTAATTTCTTTCAAGAGGTTATGGCATTATCCTTCTTTGATTTAATGGATGTAACTCATCTGCGTATAGATCTTTTAATTCTCATAAATTTAAGGCGCAGAGAGATAATTCTTGGGTCATTAAACGTGTAGCTTTATCATTTTCTGCAGTCTCAATGCTTATACTATTTTCAATAATTTTGAATGATAAATTATTATGACGTCACTGCCGCGAGCGTCAGTTGTTATTATGCATAGTTATTTGTAAAATATTGAGTGAATTTTCTTATATGATATTGTTGGCTATGTTATTCAATATGAAGCCTGCGGAGCACTTGGAAGATATTCGCATGTAATTTACAGATCTAGAAACTCGTGCCAACGCTTACGACTGCATTCTGAATGCTCTTTCCTCGCACTTGCGCTTATATTGCGTTACGTCTGCGCTTGCAGCTCGTTGTGAATGTAGCTTAAGTCAGGACAGGAAAGAAAATATGCAGCAGTTTACAAACGCAACCTCTAAATTCGCACAATAATGCTGTGCTTGGCATTTGCTGTCATTTGTATGTGTACCTGCAGACAATTACTGCGCTTTTCTTTCTGAACATTCTGAACTATGCACATTAATTAGTGCTCTAGCGTGTTTAGATGCCATTTAAAGTATTTCCCTTTGTTTCTGGTTAATAATTATTGCAATATGTGAGAACGGAAGGATTAATAGTTCATTTAAGTTCTCGCAAAACAGCTCCGGCTCGCTTTAACGATAATTGTACAAGATAGCTCGCATAAATTTACTGTTACACGTTATGTGCAGGAAACGATAGAGTTACCTAACATCCAAATCATTTAGAGAATAATAGAGAATGCACAAAGTGTGAAAATAAAGTAGTAAAACTGACTTTTACTTTCTCTAGCACGTACCTAGACAGCATAAATAAAAATGTTCATGTTTTCTACCACATTCTTTCACTACCTAATTCATGCTAACCGAGATAAACATTAGCAGAACTGGTCTTATAACTTTATTATTTTCTCTATACACACTATGCACCCAAAAATTCGATTCCGAGATTTCACCGGAAATATATGTTTTGAGACCCCTGAATGCAAAAAATTTGTGTGTGTGCCTGTCTGTGTGTGTGTGTGTGTGTGTGTGTGTGTGTGTGTGTGTGTGGGTGGGCAGCATAGCTCAAAAGTGAAATGACCGTTAAAAGTCAAATTTGGTATTTAAGTTTGGTATCTTCCAAGGATGCGACACGAAGATTTTCAAGAAAATCCCCCCACCCCAAACTACCCTTTACATGGAATTGTTTCGAAAAATTCGTATATTAAAGATGTTTACCTGAAAAACATAATGTATATCTTGAATTTTCTTAAGACTACTTTATTCTGGATGCATTTTACGGAATTTTGCATAATCGCTAAACCGTAAGCGATGGACAAAAACTTACAACACAAAACAAATGTAGAGCACCTTAAAACACACAATTTATGTTATATATATTTTTTCTGGAGTTGGTCATTTTGGAGATAAGCCTTGTTTTTGGTTTCAGTTTTAAAAACCCTGCTTTTCTCATACAGGAATTCAACAATTCCTGCCCATACAAACAAAGGAACCTCAGTCACATAGCAACCAGCTTTTGACTATTACTTTAACTTATGCTACTTCCTTATTTCGCTTCTACTTACAAGAAAGCAAGTAATAGGACTATTTCTGCTAATTTTTGCTAATTTTCAATTAGCATGAAGTAAATAGAAGTATAAGCTTTTTAACAATAATTTGTTGCAGAGAGGTAGAGAAAGTCATGTGAATGGAACACATCAGATTTTTCTTGTAAGCAGCAGGGAAATAAAGGAATACAGTGGGCTAAAGCGATACTCAAATCTTTTAAAAGCTGGTTGCCATTTGGTTGAAATTCGATTGTTTTAATTGCCAGGAGTTGACAAATTCCCGTATGAGAAATATCCTGAAAACGTTCAAGTCTACAAGAAAATCATATTGTGTGTTTAGTTTTTGTTCATCTCTTACTGTTTAATCGTTATGCAAAATTCTGCAAAACTCATCCAGAGTAAAGAGGTCTTCACAGCCTATTCTCAGAAAATTCAAAATATAGGTACATTTTATTAGTGATGTAAATATATTAATAAATATCGTTAGAGTCATTTTTGAGAAAACATTTTCAAAAACATTTTCCATGTAAAGGGTAGATTGTGATGGGGCTATTTTTGAAAATCTTCGTGTCGCATCCTTGGAAGATACTGTCAAGTATGGAATTTTTCCGACTTTTCGTTTTTGAGTTCACAGACATGCACGGACTTTTTTTTTCTTAAAATTTTATGTGAAACAATTGAGGTTCGGTTCGTTTTACATGTACTATGTAGAGTAAATAAAAAGCATGTCATGTTATATTGTTTTATATTAGCTCTATTTAATGTAGAAAAATTATTATTTTTCGTACCTCCAAAACTTTTGATTTTTCAAAATGTAAGAATTTATTTCTAAAATTGAAGCATTATTTCGAAAAAGTAATGCCACATTTTAATGTGTTTTAGAAAGATAGTATTACATTACTGAAACAAATTAGTGAAAACCTGCATCGTGTGGAACATCTTACTATGGAAAGTATTGATGAAAGGTTTGCTAGAAAATAAGGTTTAAAGTTGGGAATGCCTATTAATAAGTTCAGTTAATTGATGACTAAAGTTCGCCAAGTGGGATAAACGTTTATTTTCGTGAAGTATAACTCATATTGTTTTATTACGAAAAAAAAATTCGAAATGTTTGGTCAAATTTCACAAATGCATCATCTTGAATACAAAGTAATCGCATCCAAGCAAATGATACATCATCTGAAAATTTTCCTTCCACAATATTCTGTTGAAAGAGGAAGAAAATCTGATGTGTTTTATTCACACGTGTTCAAAATGTCTGTGACAAATTATTGTTGAAAAGCTTAATCTCCGATAGTCAAAACTTTTTAAAAGCTGGTTGCAATGAGGTTAAAATCCGTTTGCATTTCTCAATTTCGTATAAGAGAACTTTGGGCATTTTAAAACTGAAACCAATAACGGGGGGCATCTGAAAAATGGTCAACTTCATGAAACAAAACTTATAGGTATGAGATAAATAATGTGCTTTAGACGAGATCTACATTTTTTGTGTAGTGTCTATCTCTTATAGTTAAACAATTATTATGAAATATTCAGAAAAATTCATTTTTCTGAGGCTATTCCCAAAAAACAAAGTATATAGTTTACTTGCCATGTAAATATCTTTAATGTACGGTATTTTAATCATAATTGTTACATCCTTGTTTTAAGAAAATCAAAGTTTTCAATTTTTTTTTTTTTTCATGTAAAGGGTAGTTGGGGGCGGGGGAATTCTCTTGAAAATCTTCATGTCGCATCCTTGTAAGATACTGAACTTAAATATCAAGTTCGGTATTTATCGGACTTTTCACTAACTCACGCGCACACACACACACGCGCGCGCGCACACACCACACACAGGGACATTTTTACAAAAATGTTTTTCTTTTTACTTTCTCTAGCCCCGTATGTACAATGTACATAATGATAAAGAAGTATTGTATTCCACCCAAAAATTCGATGTCGAGATTTCACCGGAAATACATGTTTTAGGACCCCCTGAGTCCAAAAAAGCATTTTCAGAAACAGGTCCGTGTGTGTTTGTGTGTGTGTGTGTGTGTGTGTGTGTGCGCGCGCGCGCGCCTATGGACAGCATAGCTCAAAAACGAAAAGACGGTAAAATACCATACATGGTATTTAAGTTTGGCATCATCCAAGGATGCGACCTGAAGATTTTCAAGGAAATCCCCCCACCCCTACTACCCTTTAAATGGAAAAACTTTCGAAAATTTTGTTTTTCTTAAAAATGACTAAAGCCATTTTTATCACAAACAAAATGTATATCTTGCATTTCCTGGGAATAGCTTCTAAAGACCTGTTTATTCTGGATGACTTTTGCTTTATTTGGCATAACAAGTAAACCGTAAGAGATACGCTAAAACTTACTATACAAAAAATGTAATCTTATTAAAATACCCAAGTTATGGTATATACATTTTTTTTCGTGGAGCTCACCGTTTTCGAGGTATTCCTTAGTTTTAGTTTCAATTGTGAAGTATTTATACTTTTCTCCGTTTTTCTTTAGTTCTACCCCTGGCCAAGCAAAGGAGCGATTTGCAATGACAATCGCCTAACGACAGCTTTTAAAACATTTGAGTATCACTTTAGCTTAGTGCATTCCCTTAGTTCCATTCTACTTATAAAGAACTAAGTAATAAGAACATTCTGCTAGTGTTTATCTCGATTAGTATGGTGTTCAAAGAATAATTATCTTTTGTAAGAAGTTTGTTTGTAGAGTAGCTAGTGAAAATCATGTGAGTGTAACAAATCAGTTTGTTTGTTTGTTTTTTTTATGCTGGGGGTCTTAAACATGTATTTCCGGTGAAATTTCGGAATCAAATTTTTGGGTGTATTACAGTACCTTCTCTATACAATATGTACATAATGCGTGTAGAGAAAGTAATAAAAGCAAAGCTGAAAATGTCCTTTGTGTTCTTTCTTACGAATGCAGATGAGCTTTTGTGTTGATGCTTGAACAAGAAACAATGTCCCGAGGCTGTGCCAAGAATTCAGTTCTCTTTTCTGGCAAGTTCGCACAGGTAAGAATTAACAATTACCATGCAGCCAGCTGATTCACTGCTCAAAATAGCCAAATTAAGACATCAAAGAGAAAGTATGCGTTGGCCCTGTTTGAATAGAAACTAGTATGTTGATGACTAAAAATGTTTGAAAAATCCTCTACAAAATGACTTAATTTTTACTTTCTCTGTGTACTACGTCCATAATGTAAAGAGAAGATATTGTATTCCACCCAAAAATTGGATACCGAGATTTCGCTGGAAACACATGTTTTAGGTCCCCCTGAATAAAAAAAAAAAAGGAAAAAAAAAAAGCATTTTGGAAAAAGTTCCTTGCGTATGTCTGTGGACAACACAACTCAAAAACGAAGAAACCATTAAATACCAAACTTGGTATTATTTAAGTTTAGTTTCCTCCAAGTATGTGACATGAATCGCTGACGAATCGACCACGAAGGCAGTCAAATATTCCCTGTTATTGGTTTCAGTTTTAAAATACTTAAAACTTTTCTCATTCTGGATTTGTAAACTCGTGTACATGCAAATTACATGGTAACTAGGTTTTAAAAGAGTTGATTATCCTTTAGCGTATTATGTACCCTTTTCCGGTCTACTTGCAACAAAACAAGTAATAAGACCAATTCTGCTAATATTTATTTCTATTAGCATGAAATAGATCGAAGAATAAGCTTTTTAACAAGAATTTGTTACAGAGATGTAGAGAAAGTCATGTGAATGAACACATATTTTTTAAAAAAAAATGTTTGATATGTTTCAATTACTTGACACTCATTCTGCAACAAAGTATCTGTACAGAAGTTTATTCATCCATCTACTTGTAACTAATCAGGCTAAGCATTAGCAGAGATTGTTTTATTACATATTTATTTATGAATTCAAAATAAAAATGTAAATGGCGTGTTATTTATGGACGCTCTCTAACTACTGTGGTTTTCAGCGTCCTATTCTATATTGGGCGTGAAAGACCGCTTAATTTTGCTCAGAGGCCTCTCTATCAGGCTTGAGATTCTTTTACGGGCCGTAAATCTACGATACGGGACCAGCGGCTTTACTTCCCTTCCGAAGAAGCCATGCTAAGGATTTTTACACCCGAAAAAAATCCATCGTCCTTCGCGGGGTTTGAACCCGCGACCTTGAGTATATGAAGCTAGCATGGTAACAATTACACCACGGAGGGCGATTTATGAATTCAAGGGGAATAAGGGATACACTAGGCTAATCTTTTAAGAGTCGGTGTCAGTATGATGGCTTGAATTCCGCTATGCTTGCATGACCAGTATGAAATAAACAAAAGAAAAAAAAATGAAAACAATAGAAAAAACACCGAATAGGAATTCTCATTTCAGAAAAGCAAACATTTTGGAAAATTTAAATAAAAAACAAGGAATAGCTCGGAAATGGTTAACTTCACAAACGATTTATTTTACATAACTTGGGAGTTTTAAAGAGATCTACATCTTCTGGACAGTAAGACATTGTTCATCTCTTTCGGTTTACCAGTTTTGCAAAACGTCTTCAGAGTTTTTCCCCCAGAAAATTCAAGATAGTTGTCTTGTAAACCTGTTTAATAATACATTTCAACTAAATCAAATCGTTAAAATCATTGGTGAGAAAATCGAAAATTTCGTTAATGTAACGGGTGGTTTGAGGTGGGGGAATTTTCCTGAAAATGTTTGTATCGCATCGCACTCTGTAAGATATCACACACACGGAATTTTTTCTGTAAAGCTTTTATTTATTCGGGAGTCCTCAAAAGATGTAATGCCGGTGAAATATGGGCATAGACCTTTTGGGTGGAATGCATATCTCTTCACTACTCTAATTGTTCATGGTAAAGAAAGCAAAAATAATACTGATAAATTTTAATCAAAAGATGGTATAATTAAGATATTCCACGTTTATGACATCATCATAAAAGGGAGTAATTAAATAAAGGAACATGATACATTTTGATCATTCATAGTGGTCTTAGGCAGTTACTCCACACTAGAGAAAGCGTTTTATCCGAATCGATACTGATTAACTCATCAGTGTGCAGTGATTTCGTCATCGCTGTTTGTTAAGCGGCAAATTGGAATATGGCGAACTCAACTTCGTCCAAGCTTCAAAAATGTAAATGCGTTTTATTTATAGACGCTCTTTAACTGCTGTGGTTCTCAGCGTCCCATTCTATATTGGGCGTGAAAGACCGCTCAATTTTGCTCAGAGGCCTCTCTATCAGGCTTGAGGTTCTTTTGCGTGCCGTAAATCTACGACACGGGACCAACGGCTTTACGTCCCTTCCGAAGGAAGCCATGCTAAGGATTTTTACGCCCGAAAAAATCCATCGTTCTCCGCCGGGTTTGAACCCGCGGCCTTGGGTATATAAAGTTAGTGCTAAAAGCATGTGTTACAAAAACAACAGAATAGATATATAATCACACCATTTGCTTTTAGGACTATACGCCACTGCACTATACTTAATGTGCTCTATAAAAGTATATGTACTTCCTTTTTTTTTTTTTTTTTTCTCCATACACATAAAAACAAAGAGTATAAAAAAATTAGTGTTAAAATATATAAATAAATATAATTTCATTATATGTAACACTGATGTAATATCAGATGATAGTTTTCTAATTATCGACATAATAGTTACTACTAGTAATTATATAAAATGAAAATATGATAAAACATTCCTAGCCATTTTTCCAAATCATTTTATGTATTATTATTATTGTAACTTTTATTGTTGGACATCTTTTATAATCTGCTACAATTTGTTCTCATAGCTTAATTTTATATAACTATTATAACGTATGATAAAATATTTTTTGTAATACTCACTTATAACATTTTTCGTTAAAAGCCTCTAAATGTATATTGTTCTGTGTCACTTGGCAAACTCATTTATGAGTCAGACTAATAAATAAAAATAACCATGGTAACCATTATACCACAGAGAGCGACTCCAAGCTTCAAGATTTGTATTTTTAACAACTGCACATTCAATTAATTGTGTTCCAATAAATGTGTATTGAAACCTTTCTTGCCTTCACTCTGTTAACATGTAGTTAATGTGATTAATATATCTTAAGTTATCTTACAGAGTGTTCTAGGCTAAGTAGTGTTGTTTATTATTTCCGCTCTCAATAGTTGGCAACAGACCTATAGTATTTATAATTTAGTAGGCCATGATAGAGGTTTCTTTTAATTAGCTTCCCAAGAAATCATAATAATATGCTTTTCATATGCATATTATAGTTTTACATAAGGAATTTTATTTCGTCAGTCAGTTACTCGTGATTTCATCTTACTTTCAGTAAGAACACCATTCGTGCAATTTCAGAAAATATTGTGTTTCTTAATAAACAAGCTTATTTGTAATAAACCAGAGCATGTGTCTACATCATGTGAAAGTTTCGGTCTGATATCTTAAATAGTTTGAGTTAAAGAATCATAAATTTAGCATACTATTTGATCTTCCCTTAAACGTTACCATGGAAAAGCAAATTCCACTCCCTCGAACACGATTTTCTGAAAAAATCCTGGTTTAGAATGAAGATTTTTGTGACAACATATAGTTGACATTCGGAATCTGTGTCCTGTAAGGCGCCATGGCCTCAGATGGCTCTCCAGGATACACAGATTGAGATTTGGCAGGAAAGGTTGGCGCAATTGTACATCCATGTGAAAAAAAAAAAAAAGCAAAGGCGGAGCGGTTTGTTGCTTGTGGGTGACCTTGACGGGGTATTTAAGTCCGTTGACCGAACCAACTGAGCTGGGTTCTCTGCCTGTTGTTGACTACATACCTTCCAACATGTCACGGTGACATACTTCACCTCAACCAGGAAAGTTTCCCAGAAAATCACGATTAAGTGCGTCTTGCCTGTGTAATTCAAGAAGTAATTAATGAAATCGGATGCTGGTAAAGAAACTTGTGAAGCCTTAATATGTATATGTATCTTTGTTATATGCTTGTAATTTAAACCAATCTTATCACAACTTTTTTTAACTAATCTGCAAGCAATTGGGCACACAGATAGCTTTGTAGTTGACTTTCCGTTTAACAAGTTTACGACGGTTGGCTAATTATACAAGAAAGCTCACCAGGAGGTGATGCATTTAATTTTTTTTTTTGCAATATAATTTATTTTGGGTCGCTTTAACAGCATGGTCATATCGCGACCTTGTTCTACGACTAATTTTTTGTCGCCCTCCGTGGTGTAGTGGTTACCATGCTGACTTCATATACCCAAGGTCGTGGGTTCAAACCCGGCGGAGGACGATGGATTTTTTTGGGCGTAAAAATCCTTAGCATGGCTTCCTTCGGAACGGAAGTAAAGCCGTGGGTCGTAGATTTACGGCACGTAAAAGAACCTCAAGCCTGATAGAGAGGCCTCTGAGCAAAATTAAGCTGAGATCCACAGCAGTTAAAGAGCGTCCATAAATAAAACGCCATTTCATTTCATGACTAATTTGTGGAACAGTAGCTTTGATTATCCTCTTGTTCAAAACCTAAGGACAAAAGTAACAACCACATGCTGTGCCACTGTGAAGTAACATAGCCCGATGAAACATGAGTGATACAAAGAGAGAACTGCTACGTTAGGCAATTAAGTGAAATATATACAATGAAATGAACAGAAATCAAGCTTTTGTTCATAGAAAATAAGCTGCACTAAAGTCATTGAGTCATAAGACTGTTCGTTAGATTTATAAAAATAGAAACATGGTTCTTAAATGGACTCTGAACTCATTTTTATGGATGCAAATGCGCGGCCGCGTCGAGCAGCGCAGGGGAGGATTTCTTAAAACGAAACGATATTCGACCTGCCATTCCCCCCGATTTAAATCCCATTGAACACGGGTGCGATGCTTTGGGGGGCCGCATTGTCGCCATATGCACCAACGACCATCCAACAGTTATCAACAATGCTGGTGGAGGAATGGAACGCCCTTCCACAAAAACTCCTTACCAACCTTGTGGCAGACATGGAAGCACGGTGCAGAGCAAGATTGCTGTTTTATAATGCTACAGAACCAACAATGCTGCCGAAAGATGGAATCGCCGTTTCGACAAAATTGTTTCTTTTCATACAATAAATCTGAATTGGAAAGGAAAAAACTAATAAAGTCTGTAGTTAATTTGACAAGAGGATTGCTAATAGCTTGAAAGATCTCGAGGAAACCGGCGATCTAAGAAAATATTTCAAAACTGTTATATATGTCCAAAAATTAAGATAAATGACAAATTCTGTTTTGAACGAAAACGGTTGGATCAGAACGAATTAATAATGAATGAAGAAAGATAACTAATTCTCTCTGAATCATCTTAAATAAGTGAAAGGATAGTTAGCCATGAAGAAAAATAAAAAGAAAAAAGAAAAACCAGCCTCCATTCAAGAGTTCGAATCTCGCTTATGTTCTCCCCCCCCCCCCGGTGGTTTCCTTTATTCTAAGAAGACTATTGTTGAGTAACTTTAAGCTCCATGAACCCCGAGACCATTTGAGCGTGACTTCACCAATTCCATTCATCGTCCGATATGGCCAGCCGGGTTAACGGACGTTAAACTCATTAAAAAGGCAAGTTCTTATAGAACGAAAGTAATATAGAATAATTATATTAATAATAACAACACCTTGGCGCGCAATAAGAGATCATTTCCACGACAAGAAATGAAATGCTGAGAATCTCTTTAAAAACATGTTTCGACAAAATAATAAACATGACCACTCTCGCCATTTCACCAGTTATTGGTGAAAGTAAGATATTTCGCCACGTGTCATTCGTTGTCATGGTGTCTGCAACAGTTTCAAAATCCACAGTTTACAATCGCTTCTTTATGACTCAGTTATCCAAGAGTTTCAAGCAATTGCAAAATTTCATGGCGTAGTAGGCATAATTTGTCACCCGATGTGCATAATGCAGCAGTAATTTATCACTTAGTACTTAGACGGTTATCAATGCAAGAATACTATAGGTGTACAGCGGAGGAAAGCATATAGTTATGCGCAGGCGTGCCGTGAGTAGGGATGTTTTCCCCACTGCGCATCATCTTCCTCTGCTAGCTGTGCGCGCATGAACATCAGCTTGTTTGCCCCTGTAGTGACGATGACTGATGATTAAGTGGCTGATGGGTAACACTAGGAGACAGAGAGGGGAAGGCAAGCAGTTCCTCAAGCAACAATACTTCTGAACACTTTTCTAAGTAGTAAACATATAATTACTAACATGTGGCACACTGGCCAGGTTCTGTACAGAACCGTTTAAAAATTATGTTCGAAACTGTAAGACTACACTTTGATCAAATTCTTTTGTAACAGCCCAAAGGATAAAGATAAGAAACAGTTGCTCGTGCCCAGGACGGTTACATATTTTAGCTGTTAAAAAAGCAGTTTTAGAAAGAGGTCCGTGTGTGTCTATGAACAGCACTGCTCGAAAATGAAGAGACCGTTAAATACCAACCTTGTATTTAAGTTTGGTATCTTTCAGGAATGCGACACGAAGCTTTTCAAGAAAATCCCCCCATACCAAAACACCCTCTACATGGAATAAATTTCCAACATTTTGATGTTCTCAAAAATGGCTCTAACACTTTTGATTAAAATTTCTTATATTTAAAATATTTACGTGCCAAATAAAATGTATATCTTGAACTTTATGGGAATAACCTCTAAAGACCTCTTTATTCTGGATGCTTTTTATTTGATTTTGCATAGCTGGTAAACCGTAAGAGATAGTCAAAAACTTAGTACACAAAAAATGTAGATCACAATAAAACACACAATTTGCGTCATACACATTTTTTTCGTGGAGTTGGCCGTTTTCGAGATATTTTTTGTTATTGATTTTAGTTTTAAAATACAAACTTTTCTCATATGGGAACTTGTCATCGCTTGGTCACGCAAAGATACGGATTTCAATTCCATAGCAACCATATTTTAAAACATTTGACTGTCGGTTTAGCCAAGTGTGTTCCCTTTTTTTAGCATTAGATATATAGGAGAATAAGCTTACTAACAATAATTTGTTACAGAGATGTAAAGAAAGTCATGTGAATGGAGCACATCAGATTTTTTGTAGGGTTGTACAGATAGATCAGCTAAGTTTCTCTAATTATCGCTGCCATGTTCTTCAGTTTCTGCATGCAAGTTTGAAGCCAGGGAACAGGTAGTCGAAGGATCTGTTCCGCCTGGCACACCTCATGACCACACACGTCGCGTTTCTCGCACATTAGACCCTTCAGAGCACTGTTAATTAACCATTTCCACCCTTTTCCCCTACACAAAGTGCACACTTTCAAACAGATAACTTCACGTTTTACCGTTATTTTCTCAAATGTTTTATGATATATTAACAACACTTGAGTTGTAAAATTGCTCCCTTAAAGCTGCCTTAACGAGGGCATAAACAAGTAAAAGAAGGGAAAATGGCCTTCAACACTGGCGCCCCATGATTTAGAGAGGATGTAATGTCCTAAGTTGAAAGTAACTGCCAGGATTTTGAGACAAGGTGCAATTTCTACGTACCACCTTTCATAGACGCCGACTTTTGTATATTTGTAATTAGGCAGGTATTGCTAAACTATGTATTTCAGTGACTAAAGTAAAAAATCTGATGCGTTCCATTCACATGACTTTCTCTACATCTCTGCAACAAATTATTCTTAAAAAGCTTATACTTCTATTTACTGTATGCTAGTCAGAAAAAATTAGCATAAATAATCTTATTACTTGCTTCCTTGTAAGTAGAAGCGAAATAAGGGAGTACCACAGGTTAAAGTGATAGCCAAATGCTGGTTGCTATGTGACTGAAGTTCTTTTGTTGTATTGGCAGGAGTTGAAAAATTCTTGTATGAGAAAAGTATACGTTTTTTAAAGCTGAAACCAATAACAAAGAAATATATCAAAAAATGATCATCTCCACGAAAAAATGTATGTGACATAAACTGTGTTTTGTTGTGATCTACATTTTTTGTGTAGTAAGTTTTTGTCTATCTCTTACAGTTTAGCAGATATGCAAAATTCAATAAAAATCATCAAGAATAAAGAAGTGTTTAGAGAGTATTCCCAGAAAATTCAAGAAATACATTTTATTTGAACATGTAAATATCTTAAACATAAGATATTTTAATTAAAATCGAGAGCTATTTTTGAGAAAATCAACATTTCGACTTTTACTTTCTCTACACGTACTATGTACATAGTGTATAGAAAAGGTATTGCACTCGATACCGAGATTTCACTGGAAATATATCTTTTAGGGTCCCCTGTAACCAAAAAAAGTATTTTCAGAAAAAGGTCCGTATGTGTGTCTGTGAACACATAACTCAAAAACGAAAAGTCGGTAAAATACCAAACTTGGTATTTAAGTTTAGTATCTTCCAGGGATGCGACACGAAGATTTTGAGAAAAATTTCCCCACTTCTAACTACCCTTTACATGGAACTTTTTTTCGAATTTTTTTAATCAAAGACGAATTAACGGAGGAGAAATGAGAGAGAATCGTCAAGTGAAGCCATTTTAATAACACATCGAGCAGGGTTCTCATTGGTTGATTCCTACGTTGCATATTAACTTTGACGCAAAAATTTGGCATTTGCAAGTTTCAATGTTAACACACTACGCCCTCGGTGGTGTAGTGGTTACCATGCTGACTTCATATACCCAAGGTCGCTGGTTCAAACCCGGCGGAGGACGATGGATTTTTTCGGGTGTAAAAACCCTTAGCATGGCTTCCTTCGGAAGGGAAGTAAAGCCGTGGGTCCCGTGTCGTAGATTTACGGCACGTAAAAGAACCTCAAGCCTGATAGAGAGGCCTCTGAGCGGTCTTTCACGCCCAATTTAGGATGGGACGCTGAGAACCACAGTAGTTAAAGAGCGCCCGTAAATAACACGCCATTTTTGCAGCAGTTCTAATTGGTTTTGTGCATTTAATTCTGCGTCTATATTCTAAGTCAGTGCGTCTGCGGTTGATTTTCAATGTGAATAACCCTTTACACCACGGAGGGTGACAGATTTTTGGAAGGTTTTAGTGATAGGGGAAATATATGAAGTTGTTGAGAGTTTTTCTGTTGGGTGTTGAATTTCTTGACAAAGAAAAGCGTGAACGCGCGGTAGAAGGCCGGTGTGGGACGCACAACCTCCCTCAGAGATTGTTACCAGAGGCGTCAGCTGTTGAGAAATCTGCAACCATCGTTTCGCTTCAGACTGCACCGGCCTCTATCGCTCATGCCGTAAATGCTACACATTCATGTGCCATAAACTTCTTGTGGCAGTCTGGCAGCTTTCTTTGTTCCTTCATGTGCAAGTTCTCTCCCTCCCGTCTATCCGACTGACTGGTTGCCCCACTCTTGTCTTTGTGACTGACCACAGTCAACATTCGCCCTGGAAGCGGCAGAACAACAACCTGCCTTCCCACCACTGTGTACTCCGATTTGTACTTGTTCCTCAAATCAGGCTTACCTTGTGCCGTGGACTTGCATGTTACGTAGTAAATGCTTTCATCGCCAGTTTCGAAGGCTGCACAGATGGCAAACGTGTCCTTCGCCCTCAACATTCGCATCCGCCCTCTGTGCCATTAAGGTAGACAAGGTTTTGTTTGAGTAGATAGCTGTATTGATTCTTCCTATACTGTCACTAAATTTTTATACAGTTTGTCGTAGTTTGTAGTAACAGTGCACACGTAGTCATGCACACTATCGAATTATTTGGTAGTTGAACTATCGTTTTATTCGATTCTTATCTAGGTATTCGGTTTTAGAAAGTCCTCTATTTACATTTTCTACCCGAACTATGTACATAGAGTTCAGAGAAGGTATTGTATTGCACCCAAAAATTCTATACCAAGACTTTACCGGAAATACATGTCGTGAGACCCCTGAATCCAGAAAAACCATGTTTAGAAAAAATTGTGTGTGTGTGTGTGTGTGTGTGTGTGTGTGTGTGTGTGTGTGTGTGTGTAAACAGAATGGCTGAAAAACGAAAAGTTGGTTTTATAACAAACTTGGTATTTAAGTTTAGTATGTCTAAAGAATGCGACATAAAGATTTTCAAATCCCTGCACAATCTCGGTATCGAATTTTTGGGTGGAGTGGGAACCTTCTCTATACACTATGCACATAGTGCGTATAGAGAAAATAAAAACGTGCCCGCCTAGGTAGTGTCGTGGTAGCGTGTCTGCTTCACATTCAAAAGGTCGTCAGTTCGAATCTCCCTTAGGGTGAGTTGCCCGGATAAGGTTTTTTTCGGGGTTTTCCCTTATCCTGAAAAGACAAATGTCGAGTAACTTTAAGCTCCATGGACCCCGAGATCCTTTGAGCATCATTTCACGAATTCCGATATGACCAACCAGGATAAAAGACGTTAAGCTAAAAAAAAAAAAAAAAAAAAAAAAAAAAAAAAAAAAAAAAAAAAAAAAAAAAAAAAAAAAAAAGTACATGGTGAGGAGAAGAAATAATAGTGGTTGCTAGGCGAGAAGCAATTTAAAATTAGAACTGAAACTTTCCTGGCGACGTATTAATTCAAAATCTTCTCGGGCTTCTAGCCAGGTAAAAAGCAATTGTTTCTCGGCCAGAAGGAATGAAATATGGATGCCAACGTAGAAAGAGTCACTAAAGAATAAACTAGCAGAAATTACCAACACACACACACACACACACACACACCTAATACAGCGCATGCTCGTTTCGCTCTGGTTCTACAATCTTTTAGATATATAGACACATTGTATTCACATATTGGTAGTTCTGAGCTTTGCGATATGAACGCCAACAATGAATGATATGAATGATTTGAACGCCATCTGTCCGAGCGCTAGTGAAGCAATGAAAATTGTCGTAAGAAACCAAAGCAAACGAAGTACTTGTATATTTAAATATAAATCGAGTGTTTCATTGAACCTTAAAGACGAAAAATAAGCTTGAGAAATTGTTAGAGGTTTGTAATGGGATATTACTGCGAGTAAAACTGAAAAAAAATATCACTTAGATAGATTTGTTGGTAGTTTAAGTGCTGTTACCCAATTATATTAGAAATCTCAAAAGACAAAAGAAAAACTAATCACATGATGGAAGGGAAGTTATGCTTCTACTGAGGAAGTTGCCGTTAAGGAAATGTCCTGCGGCAGGGGGTTTAATTCTAGGCGCGGCATCCTTATGGTGCCCCTGTTAAGATACTCGCTGGCGGCGAAGAAAGAATCTGCGAGTCGAAGAGGAGATGATGTAATGAAGTTGCACATCTCTTATATTTACCAGGGCGTTCACACCTTGTTCTTAAACACCTCTAGGCGCTGGATCTTGATGGAAACAGCGTAGCTCATATAGGACTGGCATACTTGAGTGAATGATTTAAGGTGAGGGATCAGAAAAAAAAAGTAAATAATTTTTTTCAAAATATAATAATAATGCAAATTCTAAACATTAAGAAAATATATATTTTACCCAGTTGGTACACTTTAAATATCATTAGCTGAAGCTATAAATGAGCAGGTGCGTACTTATGAATACACACCCAAATTTAAACCATGTTTTCTCGCAAACCTTTTTACAACACTTTTCAATGCTCTCTACAGTATGCAATTTTTACTTTCTCTTCACGTATTATGTACATAGTGTATAGAGAAGGTATTGCACTCCACCCAAAAATTCGATACCGAGATTTCACCGGAAATGTATGTTTTAGGGCTCCCTGTATAAAAAAAATCATTTTCAGAAAAAAGTCCATGTGTGTCCGTGTGTCTGTGAACTCGATAACTCAAGAACGAAAAGTCAGTAAAATATCAAACTTGGTATTTAAGTTTAGTACCTTTCAGGGATGCGACACGAAGACTGAGAAAAATCCCCCACCCCAAACTACCCTTTACATGGAACTTTTTTCAACATTTTTTATTTCTCAAAAATGGCTCTAACGATTTTGATTAAAATATCGTAGACTGAAAGATAATTACCTGACATAAAATGTATATCTTGAATTTTCTAAGAATAGCAAACAGGACTAACCGAGTGTACCTTTGAAAACTGGAGAAGAGAGGTTAACTGCATTGGCACTAATGACAGTGCACAAGTACATAAATGAGAAAATTTTGATTCTCAATTCTCTGAAAACACTCAAAAGAATGAAACTAAAAAAAAAAATGAAATGAATTTAGGAGTGTGTTAAGGACATGCATAGCATTCTTTGATTGGTTGTGGATGAAGCAGAACGAGTATTATAGATGATTTTACATAGAATATTGTAATAATAGTCATACACATTTTAAAATAAAAAATCATGTGTTGCATTTACATTCCTTTCTCTACCTGTTCCATAAACAGAGTTTTCGTACAAAAATTATTCCTTTTGTTCATCATGCTGGAATACACTAGGCTAAGGGAAGTCAGATCTTTTAAAAGCCGATTGCTAAATAAAACAATTGAAATTCGGCTCCCTTTGCTGGCTAAGAGTGAATAAAAGAAACAAGAAAATAAATATATCTTCTTGTTTGAGAAAACTTAGCTAAAATCTAGCTTAAATCGGAAACCTGTAACTCGGAATGTCTCAAAAATGGTTAAATCTACAAAACAAATCTTCATAGGCTGTTCCCAGAAAATTCAAGATATACATTTCGATTGTCATAAAAATGTCTTAAATATATGATATTTAAATAAAAAATTTCGAAAAATGTTTCATGTAAAGGGTAGTTGGGGGGGGTTCTTGAAAATCTACGTGTCGCATTCTTGGAAGATACTGAACATAAATAACAAGGCTTTTCGTTTTTGAGCTTTGCTGTCCATAGACACACACACCCATGTTTCTAAAAATTATTTTTTTTATTTCAGGGGTCTCAAAACACCTATTTCCGGTGAAATCTCGGTATCCAATTTTTGGGTGCAATACAATACCTTTTCTATCCATGGTGCATTCTACACACGTGCTACAGAAAGTAGTAGGAAGCAAAGTCTTAATTTGTAGTTGTAATAGTTTTAATAATCACTTGATAAAATGATGGTATTAGCTGCTTTCAAAGATAACCGTAAATAAATAAGCATTTATTCACATATTTTGTGGTTCACGTAAAAAAAAAAAAAACTGATGCGTTACACTCACATGCCTTTCTCTTGTCAATCTACAAACAAACTTCTTATAAAAAATAATTCTTCTTTCAATACCATGCTAATCGAGACAAACATTGGCAGCATTTTATTATTTAGTTCCTTATAAGTAGAATGGAACTATGCACTAGCTAAAGTGATAGTCAAATGTTTTAAAAGCTGTCGTTATGCGATTGTCGTTGCACATCTCTTCGTTTGACCAGGAGTAGAACAAAAGAAAAACGGATGCTTCCATCCAAGAAAAGTGTAAGTACCTCATAACTGAAACTAATAACAAGGAATACCTCGATACGGTAAGCTCCACGAAAAAAATGTATATGACATAACTTGTGTATTTTAGTAGGGTCTACATTTTTTGTAAATCAAGTTTTTGTCTATCTCTTACGGTCTACTAGTTATACCAAATGAAGCAAAATTCATCCAGAATAAACAGGTCGTTAGAAGCTATTTCCAGAAAATTCAAGATATACATTTTATTTGTGATAGACATGGCTTTAATATGTGGTATTTTAATCAAAATCGTTAGAGCCATTTTTAAGAAAACCAAAATGTTCGAAAAAAGTTCCATGTAAAGGGTAGTTGGGGTGGGGGATTTTCTTGAAAATCTTCGTGTCGCATCCTTGGAAGATACTAAACGGTCTTTTCGTTGTTGAGCTATGCTGTCCACAGACTCGGGGGATCCCAAAACATATGTTTCCGGTGAAATCTCGACACCGAATTTTAGGTGCAATACCTTAGCAATGTACATACGGGGCTAGAGAAAGGAAAAAAGAAGAGAAGTTTCTGTCTATGCTACTGCATTATCTTAAATACTATTGGGAATGTATAAATGTTCGAACTAGCGCATAGTTAACAACAAAGACCAGTGCTATGAAGGGAGGTTATTGCCACTTCTTGCAGGCCTCCATATTTACTTTTATTTCCCTGTTTTTCACAAAGAACAGCAGACGGTGCAACTGCAGGCTGCTATAGGAGCGGGAGGGGCTTAGCTGCGTACAGCTGCTCCTGAAGAACCTGAGGACAGGTTTTCCAAGGAAGGACACAAAGAAATGCGCTGGGGCTCCCTAACGGGAGGGATACGTGCCCAGCTTGTGGGTTCGAGGTTCGTGTAACACGGTGTATCTCCGCGCCGTTTTTCAACTTTCTTTTCGTCACTTCGGCAGGTGTAAAGTACTTTTGGTGTTCGTTTCGAGGTTTCTCACTCAAAGTTCATTGAGTAAAGTTTGAATCGTTCAAGACAAGTAAGTAAGTTTATTTACGTCACTGAGATCAGTGGCGTATGCTTGTATTATTACGACTTGGCTACTTGAGCAAGACAATATAAGGGATTGTTCATTAAATGCTATTATATATGCATCGTTTGTCCATAGCAGTGATAAAATACGCTTAATTTACGAAATCTATCCTATTCCAGGGCGTTTGCTCTGTTGCAAACAAGCATGACCAGCCATAAAGTTTAAATGGTTTGCATGAACCACACAGCCACACTTTTCATAATTGTTTAGATATGTACTTTTTGGAAAGATTATTTTTACTTTCTCGGCACGTAGGTGCAATGTGCACAGTAGATAGAGAAGATATTGCATTCCACCTTAAACTGATGCCAATATTTCACCGGAAATACAAGTTTTAGGGTCCTTGTCTCCAAAAAAGCATTTTTACTTTCACTATACATACTATGTACATAGTGTATAGAGAAGGTATTGTAGTGCACCCAAAATTCGATACCGAGATTTCACCGGAAATACATGTTTTGAGACCCCCTGAATAAAAAAATCATATTTAGAAAAATGTCCGTTTGTGTGTGTGTGTCTGTGGCCAGCATAGCTCAAAAATGAAAAGACCGTTAAAAACCAAACTTGGTATATAAGTTTGGTATCTTCCAAGGATGCGACACGAAGATTTTCAAGAAAATCCCCCCATCCACAACTACCCTTTACATGGAAAAACATTCGAAAATTTTGTTTTTCTTAAAAAATGGCTAACGATTTTGATTAAAATCTCGTATATTTAAGATACTTACTTGACAAATAAAATGTATATCTTGAATTTTCTGGTAATAGCCTCTGAAGACTACTTTATTTTGGATGAATTTGACGGATTTTTGCATAACTACTAAACCGCAAGAGATGGAAAAAAAACTTACCGCACAAAAAATGTAGAGCACTTTAAAACACATAATTTATGTTATATATATTTCTTTTCATGCAGTTGATCGTTTTTGATATTCCTTGTTTTTGATTTCAGCCTTGAAAAATATACTTTTCTCATACGGGAATTTGTCAACTCCTGTCCATACAAACAAAGGAACCTCAGTCACATAGCAACCAGCTTTTGACTGTCACTTCAACCTTATTTCGCTTCTACTTACAAGGAAGGAAGTAATAAGACTATTTTTGGTAATTTTTTCTCGATTGGAAGAAGTAAACATTAACATAAGCTTTTTAACAATAATTTGTTGCAGAGATGTAGAGCAAGTCATGTGAATGGAACACATCAGATTTGATCCGGCGTACCCTAACGCGTGTATTTTCAATGAAATTTCGGTAATGAAGTTTTGGATGAAATGCAAAACATTCTGTACGAAGAAGAGAAAGCAAAGGTCCTCAACATATGAGGATGGTAAACAGCAAACTAAGAAAATTAGGATTAGCTGTGCCCAGAAATTAGAATTATAAGGGGTAATGGGGAGGAATCACCATAAAAATCTTCCGAGATGATTGTAAATTAATTTGATAAAGGTACACATAATTAATTAAAACTGTGATGTGCTCCATTCACATGAATTTTTCTACATCTCTGCAACAAATTATTGTTATAAAGCTTATGCCTCTGTTTACTTCCTGCTAATCGAGAAAAAAAATAAGCAGAAACAGTCTTATAACTTGTTTCCTATAAGTAGAAGCAAAATAAGGGAGTACCACAGGTCCTTCGTTTGTATGGACAGGAGTTGGGAAATTCCTGTATGAGAAAGGTATGTTTTTTTTAAGGTGAAACCAAAAACAAGGAATATCTCGAAAACTATCAACTCCGCGAAAAAAATGTATATAACATAAATTGTGTGTTTTAGCGTGCTCTACATTTGTTGTGTGGTAAGTTTTTGTCCATCTCTTACGGTATAGCAGTTATGCAAAATTCCGTAAAATTCATCCAGCATAAAGTATCTTCAGAGTCTATTCCCAGAAAATTCAAGATATACACTTTATTTGTCAGGTAAATATCTTTAATGTACGATATTTTAATTAAAATCGTTAGAGCCATTTTAAGAAAATAAAACATTTCGTAAAAATTTCCATATAAAGGGTATTGTGGGGGTGGGATTTTTCTCAAAATCTTCGTGTCGTATCCCTGGAAGGTACTAAACTTAAATACCAAGTTTGGTATTTTACCGACTTTTCTATTTTGAATTATCGTGTTCAGAGACTCGCGGACACACACGGTCCTTTTTCTGAAAATTCTTTTTTTTGGGGGGGGTACAGGGGACCCTAAAACATATATTTCCGGTGAAATTCTGGTATCTATTTTTTTGTGAAGTGCAGTACCTTCTCTATACACTATGTACATAGTACGTGTAGAGAAATTAAAAAAAAGCATTTAAGTTTAAAAAGCTACAGCAAACATCGGGTAAGCCAGTAGAGTACTTATTTGCTATAGACGAGTAATATTATTATGTATGAGAATGAACATAGCAATGAGGTTATTTTTGGAAGCGAACTTTTTCTCTCGGAGTTGTATTGGCCTGCTACATTGTGAACATATCCGCTTTAGAAGCTTTATTGCATTTTTGACTGTCTTCACTGACAATATTAAAAGCTTTGAGTGCTCTCACCAATGCTTGAAAACAGTTTTACAACGAAATGTACGCGATGGCAATGCAGGGACTACGCATGGAACTATTAAATACTAAAAGTGAAATCGGGAGCTATTAATTCTGCACTTTTGCGATTGTTGAGTATGGTCTTTTTGGTAATTTTTACTTTCTCTAGCATGTATGTACAATGTACATAGTAGATGGAGAAGGAATTGCAGTGTATACCCAAAATTTCATACTAAGGTTTCACTGGAAATACATGTTTAAAAAAATTAGAAAAAGGTGTGCGTGTGTCTGTCTGTGTGGACAGCATAACTCAGAAAATCTTATGTGTTCCATTCATATGACTTTCTCTACATCTCTGCAACAAATTATTGTTAAAAAGCTTATGCTTCTATTTATTTCATGCTAATCGACAAAAAAGTAGTAGAAATAGTCTTATTACTCGCTTCCTTGTAAGTAGAAGAGAAATAAGGGAGTACCATAGGTTAAAGTGATAGTCAAAAGCTGGTTGCTATGCGACTGAAGTTCCTTTGTATGGACAGGAGTTGACAAGTTTCTGTATGAGAAAAGTTAAGTTTTTTAAAGCTGAAAACAAAAACAAGGAATATCTCATAGACGATCAACTCCACGAAAAAAATGTACACAACATAAATTGTGTGTTTTATTGTGCTCTACATTTTTTGTGCGGTAAGTTTTTGTCCATTTCTTACGATTTAAGTTATGCAAAATTGCGTAAAATTCACCCGGAATAAAGTAATCTTCAGAGGTTATCCCCCAGAAAATTCAAGATATAATTTTATTTGTCAGCTAAATATCTTTAATATACGATATTTTAATCATAATCGTTAGAGCTATTTTTGAGAAAATCATACGGACACACACACGGAGCTTTTTCTGAAAATATTGTTTTTTTTTGGATACAAGGGACCCTAAAACATATATTTCCGATGAAATCTCGGTATCTAATTTTTTGGTGGAGTGGAATACCGTCTCTATACACTATATACACTATATATATATATATATATATATAGTACATGTTGTTTTATAGTACATGTAGAGAAAGTAAAAATGAAAGACAGTTAAATTCTAAACTTATGCTTTACATGGAATATTTTTCGAAATGTTTGAGTTTCTCAAAAATGGCTCTTAGCAAATTTCTTTTAAATACCTATGTTTAAAATAGTTTTATTACAAACGAAATGTATATCTTCAATTTTCTGGGAATAGCCTCTGAAGACCTCTTCATTCTGGATGACTTTTGTATAATACATAAGCCGTAATTGATAGACAAAAATTTGCTGCATAAAACATGGAAATCTCGTTAAAACACACAGTGTGTCTCATATACAGTTTTTTACGGCTAATAATTTCCCAGTTATGTCTTGTTATTGGTTTCACTTTTAAACTACTTAAACTTTTCTCAAACGGTAAGTTATATTTCGTTTCACATATATTTTGTTTTACTCCTGGCCTTGGAAAGATAACCAAATTTCAATGAAAAACACACAGCGACAGATTTTAAAAAAAAAAATGACTATTGCTTTTGCTTGGTGTATTCACTTATTTCCATTCTACAAGGAAGAAATTAACAAGGTCATTTCTGCTAATGTTTATCTTGTTTATCATAGTGTAGATGAAAGAATAGTCTTTTGTAAGAATATTTTGAAGAGCAGATGGAGAAAGATGAATGGAACACACCATATTTTTAATTTCTCTACACGTACTATCTACATAGTGTATAAAGAAGGTATTGTAATGCACCCAAAATTCAATACTGAGATATCACGGATTTACATGTTTTGGGGCCCCCTGAATAAAATACAATTTTAAAAAAAGGTCCGTGTGTGTCTACGGACAACATATCTCATAAACGAAAAAACCGTTAAATACCAAACTTGGTATTTAAGGTTGGTATCTTCCAAGGAAGCGACACGAAGAATTTCAAGAAAATCCTTCCACCCCAACTACCCTATACATGGAACTTTTTTCGAAAATTTTGATTTTCGCAAAAATGGCTCTAACGATTTTGATTAAAATATCAAAATATATTTACTTGACAAATAAAATGTATGTCTTCATTTTTTTTGGGAATAGTCTTTTAAGACTACTTTATTCTGGATGAATTTTTCAGAATTTTGCATAACTGCTAAACATAGGAGATATGTATGTATTTCCTGGGAAGAGCCTCTGAAGTCCTCATGACGATAAACCCTAAGAGACAGCCAAAGCCTACTACACAAAAAATGATCTCGTTCAAACACACAATTTATATCTTTTACATTTTTGTTGTGAAGGTTCCGAGATATTCCTTGTTATTGGTTCAAAAAGCTAATTTTAACTACAATCGCACAGCAGCAGCTTTTAAAAAAAATTGACTCGCGTTAGCTTAGTGCATTTTTTAGTTGCGTGCTACTTATAAGGAACTAGTAGACGT
The DNA here is from genome assembly GCA_030762935.1 of Hymenopus coronatus. NCBI lineage: Eukaryota > Metazoa > Arthropoda > Insecta > Mantodea > Hymenopodidae > Hymenopus > Hymenopus coronatus. The sequence goes on from CM060899.1 coordinate 46,163,049, forward strand.
TCTGCTTATGCTTATCTTGATTGGCAAGCTGTGGAAAGAAAAATATTTTCTAAGAAGTTTGTAGAACAATTAGAGAAAGTCATATGAGAGTAACATCAAGTTTTCAGTAGTCCTCCGTGGTGTACTGGTTACCATGCTGTTGGTCCCATGGCGAAGATTTACGGCTCATAAAAGAACTTCAAGCCTGATCAAGAGACCTCTGCACAAAATTAAGCGGTGTTTCACGCCCAACATATGACACGCTGAGAACCATAGTAGTTAAAGAGCATCCATAAATAAAACTTCATTTTATTTCATCAGATTTTCACCAATGTGGAAGGGACACTTTTTCCAATCCTCGAAATCGGAACGATTCCGGAATGTACCTATAGCAATCCTAAGCATGGACATGAAGGAAACGTAATGAAAGCAGAATAATAGCTAATGACATGAAATTTATGAGATATACAGTAGGATATGCCAAGGGGACCCTAAACATAATGAACACGTAATGAAAGAATTGTAATTGGAACCCACATATTACATAAAATACTACCAGAAGAAATGAATAATACATCTACGTGCACAAAGAGAATCCCAAAAGCCATCGTCACTATCGTCCAAATTAGGAATTCATCCAATCGATCTTTAGTCGTCCAAAGAAGCGCGGTTGAAAATTCGAGGTGTGAAATCCGAAGGGAAGAAAAAGACGAAATGGTGTTAGCTGAGCTCGGAAGCAGAGAAGATATATTGCCAGAATGTTGAAGAAAGTTTACATGATACAAGTTTGGTTGGAGGCTATGGCAGCGTTTCCGTCAACAAAATAACGTCCAAAAATACGAGAAGGAAATGCAGTGACAGAGGAGCCAGTACTGGATTGGTAGGTGGCATGTTTTGGCTACGTCCAACGACTAACAGACATAGACCCAGTTCCCGAGTTTATCTTTCCCGTGGCACCGCCCCCTCTGCTTCTGTTTGATTCCCACTCTATTCTCCCATTCCCCCTCCCCACTTTGTCCGGATGCAAATAGTGTTCAAGGCCTTAGCCATCCCTCCGGATCCCCTCTCTGCCTCACGCGCCCCCTCTACTACCTAAGCTGAACTATTCGATAACCTCTGTTAATTCAGTTTGCTGCCGTGTGGTGGCTGCACTTTCTCAGAAGTACACGTACATTAATCCTGCATGCGAAACATGAAGGAAAAAAGCGAGTTCAAGCACCCCAGTAAATGCCTATGACCTCACGGGAGTTTATTGACCTTATGTCAGAATATATACGGCTTCGACGACGGTTCCGAAGGTCATAGGAATGCATTCTTATGTCGCAGTTGCATTTCACCGTCTCTGATTTTGTATGTAGGTACCAAATGTTCTAAAGCTCTTGACCGTGACCTTGAAAGTGTAATACCGCCACTGTCGGTATTTACAGCGAGATTTAAATGGAAAACAAAGGCGAGTCACATAGTTTAAATTACTCTTTGGAGTGATAAACGTAGATTGCAAGACCGATTACAGACTCTGAATGCACATGTGAAACTCATTTTGCGTATCCAATATGCTAATAATAATTGTAAACAAAATAGAATGTTTTAAGGGATGTTAATGTCCGTACACGCTCAGAATTATCTGCAGCTCTGTTTCGAGTTTTACATATCCATTTAACCGTTTATCATATAACTTAATGGAAGTTTTACAAATGAAGCATTTAAGCATCCATTTGTGTGAATCATAAACATCATTATTACTTACAGCTCGCATAATGCGCATCTTTTAGTTTCACTTTTTATTTTCTCTACACATAGAGAAGGCATTGTATTCCATTAAATTCGATCTCGAGATTTCGTCGGAAATATATCTTTTGGAGTCCCCCGGGTCCAAAAATTTAATTTTTAGAAAAATATCAAATAACTTGGTATTTAAGTTTAGTATCTTCCACAAAGATTTTCAACAAAATCCCCCCACTCCAAGCTACCTTTTACATCGACAATTTATTGAAAATTTTGTTTTTCTTAAAAAAAACTCTTAACGATTTTGAATAAAATGCCTTATATTAAAGATATTTAAATCACATATGAAATGTATGTCTTGAATTTTCTAGGAATAGCTTCTCAAGACCGGTTCATCCTGATGTATTTTGCATATCTGGTAAACTGTAAGACTACCTCACTTTTCTCATATGGGATTGCCTTTCGTTTCATATGTTTACTGCTGACAACGCAAAGCGAGCCTAACTTCAGTTGTTCACATAGCGATCCACTTTAAAACATTTCACTATCGCTCTAGCCTGGTGAATTCTCTTATTATATCTCTTCTATTTACAAGGGATTAAGTAGTAAGGCCATTTCTGCTAATGCTTATCTCAATTAGCATGATGTAGGTAGATAAAACAATAACTTTTATAGCACCTTTTTTGCAGAAAAGGCAGAGAAAGTCATGTGAATTGACAAATTTGTTTTACTTTCCTTGCTGCGCATAGTAAGCAGAGGAAGTATTGTATTCCACCCAATATTTCGTTGTTGAGAGTTCACCGGAAATATATGTTTTGCGGTCCCCTGAATAACAGAAGAAGCAATTTTTGTAAAAAGACCCGTGTGTGTCTGTGGACTCAAAAACGTAAACTTGATAATTAAGTTCAGCAACTTGAAGGATGCGACACGAAGATTCCAATGCTAGCATTTTTTAATTGAGATAACGTTTTGAAACATGTATTTTATGTAATTATCTGCTGCTGGTGATGTGTGATTCCATTTTCTTGCTGCAATGATTCCAAAGTTTAGCAAGCGATTTTTTTACTTTCTCTATACGCACTATGTACTTAGTGTATAGAGAATGTATTGCACTCCACCAAAAAATTCGATATCGAGATTTCATAGGAAATATATGTTTTAGGGTCTCCTGCATCCAAAAAAAGCATTTTCACAAAAAGGTCCGTGTGTGTGTGTGTGTGTATGTGTGTGTGTGTGTGTGTCTGTGAACACGATAGCTCAAAAACGAAAAGTCGGTAAAATACCAAACTTGGTATTTTAAGTTTAGTATCTTCCAGGGATGCGACACGAAGATTTTGAGAAAAATCCCCCCACCCCCAACTACCCTTTACATGGAACTTTTTTCGAGATTTTTGATTTTCTCAAAAATGGCTCAAACGATTTTGATTAAAATTTCGGATATTAAACATATTTACCTGACAAATGAAATGTATATCTTGAATTTTCTGGGAATAGCCTCTGAAGAGTAGTTTATTCTGGATGAATTTTACTAAATTTTGAATAACTGCTAAACCGTAAGAGATGGATAAAAACTTACTACACAAAAAATGTAGAGCACATTAAAACACACAATTTATGTTATATACATTTTTTTCGTGGAGTTCGTCGTTTTTGTGACATTCCTTATTTTTGGTTTCTGCTATGAAAAACGTATACTTTTCTCATACTGGAACTTGTCAACTCCTATCCATATAAACAAAGGAACTTCACTGACATAGCAACCAGCTTTTGACTATCACTTTAACCTACGGTTGTCCCTTATTTCGCTTCTACTTACAAGGATGCGAGTAATAAGACTATTTCTGTTAATTTTTTCTGATTAGCATAAAGTACATAGAAGTATAAGCTTTTTAAGAGTTATTTGTTGCAGGGATATGGAGAAAGTCATGTGAATGGTACACATCAGATTTTTTTCTCGATTAGAATGAAGTAAATAGAAGCCTAAGCTTTTTAACAATAATTTGTTGCAGAGATGTAGAGAAAGTCATGAGAATGGAACATCAGATTTTTCTAAAAGGCTTTTTTTGGACTCAGGAGTCTCAAAACATGTTTCCGGTGAAAACTCGGAATCGAATTTTGGGTGGAATACAATACCTTCTCTATACATTATGTACATACTACGTGTAGGCAAAGTAAAAATTATCTCGTGGTTTAAGCTTAGAGGGGGGAAATTAAATCGCATGATTGTTCTGTTAAACTAAAATGTAAATGCGTTCCGCAAATAATTTGCCCTACATCAGCTGACTATATTTTGGTGTTTTAGGTAGTGTCACTGTCCCATGCAGCATGTTGAAAATATATAATATTATAATATGTTGTAGCCCGCCTGAGTTCGAATCTCGCTTAGGGTGAGTTACCTGGATAGGTTTTTTTTGTTTTTTTTTGTTTTTTTTTGTTTTTTTTTTCCTCGGGGTTTTCCCTTATCCTGAGAAGACGAATGTCGAGTAACTTTAAGCTCTGTGGACCCCGAATTCATTTGAGCATTATTTCACCAATTTCATTCATCGTCCGATATGACCAACCAGGTTAAAGGACGTTAAGATACAACAAGCAATATATTGTACATTGTGAACTTTTCTCTCAGCTGTACAACAACAAACATTCCGCTTTAACTAGATTTCCATTTTCGCACCAACACCTGTTGGAATTGGCAACAATGACTTCAATGTTGGGGAAACTTGCAGAATGTATACAATGTGTCTCGGCTACAAAATATGTGTAACTGAAGAGTCATTCTTTATACAATTATATCACCATAATAGTTATTTTTAAGTATAATTTTAAAAGTGGTACTGCATCTGTCAGTTTATACTGTGAATTCTGCATCAATTCAAAGAAAGGGAAACCTAATTCCCACATAGTTTGCAATAGTGGTAAAGTTGCCCATGTTTATGGGAAGTTTTGCTCCACAAATTTGGTACAATTGTTTAGCGTGGCGGCTTCTTTGAATACACATCGAAAATTTGAGTAATGAAGTAATTGAATTTGAAAGAGAAGAAACTGTTGATATTAGTGTTTTTGGTTGTTGAAATTAACAAAACGGAAAGCCTGAAAAAGAAGAAGAAATGATGGTCTGAAAAATGGGTTCTAAGGATGGCATGATAAAAATACACGATTAATTGCGACGGGAAGAAAGCTAAAAAGTTTCAAGATTTCACAGAAGTGAATGTGAACTGTTAATGTTTAAAAGTGAATAATTTATCTAAGTTTAAAGTGATTTTTTTATTAAGTGTAAGTAATGTTTAAATAAATAACAAATCTGATTGGGTCAAAGGAAACAAACGACAGCAATAACAAGTGAAAGAGAGAATCTGTTTATAAGAATAATAAAACTGTTAAGTTGATGAAGATGCGGTATATAAACGAAAAATAAAACTATATGACTTTAATGTAATTATGGCAATGAAAAGTATTAATGTGTTATTACATTGTTGGATAAAGAACAATTAAATAGAAAAATAATTTATTGTAGTGAATAATTAAATACGGTAGACTCTGGACGTTAAAGAGATCTCAGGACATCTTTAAATAAAAATAAATAAAAACCACCTGTGAGTTTGGTTTCTCCATTTTTAATTTGAGCCGCTTTTTCTGCTATTAATAATTAGCTCAGTAACTATCGAAGATAGCTAGGTTAAATGTCAGGACGAATAAAGCAACCTCAAAGTTCCGTTGTGGGTCTGCTTTAGTACTAATAACATGCTGATAAATGCAATCAAAATATGCAGTAAGAAGAAATTAATAATTTCTTCCTTAGTATAACTTAAGAAAGCTTAAAAGTAGAAAATGAACATAGAAGGCAAGCATCTGCATCGTGTAAAAACGTCAGCGCAATGTATTAAATAGTTTTTAAGATCTGTGTAATATAGCCGATTTAACGTTGCCGGGATAGTGTTTTTAATGGCTTACGACCCGAATAGATATTATTTACCACGTTTTCACGAGGAAGTAAAACCGATTTGAGCATGCATTCCATATTGCATTGAATACGCCAAAGGTACTGTATTCTATAGCATCCTTTACATCTTACCGGACGTTCATTTTGTTTTCTTAAATAAACTTGCCAGGAACTGGTATAAAACACCAACAAAGCCATTTTATGGTTTCCATAATCTCGCAGTTTATTATTCCCAAAAAATTCGCTGGCCTCTAAACCTGGTTATAAATCATAGAACAATGTTTAACAGGTTTGCCAACGTAAAGCGAAGTCGAAAAACATAACAAGCTTACATTATTTATTCTCGAATCTTGCGCATTCAAAACGACCTTAATGTGCTGAATTTAACACTTGAAAAGCGAATCGTATTAAAATGGAACTAAGACTCAAACCGATTTCAATTCCTTATAAAAACGTAACTGTTAAGTGTGGCGGTTTCTTTGAAAATACATGAGAGTTTGTTTTCTCCATTTTTACTTTGAACGCTCTTTCTATTATAAATGATCCGTTTTCTCATAACTGTCAAAGATGGCAAAATTAAATTTCAGGATGATGAAAACAAACTCTAAGTTCTGTTCTAAATCTGCTTTAGTGTTAATAACATGGTTATTTTAAAAAGTCTGATAAATTGTAGTCATAATATGCAATATTTCTAATACACCTTTGTTACACCAGAACTACCATTAAATCTACCTAGGTTCTACATATTTATTCACTTTTAGTCAGCTTAACATCCTAATACAAAGCTTTAAGAATTTCTCAAGTATGTTTTTGGTCTTTTAAGGCTCAATAAAACGCGAATTATATTGAAATAATATACAAGTACTTAGACTCTTAATTAAGAAGTGAAACTAACCTTAATATCCCCTGCAGAGCGCTTGGAGCCAAGATGTCGACTTGACTTAAACCCACCACCCATGCCTTATACAGTTTCCAAAATATCAAAACGTACGAAAACTTACTTGGTGGGGGAAGATATAAAAGCAGTTGCTAGGCAAGAAGCAACTGTTTCCGGACCAGAAGCAATGAAATGTGAATGCCGAAATTGAAATTGAGTGTTATTTGTGGACGCTCTTTAAATGCTGTGGTTCTCAGTGTCCCATCTATATTGGGCGTGAACGATCGCTTAATTTTGCTCAGAAGTCTTTACGTGCCGTAAATCTACGACACGGGACAAACGGCTTTACTTTCCTTACGAAGGAAGCCATGCTACGGATGTTTTACGCCCGAAAAAATCCATTGCCCTCCGCCGTGTTTGAACCCGCGACCTTGGGAACCCCAAGATCACGGAGGATGACGAAATGTGAATACTGCCAACGTAAAAACATTTATTATATACTTTGGTCACACCACTTTTAATTACCATTAGGTCTATCTAGGTATTATGTCATATCTTCTTTAGTAAAACTTATGCTCTTGAACTAATGTTCTTGAACTTGAAGGTTCGTATCTGCATCGTGTAAAAATGTCAGTCTATTGTCATAAAAAGATAATGGGTAGTAAATTTAGTAGATTTAGCATTGTCGGAACAGGTCTTTTAATGCTCGAGAATTGAATAGGTACTTAATTGAATCTTTTAATTTAATTTCGTTGTAGAGATGTTGACAGTCAGTAATTGCTAATTTCTTTTGTTTCAGTGGTGTTGCGACCTTGAGTTGCACTGACTGTTCCACATCATCGAGCAGCAGTGGCACCAGTGATATCACCGATCCAGGCTCTCCGTATAGCACCACCTCGACCCACTCTTCAGCATCCGAGACCAGCGATGACTCAAGCACGGCGCCCGGCACACCCAGGAAGAGAGCCCTGGTGACTCCACCTGCGCAGCCCGTCCGAAGTCAATGGGCTAGCACCACTCATACTTCCGATTCACATTCCGAGGAATCCAAGGATCAACGTCTTTGGTTACAATCAGCAGAGGTTACCGCTGCTTCCACCGAGGAAGCGGACTCGAAACCAAGGACTAGAAATAGATCTGCAGAGCTGCCACCGCATTCTTCGGAAAATGTAAACACTAGCCCCAAGCCTACGCACGTCAGTAGGTCATGCCATTGGTCTCTGAATAAAACTTCATCAAATCCCTCAATCAACATGGCACCGAATGTGCCCTCTAGGCAGGAGCAAGATAATGTCGAGCCATGTTGGCCTTGGGGTGGGAAAGAACGTTCTGCCATCATAGAACGCGATAAAGGTCCGCCGCCACCACCGCCACCTCTAGCTGTCACTGCCACCCCGTTAACACCAGTCACTGCCAATGTCATTGCCAACCCCTCTGTTAAATTGTTAAAACGTCAAACTGCCATTACGAGCCACAAGACTGCTGCAAGCACTGCATCAAGTGCCAGTGTTCATCATGCGAAAAGACTCAAAGTGGAGCATCATTCTTCTAAAATTGGTGTTAAAGCTGGCCCCTTGAACAACAACAGCAACATCAACAAAAATAATAATAACAACAATAATTGTGTGAAAGTTACTAGTCCATGTGCAACATCACAAAGGCAACAACTGCCAAGATGTTGCACAAATCATCAAAAATCTCAAAGCATTAGCAGCCAAAGTCACTTGAAACTGAAGTGCTGCTGTGCCGACAATAATGCCACCACTAAAAGCAAGTGTTCGAGCCATGATACCTCTCGCGAGGCATCCCCTTCCTCGAAAGTATCTCAACAAGGGAAAATAACAGAGTATTTTAAGACACAAGTTAAACCATTAAATGGGGTAAAAAAAGAACTGGCTTCTTTGGTTGTGAAATCAAATTCAGAATTTCGAAGTCCAAATTCGATAAACAAATCGGTAAATGTTGAAACAAACTTCTGTGAGGCTGCTGCTTCAAGCCTTGATAAGTATTTTTCCAATTTGCTCTCAGGTACAAAAGTAGTATCCAAAACAACCCCAAGGGGTACAGCCCTGTCCAAATCAAATGAAGTGAAACGGGAGATTAAAACATGGACTATGGGCATTGCAGAAGGGAAGTTATCTAAGGTGCCAGCGAAAGTCACAGAGAAGAAGACTGGAGGGATGTCTGCGGTGGTGTCTCCATCTGCGCATGTCAGGAAGCTTTCATCGTCTTCAGCATCAGCCAAGTTCCTGGACTCGAAGAGAAATAGCATGAATGCAGCATCCCCCAAGCCTGCTAATAACACCCAGAATCCCATTCCTCACTCCTGTTCTCCAGCACTGGATGCGAAAGTGGCAGAGAATAACAGTGTGTGCAGTGTACCAAAGCTTGCGGCTTCAGCATCGGAAACCATGACAAAGCCAAAGACAGTGACTGCAGAAGTTTCTCCTCCTTCCCCTGCTATACCAGTACAGAGTTCCTCACCTTCCCCAACTACAATGTGTGCAGCAGAAAAATCTTCAATATCTATTGACAGTAGTGACGTCCCTTCTCCTATTCTCGCTGTTCCCACGACCATCAGGTTTCCTGCAACAGCACATTGTGCCAGTGATAGTGGCTCTAGCAGTGCTGTTGTTGTGACTGTTTCAAATCAGGGTTTCCAACCCAAGGTCATTGGTGCACAATCAGATGTCACATCAGACACCAATTTTTGTCGGTGGTCAGAGTGCAATACACACTTCGACAGTAGCACAGGCCTTTTGGAACATTTACAGGTTAGTTTCAAAATGAGTATTGCAATAGAAATAACATTTAGATCTAAGTAGACATTAGTGCTTTATACAGGATGATTCAAAAATGCCTTTACAACATTTACAGATGGAGTCCCCATCTATGTAAAGGTACTTTTGAATCATTCTGTATATTTGAGAGAGAATGATTGCCACACCCAGGAGAAAAATGTGATAAATCACATTTCACTAATTTTACAAGAGAAGAAAATAAAAGTTTAAAGCCAAATTTCTTCTTGTTTTTTCGATGTAAACATTTTCACAGTCTGAGCAATTTTTCTGGTACACTCCTAATCTATTTTTCATTGGGGCTTCATCTTTAACTTTTGAACTTGAGAGATTTTCAATGAAAAACAAAAAGAAATTTGGCAAAGAATAGCAAGGAACATAACATTAAAGCAGGAAGGTAAATCAGCAGTGGCATGTCATTTTTGGAAAGAACATCACAAAATAGAAGAAGACCCCAATTTTATTAAAAGTCATAAGAGATGGTTGGGAGTTGGAAACCTGGGAGAATATTCAGATCTGGAAGAATAAGGAACAATTGATGAAATTTGAAATCCCTTCTGGAGACATTCTTGTCCAAGAGGTCCTAAATCCACCGCCAGAGGCATATACTATAACACTGGATAATCATGGCACTGACAGTCCAAAAGTAGATAATGGAAGAGTGATACTTCTGAAACATGTCCTTAATAATAAAACAATGTATTACAATTGACTCAAATTAAAACTTATAGTGTACATCACTGTCTCAAAATCTTCATTTCAAGTAAATATTTGTTTATTATTATATGATTACTAGTTGCAGTTGTTTAATACTAAAATAATAATTAAATGAATAAGGAGTTTTATTATGTAAAAAAATAAAGCTAATAACAGTGAAGCAACTCAAGTATTAATATAACAACTAATAATTTGTAACAAAATTTTCATTTATCTTTATGAATAAACTCAAATTCAAAGGACTATTTTCACAATTCTATTGCATTATCAGCTTAATTTTATGTTGTTGATGGTTTTACATTGTTATGGTTACTGCTACAAGGTGTGGATTGTGTACTAAGATATTGCCAGCTACTGGACAAATTTGGTAACAATGAATTGGTGGTATATCAGCTAAATTTATTGAAGTTTTAAATTTATTATATTTAAATTTTGTGTTAAATATTGATTGACATGGCTGCAGCCATCAAGTAACATCTAAATGTGTTGTGCTAAATTTAAACATAATGATGAATATTTAGTAAGCATGTATTTGCTTATTGAGTGTTGGGGAGTATTTCAATTCAAGTAACAGCTGCAGATGTTAAGTATTTTATATATAGGTATACAAAATTGACAAATGAACATAGCTTTACTAATAGGTAAAAATGTTTTGTTCCATATATATATATATATATATATATAACATTTGTTTATTTCCAAAGCAGAGAAAGCTTGGAGAATATAACTTTAAAGCTTCAGTGCCTAGTTATTTTGTCTAATGAATGTTCACCAGCATGTATAAAGGAAAACCTAATACTGGAGTATTTGAGATTATGCCAACAGAATAATTTACATACACACGTTAGAAAGGAATATTTGTGAATACTATGTTGCTTGGGTGTTAATTAGTGTTTAATCATTGCACAAAGAATTAGCTTATGATAGACAATTTTAATGATGACTTCACAGGATAGCAACCAAGTAAAATTGGAATCGTAAACTTCCAAGGAAGGAAAATTCTGCTGTCAGTTTTGTTACACCTTTCATGATACAGAACTTATTTACAGCTAAGTTGCAATTTTATACAATATTAAACCACACAGTCAGTCATTATTGTTGCCAATGTTAACATTCTTTCCTGTGGAAAAGGTTACAGAAAATACTAATAAATAAAATAAAATTAAATACTATTATTATTGTTGTTGTTGTTGTTGCTCAATAGTTGGCAATACTAAATACTTAAGAATGTAAGTCACCATTAAAGTGTTCTCTGTAAGAAACACATATCAGTTGATTGACTGGGTAAAAAACACAAATAATTTGGAGGCTTCAATATCATACCGGCATGTTGTCACAGTAGCTGAATGTTTAGAGAAACCACATGGAGAGTGAGAGAACCATGATCAAACCCCAGCTGTAGCAGTGAATTTTTCATCTGGTTCTAACAGTAAATAAGGAAATAGTTAAAATTTGTTTAATATTGCAAAGAGTAAATTAAACGACAGATTAGCTGGTTTAAACACGTAAAACAAATGGGTTCCAATAGACTACCATCTTTTTAATTAACTGTAAATTGAAAGGATTAGGAGCAAAAGAAGACCAATGGCCAGATGGTTCCTCTAGCTCAGTCAGTAGAACACCTGCCTGCTGTACGAGAGGTCCCAGATTCCAATTCCGGTGGGGGGAGCAGATATAAGCATGTTTCTAATGTATAAAATCCAAAGAAATAACATACCAATGACAATTAATTTAGTTATTGTTATTATGGGTTTGGTTTCTGCAACATTTCCTTTGTATACACTTAGTATCACATTCTTCAGTAAAATCACTTTGGGAGTCATGTTTTCGTATTATTTTGTATTTAGTGACAAACAGTGTTTATAAGAAAATCAGTATATGAAAATGGCACATAGAATATATACAGAAGAGGAATTAACAGAAGTAGCTAATAATTTTGAATGCAGTGTTTGTAATGATATAAATTAAATAGAAGATCATGGCAAAAAACAACAGGTTAGTATATAAGATTGCCAGATATAAAACAGCTTAAAAATACAGGGTTACTACAAAAGAAATAGACAACTTCAACTGCCTGTAAAACAAAAACTATTAGAGATAGCAACCTAATTATTTTGGAGGTATGTTTGTTACTATTGGTACCACTGTAGTGTTTTGTTTGTTGTTGCAGAAGCTGAAATGGCGGAAAATCCTGTGGAAAAGGCATATTGCTTGTTGGAATTTGCTAGAATGCAATCAGCAACTGTTGTTCAACGACATTTTAGAACACGTTACCACAAAACGCCACCGACTAGACAGTCAATCTACGACTGGTATAGAAAATTTGAGACAACGGGATGTTTGTGCAAAGGGAAAAGCTCGGGAAGACCAAGAGATTCGGAAGAAAACGTTGAACGTGTTCGTTCTGCCTACATAAGAAGCCCACAGAAATTGACATCTAGGGCAAGCATGCAATTACAAATTCCACAGCAAACTGTATGGAAAATCTTGCGGAAGCGACTGCACATGATGCCTTACAGATTACAGATGTTGCAGTTTCTGAGTGAAGAAGATAAGGTCATACGGCGTGACTTTTGCATCGACATGTTGCAACATGATGAAGACGATGCTGGTTCTTGTGAGCGCATCATTTCATTTTTGTGGTAACGTGTTCTAAAATGTCGTTGGACAACAGTTGCTGATTGCATTCTAGCAAATTCCAACACGCAATATGCCTTTTCCCAGGATTTTCCGCCATTTCAGCTTCTGCAACAACAAACAAAACACTACAGCATTACCAATAGTAACAAACGAAACTTTGAGAGTTTCTCAACATACCTCCAAAATAATTAGGTTGCTATCTCTAATAGTTTTTGTTTTACAGGCAGTTGAAGTTGTCTATTTCTTTTGTAGTAACCCTGTACAATTGTTCCATGTGAAGACTGTATTATGCGATTGTGAGTTGTTTAAGTATTTATACTTCATCTGCAGAATTCTATTTTTAAAGAAGCTACAACATTCTTAATGACAGCAGCAAATGAAAATGGACTACACAGAATAAATTAAGAAGACACACAAATACTGTGAGTGGTGGTCATTTCCAGTTCACATGCAAAAAATGCACAAAATGTTGTGAAAAACAGTTCTTCACAGCCCAGTACATCAACCTGTTTACTAGGTTGGCAGTGCATACAGTCCAAGGCAGTCCTTTTGAGATAAGGGGCTTCCTGAACTAACAATGATGTCGTGCATTTAAATCTACTGGCGCTAAAGGCCGAATAAATCTAAAGACCTAGAATAATTACACAAAATTAATGTGTTCAACTAATATTAGTTTGAATTGTATTTGTTTCAGTTTTAATTTAAATTTCTGAAAATTAGAGATATTCTTTATTTCTTCTAGTAATTTATTATTAAGTCTTTTGTTCCATATGTTATCCTTGCAGAATGGTTAAAATAAATGTTTAATATCTGGTATGTGTTGTGTTAATGTATTCCTTTATTATATTTTACTGTAAGATTACTATGAATTTGTTTATATGTGGTTTAAATATATAAATAGCAGTATTAAATTTAATTATTAACTTCAAAGGTAATATTTTAGAGTTAAAATACTAACTGATTGGAATACTAATATGTAATAGGTTTATGAAATAATATATGTGCTGTGTTTTTTTAATATTTCAAGAATAATTTCTTTTACATTCTAACAATTCAGATAAAATATTGATATTGGCATTCATATTTTTGTATAACTCCTCAATTTTAATGTAAATGTTAAATAAGAACAATTATGTTTTTGTAGGCGAAGCATGTAAATCCACAAGTAACGTGTGAAAACTATGTGTGCCTGTGGGTGGGATGTAAGGTGTATGCGCGGACATCATGTTCTCGTTCATGGCTGGAGAGGCATGTTCTAAGTCATGGAGGGAACAAACCATTTCGCTGTATAGTAGATGGCTGTGGTCAGAGGTTCAGTTCTCAGGTAAGTACATGTACAAATATTTTCCTTTGGGGGAGGGCATTTCCAAGTTATCTGTTATTATTGGCTTGAATGTTTTAATGCTTTGTCATTTTACTTTCTCTAGCACATTTGTACATACTATGTATGTAGTAGTTAGAGAAGATATTGTCTTCCACCCAAAAATTTGAGGTCCCCTGAGTCCAATAAAAAAGGTCTGTGTGTGTGTGTGTGCGTGCGTGCATGCATAGCTCAAAAACGAAAGAAAAACAAAAAACAAAAAAATATTAAATACCAAACTTGGTATTTAGGTTTAGTGTCTATTTATGTTTAGTATCTTCCAAGGATGCATTATGAAGATTTGCAAGAAAATCCCCCCACAAACTACCCTTTACATGGAAAAATCATGTAAACGAACCTCAAGCCTGATAAAGAGTTCTTTGAGCAAAATTAAGCAGTCTTTCACACCCATATAGAATGGGATGCTGAGAACCTCAGCAGTTAAAGAGTGTCCATAAATAAAGCTCCTTTTCCATTTCCATACTAAAAGTTTTGAAAATTTTATTTTTCTCAAAAATTACTCTTAACGATTTTGATTAAAATACTATATTAAATATATTTACATCACAAATAAAACATATATTTTGAATTTTCTGGGAATATTCTCTGAGGAAATTTATTTTGGATGAATTTTGCATAACAGTTAAACTGAAAAGATAGACCAAAACTTACTATATTAAAATGTAGATCTTGTTAAAACACATAATTTGGAATGTCATATACATTGTCCTTGTAGAGTTGACCATTGTTATTGGTTTCAATTTGAAACTAAATTTTCTTAAGTGGCACCATACAAAGTGAACCGAACCTCAATTGTTTCACAAGCCGTGTGTAGGACAGAGTCGGATAGGTAGAGTCAGACTGAAAAATCAAAACCATAGCCAGGATTTGAACCATGTTACTCCCGGTCTGCAGCTGACTGCTTGAACCACTGAGCTACCATGGCAATATGCCAGCATGGCACTAAATTTTTCACCTGACCCTCATTCTTCCTGGTAAACCACAAAGTTACATACCCCAATGGCGGCTTACAATGTTGTAAGTACTTTAAGTCCCAGGCTTCATAATTTAGCCAACTATGTAATCTCAAAGTAATTTGAGATCACCTTATGGTTTACCAGGAAACACATGAATCAGTTGAGGAATTTAATGCCATGCCAGCATGTTGCCAAGGTAGCTTGTGGTAAGATCAACTGGCTATATACCAGGAGATCTGTGATGGCTGGCATTGAATTATTCAATCTGACTCTACCTATCCAATGAAACTATGTGTGTACCAAAACTACTTTTTATTTCAAAGCAAAATGTTCAAACAAGCCACCAGATTGACGGTAACTCTCTGTTGTGGAATTGTGCATGAGCCATTTTGAGTGTAAAATCTCAGAAGCTTTTCCACATATATTCAAAACCTGGAATAGATACTGTAGATGACATTTTTGCCATAGTTCCAAGAAAGCTTACAGAAGATGTCTTAAAATTCTAAACCTTCAAAAAGATACATAAAATTTACTAGACATAAAAACAGCAAACTAATTTCAGCATTGACAAAAACAAACTGAGTAAAAAAAAAAAAAAAACAGCTATAATCTTTTGCTATCTTAAATAGTACAACACACAGATTAATGCATATACTTTTGGAGAAAGATGACTACCAAAAGGGATACCGGCATATGATCCAAATAGCCTTCAAGAACAGGAAATAACATTAAGAAAGCTACAAGAACCACAAACATACAGAACATTCACTTATCACCCCTGGGCACATTAAACATTTCAAAAGATCATAAAGTATAACATCACCTTAGCACCCCAAAATCACCAGTGTAATTATGAATCACCACCATCCAACAATCAATTTGGAGATTCACCACCCCCATCACAGAGAGCACCATTTTACACATTAATTTACAGCATTCCCCGGACAAGAATCGGCAGTAGGAGTGGGAAACATGCTGAAGGAACAAGTCAGTGTTCCTGAAATGTGGTCAAATAAGCATTTATTTGTGATGTAATGTTACAACTTCCCAGCTAATTTATTTCAATTATTTCATATCACAATTACAAGATTCTTAATCTTCAAAAATTAATTAACTCCAAAGATAAATCAAATATTGTTAGAAAATTCTGCATTAAAAAAAAAAAAAAATCTTGTGTGTTTAATTCACATGACTTTCTCTAGCTGCTACATAAACAACTTTCCTTACAAAAGATTATTCTTTTACCTACGACATGCTAAATAGGGCAAACAGAAATTGTCTTACTACTTGCATCCTTGTAAGTAGGAGGGACAAATCAAGTCAATCTTTTAAAAGTCAGTCCTGTGTTAAACAATGAAGTTTGGTTCACTTTGCATGACCTGCAGTAAAACAAGAGAGATGAAACAAAACATCACTTCCATCACTACAGTTTAAGTATTTTAAAGTTGAAACTAAACACAAAAAATATCTCAGAAATGGTCAGCTCTACATAAAAAACGATTATAACATAAATTATGTGTTTTAATGATATCTATATTTTTTGTGTGGTAAGTTTTTGTGTATCTCTTATGCTTAAACCGTTAGGCAAAATTTTGCAAAACTCATCCACAATAAAGAGGTCTTCAGAGGCTATTCCTGAAATAAAATGTATTCCACAAATCTTTAATATATGGTATTTTAATTAAAATTGTTAGGCATTTTTGAAAAAAAAAATTCACTAATTTTTCCATGTAAAGGGCAGTTTGCACGCGTACATGCACACATTTTGTTGAAAATCTTTGTGTCGTAACCTGGAAGAGATGTTAAACATAAATGCCAAGTTTGGTATTTAACAGTCTTTTCGATTTTGAGTTATGTTGTACACACATGCATGCTGTACACACAACTATCTTGAATGCTTAAGGCATAAACAACATTGGCCTGTATGTATGCCACTCTTCTTCTAGTTATTGAACCAGATTCAATATTCCTGTAAAAGACACCTTAGTGAAAGCATTTGAATATCCATGAGCATTAAGCTAATATGTAATGGACTGCCCATTCATCCAAAGTGTAACATTCCGAGTTCCAATCCCAGCAGCTGCCAGTGGCAAAGGATGGGGAGGGCCCAAGTAAACTAACCAGTGTGATGGCATGCATGGATTTTGACAGGGTTACATTTGACTGCAGTTCCGTGGGAAAAAAAAAAAAAAAAAAAAAAAAAAAACTTCAATGATATTGAAATAAATGAATAAATATATCACATAAAATTGTTGCAAATACTTTTACTTATTTGTTAAATGCCAGTACAATATGAAAATAACAACAAAACACACTTAAATATATTAAAACTTTATCATCTTTGTTGCCAAATAGCAGCACCTTGCAATAGAGTGTTAAATTCTTTCTTTTACATTCTTAGAAGCTGCCTGACTTTAACTATGACGTTTGATATGTATGCAATTTCTTTCTTTTGGAGAAAAAAAAAACACACACACATACACACACAACACTCGTACAAATTATTGGCATAATTGATGTATCTCAAAAACATGATTATTTTATGGAAAACAATCTGTGCATTTTTCAGACTACATTGGAAAGACACGTCAATGGACACTTCAACCAAACAGAAGCAGGAAATGGAAATTCAGGAGCCCGACGCAGTTTAGAAAATGCAACAAGTAAACTGTTTCGACGCAATGGCAAGAAGCTTCGTTATCGGCGTCAACCTTGGTCAGGTAGGGCGTCTGTAACTACTTAATAGGTTGCAATGTAACATGCACTGCCCCTAAATGAGTAATGTGTCAATGGTGGCCAGCATCACAGAAATCTTGTTTTTTATCTGTTGGTGAAGTACATTCTATTTTGTGCATGTTGTTAACATCTTAAACACTTCATTTTATTCTGATTGTTTTGTGAGCATGTGCTTTTTCTTTTGCTTCCAGTTCTCTTCTTTAAAATTTCTTTGAACTATATTTTATGGTTGAGTTTTGATGTGGCATTTCTGGGAACGTAGGGTTTCAGCTCTTCTTGGTTCTGCATTCTGTTATTTTGTAAACATACCTTTTGAAATATATTCTGCTACTTCAGTAATAACCATTTAATCCACATTTATTGTTCGTGCTTTGCTGGATTGTATTGTATTTAATGAAAAGAAATGAATGTATATGTTGCAAAGAATAGGCCATTGTGAAAGCTAAGGTCATGACAATACAGTTGGATTCTAAGGCTGTTTGTCCAACATCATCAGCTTCATGCTATTTCTATCATTAGAAACATTTTCTTATTTATACTCATGTGAAATTTATTTTTCTGTGATGCTTGTCTAAGAAATCTGCAGTAGGTGTGGAAACAAGCAAATTGGTGACAATAACATTTATCTGCAAGAAGACAACACTTTTAGGAGTATCATAAAAATAAAATTTATTAACTTCTTGGTGATGTGGATGAAAGTTTATCGTACAAATTACAGGGGAAGGTGAAAAGACAAATACTGTCGAACTTGTGGGAAGACAGAGTGAGAGAGAGGAGACAAAAAGTTCCAAATTAGAATATTTGTACAAGGAAAGGTAAACGTTAAGGTTTCCATGCCTGCAGCAGTCTTTAACACTAGTGGTTTCCCCCCTCTCCCTCGTGACTTTCTGATTTTGTGGTTGCTGTTTAGGTTTTAGTGAAGACTGCAGCATTGGTTCAAGAGGAGGCTTGAACTTCATTTTTTCTAGACATTGCTGTTGAAAGAGCCTTTGTGTTCATTGACTTCTATTTCTTTTTGATAATAAGTGTCGTTATTATCATATTAATTCTATTATATTTTAAATTTGTCTGCTTTATTCACTTGGTAGAATGGGAAATGATAATTATAACATTTAAGATTGTATGATCATTATGCTGATTGGTTGATCTGTTTTATATAACCTCATAGTGCCCATTAAAAGTTTGGAGGATATTTTTAAATTTGCTTAATTTTTGTTAATGTTTACTCATTTACTAACTTAATGTTTAGTAGTTCTTATACAGGGTGCAAAGTGTGCACATGTTTTCATAGATTCATAACTCAAATCTATACCATTCAGCATCATGGTGATAATCTGAGATTTAGAAAGTCATAGTACCAGACTGACAAAGAAACTTTGTTAAAGTAAATAGTGATTCCTGTCATTTAGAGAAAAACAAAACGTTAATCCTCCGAATACCAAAAAGTGTTAAATTTCATTAAATGCTTTTGGCTCAAAGTGACTAATAGTACATTTGCTAAACATTGAGCACATTTATTACTGAAATAAATCCCATTGGAAAGACTATAGCTTCCAGAACTTCTAGAGCTACCATCCGCTGCTAGACGGCAAGATTTATTAAATCTGCAATGTAGGATTGGCATATTGGTAACATCTAGAACTTCTAGTTGCAGCATGGAATCCAGAAATGGGTAACTTCTAGAACTTCTTGTGCTAAAGGGTAATTCTTTGAATATTCTTTGAATATTCCTTGAAGTCCTTTATCTCCAAGCCTAGTCCAGGGCATAACTTCAGTCCTCCAGTTACACGCCAACTTGTGAGAAACCGTGGAGGTATAGAATGGGGTCCAGGGCGTAACTTCAGTCCTCCAGTTACACGTCAACATGTGAGAAACCATGGAGGTACAGAATGGGGTCCAGGGAAAAAACTTCGGTCCTCCAATTACACGTCAACATGTGAAAAACCGTGGAGGTACAGAAGGGGCCGGCCATCTTGTTCAAAAACTCAACAAGCGCACATGACAGAAATTTTTGTATATTTTTTATGAAGCAGATTTCAACCAGTCGTATGTATTTAAAAGTGACAGCATTCAAATAACAAATCAAAGTTTCTGATGATCATTCTTGAAATTACAAAATTCTTAATCATGTATCAATTCATAATAAGTGGAAGGTTTAGGAAACCTGAAGCACAGTTTTGTTGTTTGAGAGGTGTTAATTATTATGTTATATTTGCATGCTAAGGGTTTACATTATATATCTGGAGTCCAGCTCACAGTTTGACTATTTCTATTACAAGTAACTTTTAACGTAAAATTATTTCAGCTGGAATAAGAAATTCAATTTTCATATACATGGTATGAAACTTAGATTATTTATTTACTGCTCAGATGTTAGAATTTCTAGAAGAAATTATGTTTGAAAACATCAAACATATGTTTTAGGACTTGCACTAAGTGCTAGAATTTGTTATGATTAACACAAAATTAGCACTTACAGTATTGTAAAAGTTGTATGATTTATATGTATTTTTTGTTTACTTTTGTTTGAATATAACCTTCTAGTTTCTGTCAGTAGATATTAATAGGCGTCTGTTATTGAGGTTTCAGTAGGATTTAAGGAATTTGTAGAGGTTGAAATTACTTGGTTGATGTAATTTTGATTCAGTGTTCTTTCAATGTTGAAAGAACAGTGTATATAAGATAATGTTTAGAGATTTCTGTTGAAAATTTTTGTTACTGTTACCCTTCCATCCCAAGAATGGGTCCCAACGTAAAAAAAATGCATGTAATATGACTCTTTCATGAGCACATGGTTGAACTTCTTTCTTCTCATTCAACAGCTGTTAATACAACAATAATTTGCAACAAAGTTCACTTAGATCGAGAGGACTAGATTTGCAATCCACAATTTGTTGTTTATTTATGTCATTATGGTTATTGCTGCTAGGTAATGAATTGTGTACAACAATATTGCAACTCCTGGAATTAAAACTAACTTAGTAACAGAATTAACTGGGGGTATGTCATGCTATCTCTATTCTTTAAATTAAATATTTTCTCCCAAACCATTAAATATATTTTTCCAATAAGTGAATAATAATATAACTTCTGAATTTATTTCATGGTTTAATGTCCAAAAATGATCTGCCACAGTTGATTTATCAGTATGTGTATATTTCATATTTCTAAGTGCTCCTTAACTCTAGTTTCAAAATGATGTTTAGTCTTGCCAATGTAAACAAGGTCAAAATTTAATAGATAAATGGCAGATTTTTTAGTTTTTGAAACTTGGTCCATTTTTGAAAAGTCTAATATACCTAATACACCATTATCATGGCAAAAGCCTTGCATTTTCCACTCCATATGCATCAGCCATTTCTGCCAATCACAAAATGATGGAAGTTTGCTGGCTTCTAGGAGAAATTATTCACTTGGAGCTTTGTTTTGGAATACAAATTCAATCTAATGGGCAGTGAAGTTTTTTGGGTAAGAGACATCTCTTGGAGACTTGGAAGACAGTAAGAGATGATATAATTGGTCCAATCAGTAATGTAGCAAACATAAAATTGTTGTGGACACTAATGCTAGAAAGACCTGCCATTGTTCAAAAGGGGTGTGATGGATGAACCCATCAAAGTATGTGATTGTGTTATGCACACTTAAAAACTATTGGTGTGGGTTCGGTTTGAATGCATGACCAAAAGACCAGTGCCCAACCAATTGATCCGTTCAGACTGATATTCATTTGAAAGTTATGCTATGACAGTTGCACATGCATTTGTTTACATTAGGACCCTTTCTTGGGCTGGATGCACTATAAATAACAGTGCTCAAGTAGTGCTATTGACAGAATAATGAAAGTGTTGTAATAAAGATTGCAATTTATTCTATACTGTAAGTTTAGGATCTAAGACTCCTTCAGAAAATAATACTTGATTTTTCGTTAATTATTGCTGTTTCACTTAACTATACACATGTGTACATCAAAAGTGTGCACTCCAGTTTCTATTCAGTCTTTTTAAAAACAGCTTTTTCAGATAGAGCTATCATTTACATCTGATTTATGCAGCAAGCAGAGAGTTGGGTCTATTATTACTGGTACTATAATCTTGTTTTGGGTGTATCTCTTGCAGCGCGAATGTTCGATTACTTCGATGCCGGTATCATGGAAGGCCTTCAACATCGCCTGATGAACATGACAGAGATCCGGACGCAAGGAAATGTGGCGACTGCAAGTGGTGACACGATCACTCTCCACAGCAAGGTACAATGAACAGAACAGAACTGAAAAAAACAGTGATGGCAAGTTAATAAAAAGGTATCTTCAGTAATTGTGTTTTCTGCATCATCATTCTTGGTAAGTGTTTGCTTCTCTCTTTACATTCTGTTATCGTGGAAACACTCCTTCAAATCAGTTATGTGAATGTGAAAACGGCATGCACTCAAGACAAGTCAGATTGCTGCTTTCTCCATTGCAGTTTTATCATAAGAAATCTTCATAAATTCCTTTGAAAAGGATATTTTCAGTTCTCAAAAACTATATAAAGCTATATACATATATATCACTGAATAGAAAAGTATGATAACTGGATATTAATATATAAAAATAATAGTTGCAACAAATCTTCACTTATCTTTTATCTTCAAGGATTCCAAAAGATAAGTGAAGATTTGTTGCAACTATTATTTTTATATTAATATTTGTGTTATTACTTCACTGTTACTAGCTTCTTTTTACATTTATATGATAACTGGGATTTACCAATCTATACACTCAAGTGCTACTGATGAGCAATTTTGTTGTAGATTTGTTTTATTGCTGGAATACTCATTTTTCTCCATAAGGCATAATTATGTGATAACTGAGAAAGTTATTGAATTAAAAACAATATTCTTTTATGCATTTGACATGATTTTGAAATGAGGGATAGGTTAATGCTAAATGTTAATATATTTTTTTTTATTTATTTTGGATAGAAAATGTGAATTTTTTAAGTTACAAAAATGAAATATTAATTTAACATTTGCAGAAGCAATGTTTAGAATTTCAGTGAAGAGAAGATAGTAGTTACAATACTTACAAGATGCAAAGCAAAAAAAAAAAAAAAAAAAAAAATCTATGCTATCACTAAACAAAGCAAATACTTCTATATAAAACTCATGCATACAGTTGCAATATGATTGAAAAGTTCAAGCGACTTGCCAATTACTTCATACATGGATGCACGTGTATAAATAAGTGCACATAGCAGTATACCATTATTGAACAACGAAGCCATGGTGGTATAACTAACAAATTGATGTAGTAATATCATCACTCTTGACATTGAAAGCAACAGGTGAGTCTTAGACGTTTTTTGTGAAAAGTCCCTTCAAAGTCTTAGGCTACCGATATCAAATGCTGACAGCAAGATATTTTTCTCTACATATTAGGTGAACAAGCACAGGACAACTATGAGAAACAAAAATGTCACAACTTGCAGTTTGGTGATGTCTGATATGTGAAATTTATTTCTATTCATTATATTGATTTGAAGTAAAAGGTTTGACAACAATTTTAATGAAAAGGTGTTTTGGAACAGTGATACATATGATATATAAAGATTTGAATTTGGAAGTAAGGGGTTTTAACAGTAATGTTAATTTTCATTTGTCATGTCATGTATCATTAATTCTGCCCAAAAATTAACATGAAAGAAACATGAATTTGTGGTAGTTAATTGTTAGGTAATTCAGTCATTACCTGCTCATTAATTCTGCCCAAAAATTAGCATGAAATTAATGTTAATTTATGGTAAAATATTTAACATAGAATATCACTTATAAAAATTATTTATTTGAACTTTTAAATCTCAACACAATATCTCACTTCTGGTACACAGCACTGTAATTTGCAGTATTGCAGAATCTTAAAAGTTTGTAAAATTTATTCACCATGATTTGCTTTTATAACTAAAATAGCAAGTTCTTATGCAGCAATATTAGATATTTACAAGTGTTACATGAAAGGAATGTGAAAACCATTTCCTTAAGTAAATTTGCGTGATCTGAAAACGTATATATGATTCCAACTTTGGTGACATCATGCTTCAGCTGAGAACATGACGGGATGAGGTCAGTAGGGTGGGTGCTAAACAGCAACATTGTATATGCATAACTTCCTGAGCATTCTACTTGTAAACTTCCATTAGTGTATGGTGAGGCGGGAACTTGGGATGTACCTGAAGTGCTGGTCTGCGCAGTGATGACTGGACCTCTTTCTAGAGTCGCAGCTGGAGGTGTTGATTCAGGGCACCCAACGGCTATACTTACTCAGTGGCAAGCAATGGAGATCTATTGCTTAAAGTAATAAGCAGATGGAGATCTCTGGGAATCGGTACAGGAACTTATCTCGCAATAACCATCGGCACTTGCATTGAGTTAAAGGTTTTAGTTACTTACATGTACGTTCACACAGAAAGTTCCTGGCATGATTCAACACGGTTATTTCTCTCTTAAGAGAGCATAAGCACGCACAAAAGAAACTTTAATTTACGCGGCGCTAATCACAATTTAACATTCAAAACGTTTATAACACTTCACTTCTTGGCGTGGATTTCGTGTTCAAAGTGACGCAGGTTCCGCATGGTGTTACATTATAACAGTGGGTAGATTCGGGCAAACACTCTACATTTATACTAAATTTTACCTTGCGCAAAACTCTAAACTTGCAATTTCATTGTCTCGTTTTGGTGCCGAAAATGGCTTGGGGTGCACTTTGGACGTGACGTAACTATTTGCAATTGGTCAATATGTCTCACATGTGATTTTTGACCTCAATTTTCTTGTGGTTCGCCTCTGTATACACCACGTCAACTTTTTCTTTGCAAGCCGTAACTGATACAAAAGCATTGTTTCTCCCCTAGCAATATACAGAAGCTGCTGTTGTAAACATCTAAAATCATTGCCTGTAAAACCTCTTGCTAAAGTTAGAAAACACTTTCCAGGAATAGTCTTCTTTGAACTTACTACATACATTATAACAAATAATTGCATAATATTTGAGTACATACGGAAAAACATAATATTATACTTAGAAATTAACTTATACAGTCTAATTAATTGAAATATATACAAAGGGCCCCTTCAGCTGGGCGACAATCCATTTCAACGGTGTGCACACAATCATTGTTTTATTTCACAAGTTACAGTAGTGGCTGTTGAGTTTGCTGCCAGGTTGTTAACTGAAGCATTAAAATAAAGTGAAATTTGGAGAGTAAGAGGTCAGGAATAAAATAGGTCAGAACATACAAAACAGGGGCTTGTTTATACCTTTCCACTCTTTTTATTTTGCCCCTGTGCTTGTTTATTCTTTGCATGAAATGTCCCACCTCAGGGTCTCATTGATTAAGTAAAGTGTCTTTTCTTTCATCCATTCCATAACTTTATCTGGAGAAAATCAAATCAAGGATATGGGCACAGAACAGTGATTGAATAACAGACATACTTAGCACTGGGCATATGGCAAACAGCATGCAAGCATTGAAAGTACGTCTTTGCCATGGATAAAGTCCGGAAACTTTCAGAGCTTGCTTACTCACATATGAAGAGTAAATTGCCCACCTGGGTAGTGTGGTGGTAGCGTGTCTACTTCACATTCAAAAGGTCGTGAGTTCGAATCTCGCTTAGCGTAAGTTGCTCGGATAAGGATTTTTTTCAGGGTTTTCCCTTATCCTGAGAAGACGAATGTCGAGTAATTTAAGCTCTCTGGACCCAGAGATCATTTTAGCATCATTTCACCAATTTATTCATCGTCCGATGTGACCAACTAGGTTAAAGGACGTTAAGCTACAAAAAAAAAAAAAAAAAAAAAAAAAAAAAAGGGTAGTAAATTGACTAAATAAGTTTAAAACTTGCAAATATGCATAGAAGCTTGTGACAGTGATGTGATTAAATAAAAAATAAAAGAATTTGAGTCGGTTTTTGAAACTCAAACATCACTTATTTTTACTTACTGGGGACAGGTTTCGGCTAACACTTGTTCCCAGTAAATAAAAATAAGTGATGTTTGTGTTACAAAAACCGGCTCAAATTCTTTTATTTTTTATTGACTAAATAAGTTTTCTTGTGAAAATAGAAAACGCCCAACATGTTACAGGTATCAAGCATAACTCTCAGTTAACATGTTACACTTGTTAAGTTGTGTTAAATGTTAATCATTGTGGACATGGCTAATGGTGAGCCCCTTATTCCTAACCAAAGGACAATGAGAGGAGATATATAAAAAAATTAATGTTTATATTTGAATCACCCTCGTACTATTATGGTACTACTGCTTTATAATTTGCCATTCAGAACATTGAATCCATGTCTGTTTTCTTACTAAGCCTTAAGATGGCTTTCTTTCTTGTGGCACTGTGATTAGCAAGGTAAGAGCGAACATTTTAGAATATTTTTGTGTTTTTGTACCTGTATATGGCATATTAAGAGCAGAATATTAAAAAGTTATCAGTTCAAATCAGTACTATCATAACTAACATTTCCTTGATGAAATGTAAATGGAAATGTTGTGTTATTTATGAAAGCTCTTTAACTGCTGTGGTTCTCAGCGTCCCGTTCTAAATTGGGTGTGAAAGATCGCTTAATTTTGCTCAGAGGCCTCTCTATCAGGCTTGACATGGAACTAACAGCTTTACTTCCCTTCCGAAGGAAGCCATGCTAAGGATTTTTACACCCGCAACCTTGGGTATATGAAGTTAGCATGGTAACCATTACACCACAGAGGGCAACCTAATAATCAAAATTAAAAGTTGTGTGTATTTGCCTTAAATTGGCTACTCATAGTTATGGGAATTTAAAATAGGCAATGCTGAAAGCATAAATTTGCATTTTTTGTAAAACTTCAACTGTTTATTTACTTGGTGATTACTATGCTGTTGATGTGAACCATCAAAATATTCACCATTCTGCTTATTCTTTGCATATTGCCATTACAAATACCACCATCTTTGTCTTTCCTTCTGTTGGATATTATATAGAAGCTAAGACTTGAAAAGTTGAAGATTTTCAATTTCTTTGCTTCATTTTATTTTATTTTTTAAGTTACTTGTAAAGAATGGTTCAGTATATATATATTTTATGGAAGACAAAATGCTTGTATTTATTAATATTAGTGATGGGTTGATACCTCTGTTTCTCGATATTCAATATTGATACTGTTTTTGAGCTCCAATTCTAAAGGTGATAATTGTTCACTGAATTATGCTCCTATTAGTAGTTTTCTATAAATAAATGCATGTAAACAATTTTGTGTGGTATGCTAACTCTGAAATTATACCAGTTTGAGATTCTTCATTCAACAGCAATTTTTACTTTCTCTACCTGTACTATGTACAGTGTATAGAGAGGGTATTGCATTCCGCCCAAAACTTTGATGCTGAGATTTCACTGGAAATAGATGTTTTAGGGTCCCCTGTATCCAAGAAAAATATTTTTAGAAAAATGTCCATGTGTGCTTGCATGGGTGCGTGTGTGTGTACATGATAACTCAAAAGCAAAAAGTCAGTAAAATACCGAACTTGGTATTTAAGTTTAAGTATCTTCCAGGGATGCGACACAAAGATTTGAGAAAAAATCCCCCCACCCCAAACTACTCTTTACATAGAAAAAATTTCGAAAATGTTGATTTTCTCAAAAACGACTTAACGATTTTGATTAAAATACCATATATTAAAGACATTTATATGGCATATAAAATGTATATCTTGAATTTTCTGGGAATAGCCTCTAAAGACCTCTTTATTTTGAATGAATTTTTCTGAATTTTGCATAACTGATAAGCTGTAAGAGATAAACAAAAACTTCTACACAAAATATGTAGATCACGTTAAAACACTTAATTTATATCATATACATTTTTTTTCGTTGAATGACCATTTCTGAGATATTCCTTGTTATTTGTTTCAGATTTAAAATACTTGAACTTTGTTTCAATAGAAAATTGTAAACTCCTGGCCCTGCATAGAAACAGATTTCAACCACATGGCAACCAGCTTTTAAAAGATTTGACAATCATTTTAGCCTAGTGTATTCCCTTATTTTCCTTCTACTTACAAGAAAGCAAATAATTAAGACAATTCCTGCTAAGTTTATCTTGATTATCATAAATTAGATAGAAAAATATGCTTTTTAACAATAATTTGTCATAGCAATGTAGAGAAAGTCATGTCAGGAACACATCAGATTTTTTTATCATGATAATGCTGCTGGAGATATATATATATATATATATTGTTAGTCAAGTCACCCTCTGTGGTGTAGTGGTTACCAGGCTAGCCTCTTATCCAACGTTGCAGGTTCAAACTCAGCAGAGAGTAATGGACCTTTTTGGGCATAAAAATCCTTAGCATAGCTTTCTTCGTAAGAGAAAGGCATTGGTCCCATTTATTGTTTATTACCATGTGAAAGAAACCTTTGTCTTGAAAGAAATGGTCCAGGGGCTAAAATTGCCCTGTTTCATTTCTGCAAGTCTTGATTTTGTTGTTCTGTCCTACACACAGCACCCACACCTGCACACGCACACAAAGAAATGCTTTTTTCGGACTCAGGGGATCCCAAAACACATATTTCCAGCGAAATCTTGGCATCAAATTTTTGGGTGGAATACAATATCTTCTCTATCCACTATGTACATTATACATGCAGGCTAGAGAAAGTAAGAAAAGCTCTTTTAGAAGAAGTTCTGTGTGTGTGGACAGCATAACTGAAAAACGAAAATTCAGTTAAATACGACAGCTCAGTAGCTCAGTTTCATTTTACGATGCGACATAAAGATTTTTCAGGAAAATCCTCCCACCCACAACTACTCTTTACATGGAACATTTTTTTTTAACATTTTTATGAGAAACGAAATGTATAGCCAGAATTTTGAGGGAATAGCCTCTGAAGACCTCTTCATTCTGGATGACTTTTGTACAACGTTTGTATAATTGGTAAACCAATAAAAGATAAACAAAAAACTTTACACAAAAAATTAATATGTTGTTAAAGCATACAGTTTGTGTCATATACATTTTTTTTGTAAAATTAACTGTTACCAGGTTATTGCTGATTGTTGGTTTCAATTTTAAGCTACCTTTCTCAAACAGTAGGTCATCTATCTTTTGTGTACATTTTGTTTACTCCTGGCAAGCAAAGAGAAGGGAATTTCAATTGTTTTGTATAGTGACCGCTTTTAAAGAATTTAACAATCGCTTTAGCCCAGTGCATTCCCTTCTTCTGTTTACAAAGAAGTAAATAATAAGACCAGTTCTGCTAATGTTTATCTCGATTAATATGTGGTAGATAAAAATACAATCTTTTTAAGAAAAGTTTGTTTGTGGAATAGCTAGAAAAAAGATGTGAATGGAATACATTGAATTTTTTTTCTTATCTAGCATAAAGTTAAATGTAGATATTTTCATTATTACAAAACATTAATTAAAATATTGAGTTTTCATAAAATTAAGTCACCACTTCAACTCCACTTCTCTTTCACTCAGGAAGACTGGTTTAAGGGTACTTGTAGCCTATCTTCAGTTCTGTGATTGGCTATCACTACAATAATTAGTGGTGTGTGGCCCTTTGTTCCTCTTGCTTATAGGACGACATCAACTGATGTCTGAAAATCACAGCATAAATGAAAGAAACAGTTTTATTTATGGATGCTCTGTAAGTGCTGTGGTTCTCAGTGTCCCATTCTATATTGGGTATGAAAAAAATCCAACGTCCTCTGCTGGGTTTGAACCCGCGAACTTGGGTATATGAGGTTAAAATGGTAACCACTACATTATGGAGGGTGACAGCATAAAGGAAGAAACAAGAGTTGATAAAATCTTTGGCCAATGTTGTAACATTAATCAACCGCAGAACTGAAGACACACTAAATCCAGTCTTCCTGAACAAATGGGAAGAGGATTAAATTGTAAAAAGGTGACTCAATTTTATCAAAACTCAATATAACGGCACTCCACTCTCTAAAATACTTCTTATGTTTTTATCATAATTAAACAATAATTAAAAGTTTCATAAAAGTATTAAAGGTTTATCTCAAAACATTAGAAATACTTTGGATCGAGAATAGGGAGTTATCAATGGCATTGACGTCCCATTTCTAATTAAAATAAGGCTATCATAGAAGTTTTTTAATTTTTTGTAGTGGCACTTAGGATGAATCTCGGCTTGGTTTCATCCTGTGGAAGTTTTGGAATTTCTGTTGAAATGGTTGACAAATAACAAATGAGAACTCTGTATATGCAGGAAAATGTGTTGATGTATTATTCAAACCTTTATTGTTTGTCAAAAGATTGGAGAGAATTGATACAGTTTTGTATAAAACTTTCTGTTTCCTGTAATGAAAAATTAATCTTTGACATTCAGCATTTTCACTGCAATTTTACTAATGCTTAAAATGACTCCCATATTAAAAATGTGTGCTGCTGTAAACACAATAAAGGTAGAATCATTCCAAATAGTACTTTTTGTTATATTTTTATTAATATCAGTAACTGTTCTCATATGTTATTTGACAAAAACTTCATAATAATGCAAACTGATATTTATCTGAGGTTGATAAACTTTGATGAGAATTCAACTGTTAAACATTGTTCATTTAATGCATATTTTGTGTGCAAGACTTGTTTTCAATGAGTATTTAAACAGAACTATTAAACATGAGAGAAAAGTATGTGCAGCAGAAGAGAATCTACATATTTGGTGCTGATGATATAGCCGTTTTTACATTCACATGTTTATTTTGTTTTGTCACTGCTTACCTTCAACAGTGTTGTAGGAAGTGTCAGGTACCTATGTTCATACTTTGCAAGTTTGTGAGCGGGGTGGAAAAGTTACTATGCACCGCAATTGATCAAGGTATGTACAGGGTAAAGATTAAGGAAATCAGAGTTAGGTTGTAAAGGAACTAGAACCTATTTTATTTAACTTTACGGAATAATGTTGATGTTAGAGCCAGTCTTTCTGATGGTGAAATATTTAAGTTTCTAATTTTCTGGAAGTTATTCATTCACATGGAAATTTTTGTAAAAAAAAAATTGTGCAAAGTTAATGCCTGGTTGCAGAAAAGCAAACCAAAATTAGATCAGTGATTAAAACAGCAAATTGGCAATCAATCAAATTTCAGTTGCAGGAAAGGCCAATCAGTGTTTGATCAGAGATGATTCTCCAGTTGGATTTGATCAGCAGATGTTTGTCAAAATGCTAAAAACCTAACCTATACATTTTGTTTTTGCTAATGCATGTTATTTGGAATCATTATTCAAATATATTTATCAGAATACTTCAACACATATTCTCCCTGAACATTATATATTTATAAATTTATGATTGCAAAATAAATGCTTTTGCATTAAAATTATTTTTAGGTGAGAAAAATGTAGAAAAGGACATATTTTATTGTTAGGTAATTTGAAACCCTTCTTAAGTAGCTTTAATTTACATTTTTATTGGAAAATACATACCAATGAACTAATCTAAAAACAGAAATGCCTACACTTAAAGTAATCATTATTTACCATCCAGTATATTAAGAAGAAAAATTAGAGCCTCTAATACCTTTTGGATAATTTAATTTGGCTATTTGTTACTTGTAATGAACCATTCTCCTGCTAACCAATCATTAGTTTTCTGCACAGTGTTACTAACAATGCTTTAAACAAAGAAAAGAGCATCACTGCTGGCTGTGGTTCCTAAAACCAACACCTTCAGGTTCCAGATGCCGCTACTAAAAGGCACTATTGCCAAATCCATTATGGCAATCAATTGATGAACATTCACTGTACCTTGACCTATGCATCCCAACAAATATTAAATTGATCAGAGGTTAACTGATTGACAATCAGTATGCGGTTTCATTTGCTTTCCTGCATCCAGGCAGAAATCTATAATCACTATTTAATGAAAAATCAGTTTTGCTCATTATTAACCCATTGGCATCTAAAGTCCTAAAGGTTAATATTTTGCTAACGGGTACAATACTCATTCTAATTGCTGCATTGTTTAATCACAGGCACCTTTAATGGTAACAGTTTGGACAGCCATAATCATTAATATGAAAAAAAATGGAATGGTCATCAATTCAAAGCCAAATAGCATGAGTTCAAAAGCTGGTAATTGCAGTAAAATAAGTCTGTGGTAAAGAATGGGGAGGGCTCGCGTAAAATAACTGGAGTGATAGCACAAATGAATGTTGATTGGATTATATCTTAATACAATTCCATTGATTTTTCTTTTCTAAAAAAAACTATTGAAATAAATTAATATGTTCATAAAAATAATTACAAATGCCTGTGTTTTATTTTTAAAGACCAGTAAAATATAAAAATAGTAAAAACAAAATTCACTAAACATTGACATGCAACATAGATGCTATTAGCACTAACTTACATGAATACAGGTTGTTACATGATGTGAATGGGTTAATCGTTAATTGTTTCAAGTGAAATAAGTTACTATATGCCACATCATAACTTAAGCTCTTTGCATTTGTGAATACAATGAAATATCTGAGTACTTTAAAACTAGATTCTATTACATCAAAATGTAACCAGAAGTATGTTGAAATGCCAAACTTAGTTAAGGGGGGCTGAAATGATTTATTTATAATTAATAAGGAGAACAATAGGTGATATATACAAGGGGAAAAGCAGTGAATAGATACAGTTTTTTCCAACTTTGTGAGACAGTATTTTAAAGGGTGGTCAGAAATAGGTACCTGATATAGTTAGTAGTGAAATTGGTAATGCTGTTTGGCTAATCATAAACTGTTAAAGCGAGAGACAATAATTATAAAACTATGCACCTATTTTGTTCACTATGAAATTTTAAGGCAAAAAGTCTGAAGTTTTCATCAAGTGCCATCTCATTTTAACAGTTTATAATAATTTTTTGAAAAGCATTGATAGTGTTTCTTCCGTAACTGATGTGTGTAGATTGAAACATTGAACATTCTTATCAAGGGTAAACAGAAAAGCATAAAATATGGATACATGATCATTGAGTGTTCTCAACACATGCTAAGATGAATCTTTCAACTGTAATAATTTGATTATGGCTTATACTTCCTTAAACTTATTTTCTTTATAATTTGCAATGTTGTACCATATCCAATGAGTTTTTAAATTTGAAGTATATATCACATTTTTCTATATACTTCTTGTCTTAAATGATCATTATAAAAATAATTTGAAAGGTGCTGCAGTGATTTTTGTGATAGGAGAAGCAAATTCAAAACTTACCAAAAAGTCCATAGAAAATATTTAAAAGTCTTTTCAGGAAATAAATTATGGTTTGTTTCATTTGGAATATTTATTATGTAATAAAGCCTTTAATACATAAATTATTTTGCCACATGCCCTTTTTTTTTTTTTTTTTTTTTTTTGTGCAATTCATAAGCTGTTATTTATCCCTGTCATAGATACCTTAATATAGCTGATTTGAATAGTCATAATCATTAAGGCCTGATAAAATCGACTGGTCATCCTTTCAAATTCAAACATTATGAGTTGGGATTCTAGTCAAACTGCACTCAAGTATGCCAGTGGTATAGAATGGAGAGGATTCATGTAAAATAACCGGTGCAATAGCATGCATGGATAGTTATGGTATTACGTATGAGTGGAATTGCATGGATTATCTAAAAATAGTATTGAAATAAATTAATGTTTATAATATGAAGTAGCTATAAAAACTTGTACTTTACTGTCAAAGAATAATAAAAAAATATTATAAAACTGAAGGGGGACAAAAAAAAAAAGCAACATATACATTAGCTGGTTAAATAAATACACACAAATTTACACATTTTACTGAATGTTACATATGGCTACTAAGATCAACAGA
Organism: Hymenopus coronatus; assembly: GCA_030762935.1. NCBI lineage: Eukaryota > Metazoa > Arthropoda > Insecta > Mantodea > Hymenopodidae > Hymenopus > Hymenopus coronatus. Next base: position 46,196,650 of record CM060899.1, read on the forward strand.
GATTAGTATTATTAAAAGAATCAAGATACTGGAAGTGGTACACAGTGAAGCATAATTACACATTGGAAAAATGAGAGATTAGTATGTTGTGTGTGCCTGGAATACTTAAATTTGCTTATTACTCAACTAAGGTAAGGGAAAGAGCACTATCCAGGCAATGGAGTTGAAGGGATTGAATCTATAATCCTCACATTTATAGTCCATAAACATTAAAGCAATCTCTCTCACCTTTAGGTGAATTTGCTGCTGTGAAGTGTCACTTATTTTTGGCATACACTTTATGACTTGTCCAGTTTTCACTGTCACTTAACAATATGATCTAGACATTTTCTCTGTTTCTTTGCTCAGTTCTCACTGTTGCTTCACTTCTTTTGTGATGCAGCAACACAGTCTTTCTTCAGATGACACTCTCTGGGGAGCAGGACATTAAACCTTTCTAGTCTCCTACAGTAGTAGCACTTTGTGGCAGGAATACCTGGTCTCTGCAAGCTGGAGGCTGCATTCGCTGGAGTCTCTTTCTGGGCGGCTTCTGTTGGGGGCTGATTGCACTCCTAACAATGCTAATTAACTAATCTCTCAGGGTTCTTATCTGGATGAGGCTAAATTATGAGATTTGCATTCCTCTTTGTATAAACAGATTTATTTTATTTTCCCTTTTCAAAAGTTAACGGGCGTTTTAGCTTGGTTCCTTACAATAATAATGTCACTTAATCTTTTAATTGCAGTAACTTTAATGCTTTTCTCACCACCTAGCAGATTACAAATTGCATGGGAGCCTAGCTTCCCTAACACCCCCTACTCGGCACATGGCTGCTTTGCCACACGCTTGAACACTAGTTCGACACTGCACAATAATTTGCTTGAGAAGAAGCGCACACTGTTAGCGATGCTCTATTTATACATTACAGACATGACGCTAAGTTTGCCGCCACAAAATGTAAGGCGACTCGTGATTGGTTACCGCCCCATTGCTGGGTGTCTACTATGAGAAAGTTCTGGTTCAAATTCTCTAACAGTTCAATCAGTCAACATTTCTAGGAAAAACTCAGTGTTCTTGGAACTTCAGTTGCTGCTCGGTCTCTTACATATATATCTCTGTCTCTTTTCTTTTACCCTGACTTTTCCTAAACCCTGTGCAATGTTTCCCTGGAATTCCAGCTAGCCAGCCAGTTGCTAATTACCCTTGTATAATACCTGTTCTTGACCTGCTCTGCAAAGCGGTCCTGAGCTGTTTCTGACATGCCTTTAAATATTACATCTGTACAATTCTTATTAATATTGATGTTACATACATATCCTTATTCTAATGATATTGATTATCTGTACATGTAATATCCCCTTACAACTTACAACAGTGATCACAAACTCACTCGGAGAAAAGCACTTTTGGAAATAGCAGAAGTGCACTCACTATCCCTCTTACAACCTAACTAACTAGCCCACTCACAAGAACGCTCACCTATGTAGCTTTTGGAAATTTCCAATGAACATTCTAGATCATTCTGGAAGCAGAGAGAAGGGAAACTTCCAGTAGATTCTAGTTATCTGTAAAAAGTGCTTCCAGTATTTGCACTAGATGAGGGTACTGCTGGGTATACTTCTCTCCAGCACCAACCTCCTGATAACTTTAAGCCATAGCCAATGTCACAATATGATTTAAAGAACATTTGTTAGTGCTTTCAAATTTTGCTGAAAAATTTGTATGTACAAATTAAGCATTTTTTTTTTTTTTTTTTTTTTTTCCATTTTTATGATTATTTTCCAAGATATCCATTATAATACAAATTACCAAGGCTATCACATTCTTTCTGCCATAAAATAAAGTCAACTAAAATGTAACGCTATCCTGACTTTGTCCCAAAAATAACTGAGCTCAGTTTTTTAGGTTCGAGATCACTGCAGCAAAACCAGAGCATTATTCATCTTCATAAGTACACTAATTAAATTTGCATAATTCATATCACCTTTATGGATGTGGTGCAAAATTTATAATTTATTTATTTGTTTGTAATTACATAGATTAAAAGTTACAAAGAAGTAGTTTCTATCGTTAACACACCATAGCAGTTGTTGGTATCAAGTGTGAATATACTGCTGCACCATCATTAGCAATTTTGAAGCTTGAGTTGTATCCATTTTATTTTGTATGTCAAGGAAGAAATTTTTTAAGAAGCTTGCTTTTTCTTTCAAGTTTTGTATGTAGTGTAATAATTAGTTTTTGTAAGTTTTGTTGCTTGTGTAAATATATGTTACATAAAAAGCCATCATTTAATACTATTTAAATATAATAATTATTAAATCCATTGTTTTTTTATGTTGCATACTATATAGTAACTATTAAGAATTCCATTCAGCTTTAATAGATTACTATAAACAGAAAACCGTAGCTATAGAGAAGTTTTAAAATGTTCAACAACAAAGATTGCCACAAACTTCAATAATTCCATTACTATAATCTGTCTCACACAAGAACATTCCTGGGAGAGAAGAAAGAGCGACACAGAACCCTCTGTGATTGCTGATTGGCAGAGCGAAGTTTATGGATGTTTTATTTTATTTGCTCTGATACAATAACCACCTCTAAGAAATGCAACACTGTAAATAGTTTTCTACACCTGCTCAGCACAAATTGATTTTTGGGGAAGGAAACATACACAAACGTTTATGTTCATTTTTCTGCATCCTACACATACACCATAGATGTGTCGTACACTCATGAATGCTAAGGAATGTGTACAAGCATAATAATATACATTAAACTGAAGACAGCACAAAATACACTATTAACTTGTTATTGTTATTGTTAAATAATACACACCTTAGCTTTGTATTACTAAAGAAACAGTATTATGAACAGCATTCAACAAGTCCATAGAAAAATATAGAAAAGCAAATTACTTTTGGTAGATTTCTTTTTTATTTCTCAACATAATCTCTTTTTAGCTCAATACACTCTCTCCAATTATTTCTAAGCCTTCTAAAAAATAGAATTTCTGAAGGTCCTCAAAATAGGTATCTGTTTGGGGGATTTTTGTTTTGGGTAGTGTTTAACACCCGCTTTAACTACTTATGGCACCGCAGGCGGTGACACTAATGATACACGAATGATCATGGAGCACCGGTGGAATGAGATGGCGGGTGAAACCGGAGTACCCAGAGAAAACCCGCCCCAGCGCCACTTTGTCCACCACAAATCTCACATGCGGCCACTTGGGATCGAACCCAGGCCTTCTAGGTGAGAGGCGAGTGGTCTAACCACTCGGCCACGGCGCGGCCTGTTTGAGGGATGTCATCTTTGTTAGATGTGAATATTTTTATGCTGAACCAATTTTTCAAGTTTGGAAATTAAAAAAAGGCTCTGGGAGCCAAATCTTCTGAATACAGTGGATCTTGTAGTAATTTGATTCCTTAACTCTACAATTTTCACCATCAAAGTGTGCACCCTTGCACTGTCTTGATGGAAGAGTCTTTCTTTACTAGATGAGGGTGATTTTTCTTGATTTCTCCATTCAATCGGTGCAATACATAATACTTTCCATTTATCATTCTTTCTTTCTGCAAGTAATCAATGTAGATGATTCCGCATGCATTCCAAAAAACTGATGCCATCACCTTGTCTGCAGATTTCACCACCTTGCCTTCTTCGGAGCCAATTTGCCTTTAAAAACCATTGTTTCAACAATACTTTTGTCTCTGGAGTGTCGCAGGTATCCATGTTTCATCCACATTTATGTATCAACTCATTATTCTCAGAGCTGCAATAACATTTATTTACTATACACACATATCCATGAAGGTGCAACAAACCCTGTTTGTGAAAAGTATTAAATATAGGTCTATTTTGCCATTGTATACGCTACTGAGAGTTCACTCACAAAATGAGCATGAATTACAGGATCACAGGGTTGAAGAACATGTGCCACAGTTATTTTATATGGTTTTAGCTTCAGCAGAGCCATAAGAAATGTCCACTTGTTGTGAAAGATGCCTAAGCAATTTTTGAGGGGAATTCTCCAAATGTCGTCTAATGTTTCTTCAGTAAGAACTGTTTGCCATCTTTAGATTTCTTAGCTTGAATACTTCCTGTCGCCTGAAATATATTGTTAAGTTCATGGCGTGTTTTACGACTTGGAACATTTACACCTAGAAATATTTCTGCAAATTGTATTTTCACTTGGTGAGCTGACTGAATTAACAAACAAATCACAAATAAATTCACACTTGCAGTAGAAAACATATGCTGATGTGATCCATTTTACACTTTGTGACTTAGTACAGGACAAAATAATAAATCACTCTTAATAACTAAACTACACCATATCACTGTTAATTTAATACTGTTTCCAGAGCAAAACTGTGTCAGAAATGTGACCTTGTTTACAGCAGCAGTGCAGAATCATGTGTTCAACACCCAGAAACTCTTTTGCAATACATCCTTCTTGTTGATGTTAATAATGAAATGTAGAATGCACACCCATCATCATACTCAAACAATTCTAAACTACAATTTGCAGTGTCTAAACAGCTTTTCCAGACAAGGGTTACTTCCTGACAAACGATCAGTTTGCCATCCCACACAACATACTAAGAGTTCATGGTGTTTTTTAAGTCCCCCGGTATTAGAAAGCACAGATTTTTCTCATTTTAAGCACTGTCCACCATTATTCAAGAACCAGTGTCCAGTCCCATCATTTATAAAGAAATTAAAACTAAAATAGAAAAAATGAGATATTTGTAATTGTTATTGATTTGTGGCCAGGTTATGGTTAAAAAATGGTCCATTAAGAATCAGATGCTATTACAACACTAAATAACTGCTGTTACAGTTCTTAGAAAGCTGAACTTAGAAGTGTAGTTTTAACTTAGTTACACAATGTACATAAAAACCTGAGAACGTAAAAGATAGAAAATATTTTAACCATGTCAACGAATATTAAGAAAAGAGCAAATATTGAAATATTCTTATGGTTTCAAGTTTGAGTTGAGTAGTTAAGTTGAAACTTTTAATATAATTAACAATTTTGCAATCATTTAATATTATTGATTTTCATTTAATCACTAAAGGTTAAAAAAAGGTTTCTTAAAGAAAATAATGCCATCTTATTTTGTAAAATTAGTTACTCCAATGCTCATCTAGATAGTAGTGACTGTAAAAGATGGGATTCAGGCTTTTTCAATATTTCCAGGTTCTGGCACGCCGCGTTGTTGCTGATGGGAGGCGAGAAATCCTGTTGCGTTGGTTTCCAGAGGATATGTAAGTATTACTTCTTTTAATTGATGTTTGGAGGAATTTAGTAACAGTGATGATCAAATTATACGTGTATTAATTTGTTGAGTTGGTTTTTTAACACTACGTCACTTACATTTTTATTATGAGGGACCAGTTTTGAAAGCCTATGCTTTCATTTTCAACCTCGCGGGTCCAACAAAAATGTAAGTGACGTAGTATTAAAAAACCAACTCAACAAATTAATACACATATTACTTATTTTTAAATCTTTAAATATAGTTCACAGATTGCAGATAATTAGCTCTGGAACAGAATATCTTTAGATTATTGCAAATATGTTACACCTCAGGTTACAGCATTGCCTGCTTCAAAGAGAGATTCTTGTAATCAGAGGACAAAGTTTATATTTATTAGGTGTGTTTTTTCAGTAAGTAAACATTTTTTGATATTTATTTTTACACGAAAGCCTGTACTTTAATGTACAACATAATTTCCACAAATATTAGGAGACTTATCGTACAACCTACTTTTGAATTCCATCCACATAGAAATCTGCAGCATAAGTACTGCATGCGATAATTCAAGTGCTCTGTCATAATTCCGTAAAGAACACTCCAGAAACTTGGGGAAACTCACGAGTTAAAGATGAAATCATAATCAAACTTTTCCATGAACTTTCTACACCAAGCTGCATCCTGTGGACTAGCAAGGCTAGCTGTGAAGTCCATTTAATTTGTGAAGAAAAAATTTCTTTTAATTTTAAAATAAAAAAAAATCCTATACTGTTGCCTGTTTGAATTCTAGCCTTTTATTATGTCATAAAATGGGCTTGTGACAAAACTGGATTTTGTTCATAATGTGTTATGACTGACCAACATGTTATAATGGGCATATTAGTGGATCGAGACGAGAAGGGGGAAGTTACCACAAGAACCTTTCAGGTCTTCTCTCTTGCCATGCAAAGCATAGTCAATGAGTCTTGAGGATAGCTAAAGCAAACTCATATGTTTATGTAGCCAATCTAGTGATTTTTATTTCTGATTCTTAATTTTCCTGAGGGATACAAAATCAGAAGTTATCCAATCCAAAAATAGATGGAGGCTTTTTAATTTAAAAGTCTACTTAATAAGTAACTACAGTTGTTATATTCTTCTGTGTCCTATTGTTATTGTTGTTATTATTATTGATTTTTTTTTGTGGTGTTTAACGCCCACTTTAACTACTTATGGCACCGCAGGCAGTGACACTAATGATATATGAATGATGCTGGAACACCGGTGGAATGCGATGGCGGGGGAAACCGGAGAACTTGGAGAAAACCTGCCCCAGCGCCGCTTTGTCCACCACAAATCTCACATGCGGTTGCTTGGGATCGAACCCAGGCTGTCTAGGTGAGAGGCGAGTGGTCTAACCACTCGGCCATGGTGCGGCCTATTGTTGTTAAATCATCACCATCATTATAATGATCATCATCTGTATGCATTAAATTCCATTGAAATTATTAACATTGTTAAGGATAACTTTTAGTAAATGCTGAACAAAAATGCTTACATCATTTGCCAACTGATAAAAAAAAAAAAAAGAAGAGCCGAGAACTCATTTAAGCATAGGCCTCTGAGGCATGGTTGTCAGTTTCAGAAATTTTTTGCATTCTTGGCTATCTTTTTTCTTTGAAAATAGGCATTTTAAAGATTTGGTTGGCAAGAGGCAATTAAATATCTGACTAGTTTAAAAAAAAAAAAAAAAATTGGCTATTATATGGCTACGTTTTTACTTTTTAAAGTAATTAAATACATCTGCTAAGGAATTATCGACTTTAATGTCTGCAGAAGTGATTCTGTAATATATTATTAATGTTGGATAGCTGTTAGGAGCTTCTTCCCTATAAGGAAGTAGTCAACATGAGAATGTTTATGTTGATTGCATACAACAGCAATGCTTTCATCTTTGCATTAGGTTTATATTGTCGCCTTAACACTTCATATTTATGAAATTATTTAATTCAAAGTTGCAAAAAGTAAATCAAAATACCAATATGCCTTACAAAATAATATAAAGTTATTATTATTAATTTGTTAATTCTCTATTCCTATTATTCCCAAGAAAATTGTAAAACATTTATGAGTTAATGACATGCTGTCATCCACTAAGAGTTCCACACATTTAATTTAAAGCAAGGTTGTTCTTAGATGAACATGTGTAACATGAAAGATTGTTGACTGTTACTATTAACCAACTGGTATTCATTTACCAATTGTTTCAGAGTGGAAACTTCTCATGTTTTGGAGTACTGTCCATGCAACTAGACTGAGGATAAATACATGGAATAGCACCAAAAAGCATGGCTGACACAAAGACCACATACATATTAGTTAATTAGCAGCCATCAATTTTTGTGCACTAATGTCTACAATGTGTGTGCATTTATGCTTCTTAAAGTTTTAAAGTGCATTCTATAATTTCGAAAATATGCACTAATCATGCAGAAAATTGTTAGCAATAAATTCTTCCAGAATGTGTCAATATTGCTGTTGAAACCAATAAATACTTTCAATTTAGTCCAAATTCTAAGTTTCAGCCTTTTTTTTTTTTTTCTTGTATACAAAAGTCATTCACTGTATGGCAAATAATGCATTCATTAAAATCATTGAAATTGGACTTTCTGGATCTTCTGGGTTTTTCTTTATGAGGTGTTGTGAAAAACACACCTTTGCCTAATTGAATATGTTCTGATTCAGCTTAGATTGTATGGACTGAACAAAGGCATATACTGATAATTTCTGCTATTCTTTTCTGTAAGAACTTGATTTTAATTAGAGTCCCCTCTGCAGCTTCCCACATTATGAATTGACAGAAGTTATCAATAAATCCTCATCTCTGACTGTGCAAGACTTTTCTCTGTAATTTGCAAAGAATTGGTGGCATTGTATAGTCTATTTTTACATTCTCTATAGGCACTATGTACTTAGTGTATAGAGAATGTATTGCACTCCACCAGAAAATTCGATACCAAGATTTTACCAGAAATATATGTTTCAGGGTCCCCTTTATCTAAAAAAAGCATTTTCGGAAAAAGGTCCGTGTGTGTGTGTGTCCGTGTGTCCGTGTGTCTATGAACACGATAACTCAAAAACGAAAAATAGGTAAAATACCGAACTTGGTATTTAAGTTTAGTATCTTCCAGGGATGCAACACGAAGATTTTGAGAAAAATCCCCCCCACTCCCAAATACCCTTTACAATGGAACTTTTTTCGAAAATTTTGATTTTCTCAAAAATGGCTCTAACGATTTTGATTAAAATTTCGTATATTAAAGATATTTACCTGACAAATAAAATATATATCTTGAATTTTCTGGGAATAGCCTCTGAAGAGTAGTTCATTCTGAATAACTGCTAAACCGTAACAGGTGGACAAAAACTTACTGCACAAAAAATGTAGAGTACGTTAAAACACACAATTTATGTTATATACATTTTTTTCGTGGAGTTCGTGTTTTTGTGACATTCCTTATTTTTGGTTCCTGCTATGAAAAACTTATACATTTCTCATACAGGAATTTGTCAACTGCTGTCCATACAAACAAAGGAACTTCAATGACATAGCAACCAGCTTTTGATTATCACTTTAATCTATGGTACTCCCTTATTTCACCTCTACTTACAAGGAAGCAAGTAATATGGCTATTTCTGCTAATGTTTTTCTGATTAGCATAAAGTAAATGGAAGTATAAGCTTTTTAAGAATAATTTGTTGCAGGGATATAGAGAAAGTCATGTGAGTGATACACATCAGATTTTTATCTTCGTTTTGCATCACGAGGGACAATGCTGAACAGACTGATGCGTGCTACTTGCCGGGCGACTGCAGCATCAGATCATGCCACCGCTCTCGTCTATTTGCATGGACAATTCTATGAATATTGTGATTGGAATATGTAGTAATGTGTACATTAGTGGTACCAGTCATTGTAGCAGGATAATAAGTAGTCATTAGGAATCGTCGACAAGATTGATGATATTTTGGCTATATTTTGTTTTATAACTGACTATCTGCTGTGAGATACAGAGAATAGACAGTGATCATGTTTTGGTTTGAGGCATAGAAGAATGACAGATATTTTGTTTTCATTTTTTGATCTCTTATGTATTGTTTCAGCTTGGCAGATGAGTGGGTAGCTGAGTCAGATGTTCAGAGAAAGCGTAATGTGCCCATACCAAGCTTACCATCATCCTCATTGCTGAGTGTACAGTCTCTGCTCTTCGGTCGAGATGACGTGTCTTCCCAGCCCGACAGTAACAGCAGCCAACATAGTCGCAAGCATCGACGGAAACCGTTGAAAGTTACATGATGATTGGATTTTCTATAGTTCCCCTCTCAATAAAAAATGGCAGGGAAGCTGGGGTAAGTAAGCAGCAATGTACCAACAGCATCGCAGCAGCATCGGAATCAAGATTTCATGTTTCTTGATACAGTACTCTTAGAGGAACTTTAGGATATTTCCTTAAAGAAGAATAAGAAGAAGCAGGAAAACTTTGAACTTATATCCGTGCTGCTCAACAGGAACAGTGAGCATTGTTGGATCAAGAAAGAAACTCCCTATCATCATGAAGATCATCAAGCCAGTGCCAGTAAAATTGGGCATTCAGGAAAATGACCATATCTTGGATTCAATACTGAGCTTATTTTAAAAATTGTGATAATTTAAGCTGAAACCTAATTTCAAAATTTTAAGGTTCATGTTCTTACCCTTAAGTTTGAACTCGTTTTATAATTTTAAAACGTTTATAGTTCTGCCAAATGTTTGTAGCTATATTTTATAAGTTTAAGGCAGATATAATAGATTCAACGTTGGTCATAGTGCGTACATTCCCTGAAGAGATGGACTGCATGTGAAATTGCTATAAACATTTAAAACTTACTCCCCAACTCCCTTGACAGGGTTGGAAATTTTGAAATGTAAGATAGGTTTTTGCTGTATTGCTAAAGAATTGAATGTTAGTATTTGTATAGGTTGTAGCCAATGGACAGGCCAGAGAGAAGCTGAGTAGTAAATAACTCCAGGTGAAGGAATTTTATTTTCCTCCAAAGCAACCAGCCTACTACCACACTGCCAAATGAAGTGAACACATACTGTGTGTATTGGTATGAATGTCGAGTGTGTATGTTCCTAATAGAATGAAACTGTATGTAGAATGAGTTGTACATAAATATGCATATATTATATATATAAATATATATATAAAGACCTTTTTTAATTATTTTTCTCTCTCTTACTTTTCCTTACTGCCAATGTTGGATCTGCGTGTCATAGTTTCTTCCTGATCACATGCCCTGCGCACATTTTCTGCATGCACTTTTAACATAAAGACAGGATTGCAATAACTGTAATATATTGCAATTTATTTTGTAGATCATGAGTGCATGCTGTATGTTGTGCGCATAATTGTACATAATTAATTTTATTGACTGAAGTAGTATGCATATTTCTTAATGAATTTTCAGTGTCATATTTAGAAAAAAGGAAAGTGATATATTATTTCTGTTTTATCTCTTCCAAGGAGTTACATAATGCTTTATTTATGTAAAATGGCGCGACCATAAATTTCTGGTAAAAAATGTTAACATTAACAGGTTTTATGGTGCAAAAAATATGAGCCAAAAATGTTATATGTACAAGTGAAATTAAAAACAAACATTAACTCTTAAAAAACTTATCACTGCCAAACTCAACTGCCAGCTGCTGTTCTCTTTGTGTTTGTCTGTTCGTATTTTGGGGGAAAATTTAGAACACCAAGAAAATATTTATGTCTAATGCAAAAATGGTCAAGAATGTAGCACTGCCTATGATTTTATTATTAGTCACATATAAAGGTTTCAATTCAGTAATAGTGTTAATATTGTTATTCTACTTGATCTTAGCATTTCTGTTTTTTTGTTTTTTGTTTTTTGTTTTTTAATGAGAACACACATTTCTCTTGTACTTTAATAGTTATTCACTTTTAAATATTACTTATACTTCAGCACTCATGTTACCTGTGCCATAATTTTGTTAAACATTATTTAAAACCTAAATATGAAAGTATTTCTGCTTATTTCTGTTCACAAAGTGGTGTGCATGACAAATTAAGAAAACATGAAGGTAACAATGGCTCAACTTTTTTGTCATCACACCTGATCTCTGATGTGTTAATTTAATTTCTGACTGTAAGCATTTTGTTGTTATGTTTTGCTGGGCTGTTAAAGCTCAGCTTCCTAGAAGGATGGGATGACTTAGAACAACTGTTAAAAGAGGCCGCAGCATACGAGAGGTTACTAACAAATAAAAATGATTGGTGCCAGCGTTAGGGCAGTCAACATACTAACTTGAGTCACTAAGATGTATAACCAGAAAACCTATTTAAAAATCTGTGTTCCATTCACAGGACTTTCTCTATATTTTCTTCAAACTATCACCACAAAAATTTTTCTTTTATCTACATACTTGCTTCCTTGTAAATAGAAGGGAAATAAGGGAATACATTAGGCTAAAATGATAGTCAAATCCTTTAAAAGGATTTGTGAAACACTCGAAACTCGGTTCTCTTTGTATGATCAGAAGTAAAACAAAAGAGAGATGAAAAAAACAAGGACTTCCCATTTGAGAAACATTTACTTTAGAATTGAAACCAATAACAAAGAAATATGGTTAACTCTACAAAAAATGTGTAAGACATAAATTACATTTCATTTCTCATGAAAATCATTAGATCCATTTTTGAGAAAAACAAAATTTCTTAAAAATATCCCAAGTAGACTGGGGTGTGGGGCTTTTCTTAAAAACCACATTATTGGAAAATGATGAACTTAAATATCATGTTTTTCGTTCAGCTAACTTCGTTTTTGAGCTATGCTGTTCACAGAAACACACACCACACATGGACCTTTTTCTAAAAATGCTTTTTCCATGGATTCAGGAGTCCCCAAAACAATTACTAGCAATGAAATGTCAACATCAATATTTTTTGATGGAATACAATAATAGATGGATACAGAAGATACCTTGTATCTACTATGTACTTAGTACATATATAGGAAGCAAAAAAAGCACTATTTCAGTCTTCTGCTAGTATTACAAGCCATTGTGATATATATTTCAGGTCACTATTATTTTGAAATTTTAAATCGGTAATTACAAAGAATTTGACTATCAAAATTCCTTCTCTTTCCTTTAACCAGAGGCAAGATTTTGTGTTGACAGTTTTGTTAAAATTTGCAATATAATTTTAATTAGTGATGTATGTGTTGAATTTTCTAAATAAATTCACAATAAGTTCATGCTATTTCTTGGGGACAATAGTAATCACATGATTGAAATGGCAACTAAAGTAACATTAATGTTAAAACTGCGTATTTCCAAATTCAAAACCTTTTATTTCAAATCACTTTCATTAATAAAATCAAATTGGAGATAACCAAGCTGCAACATAGAACAAGTTGTTATATTTTCGTTTTTCATAGTTGTTCTCCTGTCTGTTACAACTAAGTTATGTGTAGAGAAAATCCCTCACTGTCAGTGTTGGATATTGTTAGCCAAAGACTGAAATGAGTTTGCACAGAAAATGTGGTAAGACTAATTTTTTGCTTTCAATGCCAAGAGTGATATTACTAGATCTTATTTATTACGTGACTACAGGGCTTAGCTGTTCAAGAATAGAACATCATCTTCCGTAACAAAGAAGCAAATCAGAATTAATATAACTAGTTTAAAATGCACTTAGTGAATGCTGCCATTACATTATTTAATTCACGGTTACTTGATTTAATAACTAGCATAAATCTAAAGCTTAATTCTCTTCTACTGTATCTTGTAACGTTGGAATCCATGCATTCTGCAAGTGCACTTACTCTACTTCCAAAGTGACTACTCTTTAATGTTTCATTTGGCTCTCAGCAAGTTAATTTGGGATAAAACAGTGAACTACAGGTTTTTCTTTATATTGAAATGCTGAAATTCTGTTATCAACTTACAATTTTCAGAAACAAGGCTCTTTCTTTTTTGCTACCTTATTTTAGTATATTGTAAGTATTGCAACTGCTAATCCTTTTCGTTGAAATTCTAAACATTGTTTCATAACTTCCAGCTGCATGATAGAAAGACCCAAACGTTAAATGAAAGTTTTATTATAATAGTAATACTCCTCTCTCTTACATATTATTGAAAAGTACAATGATAACTGTTCAATTCCCAGCTGTGGCATTGAATTTTTCAACTGGTCCTAATCAACTGAAGTTTTATTTTTTTTTAAGTTCACAAAATAAAGTATATATATATGCGTATTATTCTTGAAAATATGAAACATTCTCAAAATTTTGCATGCAAAAAAAAAAAAAAAGGACATATACATCATTTCAAAATTATGAGATATGCATACAAAGCATTTTGTTTTGTAATTCAACAACTTATTGATTTACAGTGAAATACAAAAGCCTTGAATCACATTACGGACATAATTTATACTTGTGTATTATTAAACATTGCAAATCACTATATTTAACAACTTACAGTTACGTTTTAATATAATTTCTGCTTACTTAACCTAAAGCAAACAAATTTCTTGATTTTCTTCTACACAGATCTTCTTCCTTCTAAAAATAAAACCCCATACAAACAAACAATGCTTACACCAAAAATTGCTAAAACAATTCTAGTTATCTTCAGAGGTAAGCACTAATATTTAATAATAACCTAACCAAATAATAATGATTAAGTAATTAAATGCTCATTTAATTAGCCTAATTAATATAAAAATTACTTACATGTAATTAATATTATAATCAGTGCATCATTTGGTGACTAAATGACTGGAATACAAAGTTTGAACACCTGTAAATAATAAACCAGGGTGACAGCATAACAGATACACTATAACGAATCACCCCAATACATGTAACAGGCACGTATTTGTGAGGAAGTTGCTGGCTCTGAATGGAACTTAACAGCTGGAATATCACTATAATAGTGGAAAAATTTGAAAGTTTCACCTTAATAACCTCTCGTATCTGCGTCCCCTATACAAAATCCTCCATCACTGGTGTACAAATTGCTAAATGAGTGATATTTGTCTTTTAAGTTGCAAATGTGGCACTAAGATGTTGTTGAAATGACAGAATGATGTTATGGTGTACTAATGCTCCTTTTAGTCATTACATATTAACAGAAGTAGGAGTAATCTTCAATTTTTTTTTTTAAATAAAGGGTAAGGAACAGTAAAGACCAGTGTTGGTGACTTTCCTTGCTCATCTGGCTAGTCACGTCTTTTAGTAAATCTCGTTAATTTTTCGCTGATGGTGTCTTTTTTGCATGTTTGAAAGTTGAAGTGCAAAAAAAAAACTGAAGGACCCTTCATCACTCTCTTTCTTCATTTTTGTATTTTTTATACTGACATCATTTACAAAAGGGAAAAGGAAGCCTTTTTTAATCCTTTATTGGATCAATTATAGCTTAAAAGAGTTGTTAGAGATATTGTGTTTATGCATGTTTAATAAAGCAATACAAGTTTTAGAGAATGAGAATCACCACTATGTGGCTTTGTGTTCATTTACAATGAGCTCTGTCATTGTTAGACGTCAGCAATATCTTTGTCTCATCCTCTTTCCTGACCTACAACTGGGACGTCATTATGTTTGTCTTTCCATTATGATATATAAAAGATTCGGAAAGCTTAAGGTAGCGTTGGTTTCTTAAGTTGTATGACAATGAAATTACACAAGTCAATTTCTAACATTAGTCTTAGTGTGATGCTTTTTTTTTCTCCTCCCTTTCTTTCCTTCCTCTCCTCTTTCATCATGTTATTTCACTAATACTATAGAACACAGTCTTTTAAATTTTTCTCTTTAGCTTGAAAGCTGCAAGCTTTTCACAGTCCCACAGTAGGAAGGGTTCACGTTAACTCTAGCAGAGAACTTTTCATAACATTCTTGTGAGAATTAATTCAGGCATGCTAATTAGAAGTTCCCCCTCCTCTCAGATTTTAAATTATAGTTTGGAAAAGATATACTTCTGAGGTTTGACTATATACAACATTATTTCAATTGTCATTTCAATAAATGATCTCTTGTATTCTAAAAAAAAAAAACCCACCTCTGTTTTGCAATTGTGTGTGAAATACTCTGTTTTTAATGTTATTTTAACAGATGTAATGAAGAAGGGATTTTGTAAGTTTGAGATGGATCGGGAACTGGACTGGGTAGGCCTGGCACATTGCAATGTGACTGATACAAACAAAAGTAAAGTGCTTTGCAAAGACATTGCTGTGATCAGCTATAAGACTTTGACCTTGTATGTACAAATGGTTCCTGTAGTAGCCAACAAAATTGCTAGTAGTTTACGATATTGGAGCCTGTCTTGAGCCCATACGTTAGGGCC
Source organism: Hymenopus coronatus (assembly GCA_030762935.1). Taxonomy (NCBI): domain Eukaryota; kingdom Metazoa; phylum Arthropoda; class Insecta; order Mantodea; family Hymenopodidae; genus Hymenopus; species Hymenopus coronatus. The sequence continues at coordinate 46,212,287 of CM060899.1, forward strand.
ATTGCTGATAAGATTTATACGGCAGTTTCTTTGATGAAAACCAACATTTTAAGTTTTAAAGTTAGAAGTGGTTCAACATTGCTTCTGCAGTTGGCACGGGTATTTTGATGAAAACATATGAGCATTGGGGGGGAAACAATTTTTAGTGTAACCTTCGCTTACTATTAGGCAATAAAAGAGGTTTGCAAGGGAACTTTACAAAATGGTGTTAGGGTATTAAATATTTTTAAACAAACTCATGGGAAAAAAAATCAGGGAAAATTTAAATTGTTTAAATTGGCTGTTTTTTTTTAAACAGCTAGATGATAACTATAGTTTTTTAATTACGTATGTAAAACAAGTTTAATGTGGGAAAAAAAGTGTATATTTTTTTGCTAAGACTGAAATAAAAGTTCTCTCAAGCCTCAGGTCCTCGTAAGTTGGAACACTATCGTTTCTCTACTTAGTACTATTAATCCCTCATGAATGAAAAAAAAGCAACAAGCTATGTCTTTGCTTTGCATTTTGTCTACTCTAGTGCCTTCATGTTTCTGAATTGCTAAATAAGGAGCAATTGTACATAATTTTCTGGTTGAACGGAATTGTAGTTTGACATATCCATTTGCTATAAAACATCAATCCCATCTAAAATAATTTTCTGCATTTGCATAATGTCACTTTGCTGTTATTAGTGTGTTTAAAATTGCAGGGATATTTAAAGAAAATGAAGTATACATTAAGGCAAAAATTTGTAAATTGTAATTCTATAATAAAAGTAATCCTGGGAGACTGCTTTAATGTTGAAAAAGTAAGCCTTATTTTAATTTGTGATAATTTTTATCATTTGATTAATTGTGTATGTTTGTCTGGGCTTTCTGGTTTTCAGGACGAAGATGGATATGAGGATTCTGAACTGTAAAGTGTATCTATGTATGTAATTATTCAGTGCACAGACACTTGTATATTTGTATAGAGCTATAATTCTTATTGTATTAGAATAGAAAATATTAGAATGCTAATGTAAACACAAGAAGAGGAAACTAAATCACAGAATGGTAGCCCATGACATTTCTATGGCTAAGGGCAAGAGTATCTTCAGTTATTTATAATTTATTGATATAAATATAAAGGAGAAAATGGTACATAGTATGTAAGATGTATGTTATATTTTAATACCTAAAGAAGGCATACATGAAATTTTACAGTATTAGTGAAAGTAAAAATGAAGTGTTTTTTTTTTTTTTTTTTTTTTTTTGTTTCAATTTTTTCCCTTTGCAAAATTATGAAACAGGAGTATGTAGTGCAAGGTGCAGCAGAGAACTGGTGCGCTATCTTTGTCATTTGAGTGCTATATCAATCTGTTAACCCTTCAATGCGCAAATTAATTTGCTACATATGCCATTTTTTCTCTATTTCGTAAGCCGGTTTCATATCCCTTTCATTTTTATCAAATGCAGAAGTGGTTAGAATAGCTGTGGTCATTAGTGCGATACTTAATGGACTGGCCATCCATTCAAACCCGAATGTTGTGAGTTCGAATCCCAGCAACTGCAGTCAAATGTGCCTGTGGTAAAGAACAGGGAGGGCCCACATAAAATAATCAGTGTGATGGCACACAGGTTGATGACAGAGTATGTTTGCAGTTGCATGGATTTTGCTTTTTACTTGGAAATAAACATTACAATATTATTGAAGGAAATTCATATTCTTTTAATACAAAATGGCTGAAAATGCTTGTATTTATTGTTTAAGCCAGTGTAATTAAAAACTATCAGTAAAAATATTAAAATATTTTAAAGCATTGCCTAAAAATCACTTTTGCATAAATGCAAAGTAGCGCATTTAAGGGTTAAGTTATTAGGAATTGCTTCTGAACTAGTTGAGCAGAGAATTGCTTTGAATGTGGTTGACTTAGCAGCAGATTTTGTCCTGAGCATTGTGAAAATTTATAGCTGTAGAAATTGTATATTTTTAACCAGATTATTGGGAGAAAACTGGAAAGCCTAGTAATGTAAATTAAATAATTACAATAATAGTAATAAGAAATAAGTTAAATTTTAATGTATAGTTATTTTAAGAAAAAAATTACTGCAAAAATATGTTATGAATCATTAGGATGCTGCCGAAAATCATCTGTAACTCTCAATTGATGGACATTTTTATATAGGCCAGGACTTTGTAACACAGAATCATAGAACAAAAGCAAATCAGAGCTGCCATCTGTTTGGTCTTCAATTATAACTTCTTTTTTTTTAAGTTATTTATTTTGACCTAAATGTCTTTAATTTTTTAACCCATTGGTGTCTTATTTAACCCTTTCACTGCCAAGCTGAAATGCAAGCTGCTGCTTAAACCGTTTGCCCAAGTAAGGTTAAATATAAAGTTTTACATAAAGATTTCTACTCTAAATTTTGAAACGTTTGAGTTGAGATTTGTTTGTATTGGTTCTTAATATATTGTTTCACATTGCCACATGCTTTTTAGGATGTTACTTGAGTCATCATGCATTTTTATGTTTATGTCATTACCAATCACAATGTCACTTTTAATTACAGAGCAGAAGTTTAGGCATTACAAAGTTATGCTTTAATTGCTTAAAATAGTTGCCTTAACTGTTTTATTTAAACTTTATAAAATTAAGAAATAAGCAGTTATTAAACAACAACAAAAAACCCACTAAAACATGATGCAAGATATCTAATAATCTTAACATTGCTTAATGTGCAATATTGCCTTTAAAACACAGATACCCACAAACAACTTTCTGTAAATTATTCACGAAAAAGTTATGGCGTTTGTCACAAAGTATTAATTTGTAGCTGAGATCTATTTTCTATTGGATGTTGGTTTTTAGAGCCTCCTGTCTTGCTGTGTTTAATGATACAGGCTTTTAAAAATTATAGTAGACCTTTATGATTTAGTTATGATTTTATAAATAGTGTAAAATGATACAAATAAAACTGAAATGCAAATTTAACACAGAAAACACTAACACATAAAATAGAACCACAAGTATAACATGGGAAGAGTTAACATAAATAAAATGCAAATATATCACAGGAAAAATTAACACAAATGTGAATGTAACACAGGAAAAATAGGTACTTAAAATAGAGTAAGAAATAGGCACTGTCAAAATAGCTTTTTAGGCACAATCGAATTGCTTTATTTAAACCCAAACAATCGTGAAATGTGTAAATACAAAATGTGAGGCAAGCTTATGTTATGGAAAACAAATATTTGCCTAAAATCTGCTGTCTACTTATAACTATCACTTTTCATCAATGATGCCTTAAGTTCCTCCTGTGAATAACTTCTTGTTCCAGTATCTTTGCTGTTTTGTAATGTACAGTAACAAGCCCAGCATGAAACAAACACCACCACCACAAAGAAAAATTAAATAAGCAGAAAAAATGCTACCAAATTGCAGTTTAAATATAGTAGATTAGCTACTGGTATGCACATAAGGCATCTGTTGTATAAATTGTATATTATGTTAATGTAAAAATCAACCTCATGGATCTGATCGGCCCTTGGCAATCTATATTTGCAATGCATCAGCTTGTATCAGATCTTGGCACCCAAAGGGTTAAATACCCCCATGACTGCATCAGAAATCTGGTTTAAATCTCTATATTGTGTGCGAGTTTATTGTAAAACTTAAAACTCATATAAAATCTACCAATATTGTTGCCCAAATATGGTTATTAGGTGTGGTAAATTTCGAAGTAGTTCTTTAAATCAAGGGTAACACAACATTACCAATAACTTAGCTATTTTTTCCCCTATTGTATTATACAGAGCATCTTTTTATGTGTTGTCCTTGCTTTTCTGTGGATACGTTTGAAAAAGGGTGTATGTTTTAGCTTGCAGTCTCAATGGGGTGTATCACCCTGGTAGTGTTACAGTTTGAAGTACTAATGAGTGACATTGGTTCTAAAGTCTGTGTAGCTTTAGCAGTCATCTTATGAAACACTGTGAAACAATTGAAAATGCACATAAATTTGATGACACCTCCCATTTGTTACTCATAACTTAGGGCACATGCCTTCTCAGTGGGTATCTGACCATTATTTCTCGGTTTACCTTTGCATAATGTCTTCGTTATCCTTTCATTTCACATATAGACCCTGTTTCATACTTGCCATATTTCATTTTATATCAGACGACATATCCTTATATATTTGTTCTCTTGGTATACCGACATCATAAGTTTTTCTGTTCGTTAGTCTGTTCCTGAACGCCACCTGATAGTATAAAATGCAAATTTATAGTTTTGTTGACCAGCAGTGTTCGTCACGTGATTTAAACACCTATAATTAATTAATATTTGTTTACTAACAATGCTGTCAATTGTCAGGAGCGTATCAGTGCAATTGATGTGACAGAATTTCATCCTGCAGTTCTTTTACATGTCAGTATATCTATTGACAGGCCAGCACCTAGCCAACTAAGAATAAACATGTGCAGTTGTCATGACGTGAATGGAATAATATAACTAATGTAGAAAAATTATGTTACATACGGTGCAATACATTTTATGTTGCCTTTGTGGGCCTTCCCCCTTATATTTCATGGCGCAAATTTTCTGTATGTAATGTCCCATTCCCAAAGCTCAAAGCACTCTACAGCTGTCTATAATATTGTTTATAATGTGATCCATTAACTGGTAGCTTAAATATAAATTATTTAAAGCTGTTCCTAGTGCACATTTAAAGATCTTTTTGGTGTGTTTGCACTTGTGGATTGGTATCTACAATCATCGAAAGTTGTTAGTGTCTTAATTTTTGAAGTGGGTATTGAAGATTAGTGTTATGTATCTCCAGTGCCTAAAAGTTGAATGTTATTGCTATCAATTTTGAATTAAAATTGCACATACATATCACATTCTGCCATTTTTATGCTGTTAATATGAGTAAACATAGGCAGACCCAGGGAGGGCTAAGAGATGCTAGCACAGAACCAGTGATAAGAATTTCTTTGCTTCAAAGTTTTAAAAGTAGAAACTTATTATTTGTTTTAAGGACCACTGTTTTATTTAAACTGATGTTAAAATTTAATTCTTGTTATTTAATTTGTATTAAAATGGGGATGGTTGTATTTATAGTTAATTTTTTCTTCAGATAATTTGAAATTCACTTGATAAAATCATTGGCTGAAGAACTTCCCTTTAACTATAAAAAGAAAAACAAAAAAACATACAATAATCTTTCTTAAGGTTATGGTGCTGCTTTAGTAAATTCAAAATCAAAGTTTTTATTTTTATTTTATTTACTTAAACCAGATGAAATCTGTTAGACATTAATAAATGTATTATAGCTGTGGATTATACTGTATCAAAACATATTCTACTACTACAATAAAACAAACTATTTATGTGCTATGTTTAAAAGGCAGCTTGATTTAAAAAATAATTTAAATACATTTATTCAAAATTTAAATGAGCTTTACGTCCAAAGGATAATTTGTGTATCCCTTATATGCTGATTGAAAATTTAAACATAAAAATTTTGTTTTTGCCCTTTTGATAAGGTATGTGAGCCATCAGTAAAGACTCTTGGATTTGCCTCTGTCAGTAAATATTCAAAATTGATATGTGACAGCAATGTGCAGTTTTTAAAGTGCTCTCTCATTTATCAAGTCCATCAGGTTTTGAGACTTACTCATTTGTGTTTGTCGCCTTCCATCACCAATTTTTTTTTCTTTTGTTTTTGGTTTTTTTTTCCCCTAAAGTAGCTTCTCAATAATGAACTATCTGTATTTTAGACATTCTTGCAATAATTTGGTACGTAGATTATGTGCTAGTGAACTATATACTTTTTATTATGGTATTACAAACATTCATTATTTTTATACCTTTTTAATATGTAAATGATTCATTTATTTGTCAACGATAAAAAAGTGTTGTTATTCCTAATACTGTAAAAAGCATATGTTTAGTACATCACTTGCTTTTTGATAAGCAAAGTGAGCCGTTATTTGTTGCAACATTTAAAACATTAAAAAGTGAATTAAAATAGATAGTACCAAATAAAAAAAAAAGGTCAGATACTCTCAAACAACAACAGTTCTTGTACATTGATTTTAGCAAGAGGTTCAGCAGCATATCTTGGAAGATTTAATATCATCTGTATGTCACCATAGCCTATGTTGAAATTCTATTCTTCTAGCAAACATTTTTTGGTGCTTAAAGATCACTTTAGCCTCACTTTAAAAAATTAATAGCTCTGAAATTGTTCTTTATGTAGCTGCAAATTTGAGTATACTGAATTTTTTAAGGCAGGCTTTACTAACATTTAATCCATTACAACAAGGTTTCATTATCTATATGTGTGATTGTAGAATAAACACTCTCATAAGAGTAAACACAAATAAAATAAAATTCTTAGATGTCTACATAGTTCCAAAATTTAAAAAAAGAATTTTAGGTTTGATCTATATCTATAGGCATGCACATTTAATGCATTCATTTTACTCTGCCTAAATTGTCTTAACTAGTTTTACTACTTAATAGATGACAAACTTTTCGTGATTTTTTTTTTTTTTTCTTCATAAAAATACTAGAAAGAAGCAATACGTTTTTCAGTAAATATAAAATTCCAACAAAAGGAAAAGTTTTGAAGAATTTAAGTTCAGTTTGTATGTCTGCCTTGCTTTGCTTTCCTGTTCATTTCTGTATCCTCATATTGTATTTCTGGTGTGTATACCAACATGTAGAGAATGTTTTTGATAAATGCATTTTGATGTTTCATTTATGCACCTAAGGTTTGAGAAACGTCTAGTATTTCTTTCCGTGTCAGGAGGTCCTGTAAAATTGTATTTGGTTTACAGGGTAATAATTATGAAATGCCTAATATAGATGAATGGTATTAAGATGTAAATACTTCAGAGCAGAAAGAAAAATCCCAAACCATATTCATTATCCTTGTAGCAGCAGATAGTATACATTTTAAAGGCTAAGAGATTAGATAGTACATACCTAGGTATTTTAAAAGTTTAGAGATTTACCACATTTTTGGAGTTTCTTTTACTTTATATTAAAAGTTAGTAACCAATGCTTCCATATGGTCTGTCAACCTTCGGGGGTTAACTCATTCCACCAACTGATGACTGGACCCATTTCTGAGTTGGAGGTTTACTTCCGATACAAGGGTGATGAAAATGGCAGATTTGAGAGGACCTACAGTTTTTACCATGGACTCTGAATCATGTTGGGCCTTGGGATGCCCCACATGAAATAATCAGAGGTGTAGGCGTAGATGGGGCTGATTTAAAATCTCCACTCCAGAGCAGGAAATCAAACCACAGACCCTCAGCATGAGAGTCACAAATGAAACCACTGCTTTACCACTTTGTATTAAAGATAGTACCTGCATTTAAACTTACGTTATAATGCTAATTTGTTCTGAATTAATAATCAACTCAATGCTTCTTGAAATATAGAAAAATGTAATATAAAAATGAAAAATAGCATAGTCTGTGAAGTCTGAGCAGCTAGATCAAAATAAATAAATGTTAAATACAAGATTTTATAAAGCATATATATTTATAGTTTTTTTTTAATGATTTTACTCCCTTTGCCATGAAGAACAAAGTCATTGAGAGAAGTGTGCAGGAAAGGCAACAAGTTCTCTTGTCCTTACAGAATGACAAAATTCAAATTATGGATCATATGGAAGGCTCTTTTTGGATTAATCTTGAATTTTTGATAGCTTCAAATCCTGTATGTTAAGGTTAACCCTTGTTACTTTACTCTAAAGGCCTCAAACTTAGAAAATCATATGTGATTGCGATTTGATTTAGCTGGTAGAATTTTGTCTCAAAGCCGTAAAATACTTATATACAGTATAAGCTGCTATATTTGCTGTTACAAAGATAGTAAATGAAATTCATTCATGCACTGCTCTCATGATGATATACAGGGTGGGAGATAAGTAAGTACAAATAATTGTATCAGCATTTGAGGATGATCTGATGGTGCATTATTTGCAATTTTTCCCCAAAGTTATGTTCATAATGTTTTTAGGGGGCTATTATTCTGTATTTCAAATGTTCAGTATGTATAAATAATAGGTCGCACGGTGACCCTCCTCTCCCTTTTGCCCTACCTGACTATAGGTGGTGTGATGTGAGGAAGAATATTGATCATTCTGAAACTTCAACCTACATAACCATACGTTTTTGTTTTCATACAACAGTATCTGATTAAGATCCACGTATTCAGGTTCAACTTAAAAATATTGAATACAATGACATTATTATGCTTTATTTAAATTTGGTTTTCTTGACCAAATACTTAGATGTAAACATTTGCACTTTCGTTATTTAAACTACCAGCTTTTATTAAGTTGAAAAATTAAACCTTAACACTTAAAATCCTTCAAATCAGGAATTAAGAGAATCTGTGTCACAGATCCTTTGATACATTGCGGTGAATGTTCATCTTTTGAGAAGATAATTTAGAAATTGCTGATGATACAGTCCCTTGTAGCAAAGGCAGGTTCCCCAGTTGCAGCATAACTGTGTACAGTAAATGACACAAATTGACAGTGTCTAATAGATTGATGTAATCTCTATGCATAAAAAATTTTAATTAAATGAATATCTGCTCATTCAGCATTGTATAAAGGAAAGTTTGCAACTGAATCAGTCCCTCCTTTCCTCACTATGAGTCTGTCTATAAATGCAGGTCGGTGGTGTGCGAGTAGTACTAAACAAAGGAGCTGGTCATTGATATATATGTAAATGCAACGTAGACATTGTGTAGGTCTGTTGAAAACATTAGACCTTAAAATTTGTGCTTCATTTAAGATGGTCCTATTAGTAAGCGGACAAAATGAGATGCACTTATGTGTTATATGCAGTGTTCTCTACTAAACATAAACTTATTTGCATTTATTCACCTCCCATCCTATATAGACTGTACCAGTGATATCATTTTTACTTGATTTCCCTTGGTGAAAAGGAATGATATCTTCAAACTGCTGCAAGGCAAAGATTGGCACTGTTTTAGTAAATTAGGCTGAAAAAATTATAAATAAAAAATCTTTTAGTTTACATTTCATAAAACAATGAACATTGAATTTTGTTCTTGGTTTAGAGTTCCAGAAAATATTGTGAGACTGTAAACATTTTAGAGTCGGAAAACAGTTAAATTTCTCAAAACTGTTGAAAAAGTCCCAGGATTTGGTTGAGAGAGATAAGTATTATCTAATTCCCTTAAAATCGGTAAATCAAGTAGCTAAGAATAGTAAATATTTGCTCCCACCAATCAGTAGCATCAGATTAAAACACTGCATATTGCAAATTCTTTTTATATAAAAACAAATTTGGTATGAAGTAAGCTGCCACATGAGAGGAAGATGAAATTTTATTTTAGTCCAAAACCATCTTGAAGTCACAGATCATAAGTCACACTTCTTGAATAAGCTGTGGCTTCTACACGACCCATAGTATAGCATGTCAGATATGAATATGTATGTATTTTTCAAAAATGGTTGATTTTCCACCTTTTTCTTGCTTTCTTCTGTTTTTGACCACCAGTGTCTTCAGTGTCTTCAAATGTGAAACATTGGTTTAGTATAAACTTAAAGAATAATTATATTTTCATGATAGTTTGATAACTTATTAGAACAAATCACATGTTCATTGAAACAAATGAGTAACAGAACTAGAGCAGGAAGCATATTTCAAACTGTATATCAGACTGTTGCTTGTGTTGTGACAGTTAATCGGAACTAAGATCTATAAGCAGCTAAATCTCTTTAAAACACATAAGTACATATTGCAGAGGCAGAAAACTGGATATTTTGGATTTATCATAAAAAGCTGGCTGGAAGCTCACAAAATACTAAACATGCTGGACATGTTCTGGTCACTTTAAGAATGAACTTACAAGCGTTTATACCCAATCCACAATTGTCTTTCACCTCAAACAGTTTCTCCAGATCTCACTTACACTTATTTTTCTTTTCTCCCTAAAAGATAACATACAAGAAAACAAATTACTAGCACATAGATTTTTAGCACTGTTGCAACTTATGTTTGTAATCTACAGTTGGTATGGCAGCTCTGAGAATGTTTATTTAATAAAATTAGTGTGATTATCAAATATGTTGCTATTGATAAAAAGCAACTGACCACTTTATAATGTGCATTTGTGAGAAAATCCACTATATTGTGTTCTTACTTAGATCGTCAGTTTTGTTGTATCATAAAATCAGAATAAGTTTTCATTGTTTGTTTTGTTCTTATATATATTATTATGCTAATACTTTTTTTTTTTTCTTTCTTTTTGGAGCAGGATGGATAAGTTTATTCTCCTTCTCTTTGAACTAGAAGCAAATGAGCAATAGAGATATTGTGTGTAGTTGTTTACATTTTGAAGATTTTATGATAAACATTTTTAATTTTAGATTTAAATTAGCATTTGGGCCTATGTTAAGATTAAGAATGGAAATAAACTACCTCATTTTATTTGAGTAGCCCCTTTCTTTTAGGTAAAAGCTCAAATGTTTCATGATACTTTTGTGGTATTTAATTGATGTTAACTCTTTTTTCCTTTAATGTGAAATGATCAAATGCAGTTTTCCCAAATGTGCCTGCCTGCCCAAGGATGGTTGAATCCATTCATCTAAAAGAATAACAACAATGTAAAGTAAAACAGAAAAGGTGGCATTAGATATGTTATTTTGTTTGTAATTTAGTTCAGTTTTTAATTATTATTTTTATGAGTGAGTGTGTGGATGCTGTTAAATATCATGAGCGAATGTTCCCAACTGTTATTTAAAGAAATGATAAAATATAATATTGTAATGAGGAAAGAAAATGCATTTTAATTTGTTTTATGAGAATCATTCAAATAAATACTGGAAACAGATATTAAAGGTGTCCTTTTTAGAGCTTAAATCACAAATCCTTATAATACAAGGATGCATTTATTGAACATTGGCTGCAGTTCTGCTTGCATTATTGTGTTAAATATGAAGATTATTTTCTTCTCTCTCCTCTTTTCCTTACCAACCGCTCCTCTGTCATCCTCTCTCGTCTAAGTGCAACTTGCTGTAAAGTCTAAGCTGCATGTGGTTGGAAATCTACTTCAAGTTAACTCATTGATATACCTTTTTTAGACATCACAGTGCCCATGCTCCAGCACCTACCCCGAAAGGCCGTAACCTATCTGATGAGGATTTACAATACATGCCTACACCTCTGCCACTTTCTAACGTGTTGAAAGGAGGCGAGGGTGGTCTGCATTCTGAAATACGGCAAGGACCTGGTCTTACTGTCAAGCCACAGATCCATCAGCTTGCTCCCAATCATCTTGAAAGTATTCGAGCAGTTACTCCTACCCTGCCTAACCCCTCTCTTTGAGGAGAAGCTCCTACTCCCGGATCGTCAGTTTGGTTTTCAAAGTGGACGTTCCACAACCTTGCAGTTGCTGCTACTGGCTGAGAAGGCTGCCCTGGGCTTCCAGGACAACTTCAAAATAGTTGTGGTATTCTTGGACGTGGAAAAGGCCTTCACCACCATGTGGCACCAGGGATTATTGTACAAGCTCAAGAGTGCAGAGATCCCTCCCCCTTACTTTCTTCTGCTTAGTAGCTTCCTTCGGGACTGCACTTTCAGGGTGAGGGTGGAGGGGAGGCAATTCATAGTCAGGTGCTGTCACCATTATTCTTTGCCGCCTACATGTCTGACTTACCCACAGAACCCGGTACTATTACATGCCAGTATGCCGACAATGTCCTCTCAATGGCACATAACAAGAATGCCCAGTCGCCCTCCGTGGTGTAATGGTTATCATCCTAGCTTCATATACCCAAGGTCGCGGGTTCAAACCTGGCGGAGGATGATGGATTTTTTCGGGTGTAAAAATCCTTAGCATGGCTTCCTTCGGAAGGGAAGTAAAGCCGTTGGTCCCATGTCGTAGATTTATGGCACGTAAAAGAACCTCAAGCCTGATAGAGAGGCCTCTGAGCAAAATTAAGCGGTCTTTCACGCCCAATTTAGAATGGGACGCTGAGAACCATAGTAGTTAAAGAGCGTCCATAAATAACACGCCATTTTTTTTTTCACAAGAATGCCCGCTTCTGTTATCCCCCCCGCTTCAAAGACAGCTCCAGGCTATTGGCAGATGGAGTGAAAAGTGGAGGATGGCCATCAGTCCACAGAAGAGCTCCGCTTTACTGCTGGCTAAAGTCTGTTGCTGGTGACTCGAGATGTCCGTGAGGTTGCGGGGGAGGCAGATTCCCTAGGTCCACACCACCAAATACCTCAAACTCCTCCTCGACCACTGCCTTACATTCACTCCACTCAGGGAAAAGGTTAGGATAAGGCATGCCGCCCTTTGGCAGTTGTATCCCATCTTTCACTCCATCTTGCCCTCACACTACGGCTGCATCGCCTCTGATGCTGTATGGCTGCAAAGTCTTGGGTTTGGAGCTTGTCCACCATCCGCAGACTGTGCAGAACAGGGTACTGAGGATGATATATGGCACAGACCGTAGATCCCTGTCCCACATACTCCATTCCCACTCCGGAATCCCCTACATAGTGGATGTTGTGCGAGAAAGAACTTGCACAATATACACTAAACTTACTCCTCACCCTAATCCCCTGATGAATTCTCTTGGTTTATATGACCACATGCTGCCTAGAAGACACGTCAGCTACCGGCTCCCCAAGGATGCTTTGGGATGGTAGTTTCTGCTGCCGTTCCCTTCAGAAAATTCTAATCCCACCAAGTTGAGCAGCATTGGGCCTAGTCATGACTTGGTTGGGTGTCCACCAAGCCGCACACTGACCAGCTGCACAACTGGCCTACCCCCACCTACTACCTCCATCCTCTCTGTTCTCCGCGCTAGCTCGCACTGCTTTCCTTGACAGTCCGCAAGCAGCCTTCCTGGGTGGGTGATCACCCCGGGAAGTAAACCAGCCTGTGCCGCTAGCACTAAGGGAAATGCCTAGCTCACAGCATATTTACACAGACACAAGCGCTTGCTCATGACTACACCTACTATATCACACGGGTAAAAGTCTGGTGAATAAGGTATGTACTGTGCACACACTTTTTTTTTTTGGAAAAATGTGAGCCAGGGAAGAAAAGAGAACTACCTACTTGTCTTTCCACATTTGTCAACCAAAATCTCAGCCATTATATGAATAGGTTCCTAATTTTGCACAAACTAGCTGGATATACAAACAATGAAACCTTAGCATTGAAGCCACTATATGTCAGGGTGTATAGCATACTTCATGTCTTACTGTGGTCGCCTTGCTCTTCCTCTGAAATCGCGCTAAACCTACCATATGGAGACTAGGGAGCTCGGCCCCCAAGAAAGCTTGTGCGCATAGTAGGCACCCACATTTTCCTCTTTCTTACTATCACCAGAATGTGATGATTGATTAGAGACATATCTTCAGAAGGCAGATTGGTAACCTCAAAAAACTGATGTTTTTCATTCACATAACTTTCACTATTCCATATACAAACTATTCTTACAAAAGATTATTTCTTTATCTACATCATGCTAAACATTAGCAGAATTAGTCTTATTACTTGTTTCCCTATAAGTGAAAGGAAAATAAGGAAATACGTTAGGCTAAAGTGATAGTCAAATCTTTTAAAAGCTGGTTGCTATGTGAAACAATGACAGCTAAGTTTGCTTTGCATGGTCCCATTATAGAGAAGTTAAATGGCTGAAAAATTAAACCAATAGCAAGGAATATCTCAAAAACAGTCAACTTTACAAGAAACATTTCCGACATAAATTATGTGTTTTAACAATATCTACATTTTTTGTTGAGTAAAATTTTATCTATCTCATACGATTTAGCTGTTGTGCAAAATTCTGCAAATGCAATAAAAGATCTTCAGAGACTATTCCCAGAAAATTCAAAATAATTTTTTCATTAAATGCATTTGCTCTTTCAAAAACATTTTAATTGTGATGTAAATATCTTCAATATACAATATTTTAATCAAAATCATTAAATTCAAACATTTTTCCATTTGTGGTGCAGGGATTTTTATTGGTATCTAATGGTCTTTTTGTTTTGAGCTATGCTGTCCACATGCACACGCACACATGGACCTTTTTCTAAAAATGCTTTTTTTGGAATCAGGGAAACTCAAAACGTATATTTCCGATGAAATCTCAGCATCAAATTCACATATTAGTGGCCGTGCCAATTTTGTGTCCAATTCTGAACATGCTGATTCATTTTCAAGAGAGTTGTGTCTAAGGGCAGCATAGCTCAAAAATGTAAAGCTCATTAAATATCAAACTTGGTATTTAAGTTCAGTATTTTCCAAGGATACCATACAAAGTTTTTCAACAAAATTCTCCCACCCCCCACTACCCTGTACATATGACATTTTTCGTACATATTGATTTTCTCAAAATTAACTTCAACAATTTTAAGATGTTTTCTGACAAGCATAATGTATATCTTGAATTTTCTGGCAAAAGACTTCTTTGTTCTTGATGACTTTTGCAAGTAAGAGAAAGACAGAGACTCACTACACAAAAGATGTAAATCTCATTAAAACACAGTTTGTGTCATAGACTTTTATTTTAATAAATGAATATAAAATGAGTTAACCATTTTATTCTTCATATAATGGCAGCATCAAAGTCATCAATTTGCACAACAGTATATTCTGGTCTAGCTTTTATTCTCTTTCCAGGAAATCTTTTTAGTGTAAATATATAACCATTCTTCTTACAACAAAGCCTTGAATGTTGGAAAAATGGTGGAAGCAAAATTCTACCCAATACTTGACTTAAGCAATAGTGAAATCTTTTAAGAGCTAGTTGCAATATATGATTGCAACCAGCTCTTCAGGGGCAAGAAGAACAAATGGCAACAACTTTTAAGGAGAATATAAGAATTTAAAATTGAAACTAATAACAAGGATTATCTTGGAAATGGCTAACTAAAAAAAGAAATGCATATCCATAAATTATGGATTTTAATGAGATCTATGTTTTTTTTTTAGTTCAGTAAGTTTTGTTTACCTCTACAATTTACCAGTTATACAAAATTCATACAGAATGAAGAGATCCCAGAAAATTCAGGATTTAAATTTTATTGGTCACGAAAGTATCATAAACATACAGTATTTTGATCAAAATCACTACACCATGTACGAGAAAATAAACAATTTTTAAAAATGTTCCATGTAAAGTGTAGTTTGGGGTGGGGGGAATATCTTAACTTAAAACACCAAGTTTGGTATTTAATTGACTTTTGTGTTTGTCTTATGCTGTCCAGAGATATACATACAGACTTTTTTCTTAGAATGCTTCTTCTTTTTTTTTTTTTTCTTCTAGAAGTCCTGAAAACCCGTATTTCTGGTGAAATGTTACTATCTAATTATTGGGTGAAATACAGTACTGGGTAGTGAATATAAAAATGTAGATCTCTTTAAAACATAATTTTTAAGGTTACTTAATTTGTCACTATTCATTTGTCTCTTGAGATGTTATGAATAGAATATGAAATTTAGGCCATGTTACCCGTAGAATGGGGGATTTAGGATACTAGAATGGAGGGGGACACCTTGTTCACTGTGACACCATAATGGATCAATTCTGGCTACACACCTGGGAGGCAGGGATGAGATGAAGGAGCCAGAAGAGGTTCTAGGCCTATAGAAACATACGGAAGCCCCACCTTTAGAAAGAAATTTTAAGAGAGCAGTGCAAGTGACCCATGCAGGCAAGACAGTTCTTTCAGGCAGTTGCAGAGAGAAATCTTTCTGTAGCTTAAGTAACTGTGCCATTTGCCCATTACCACTGACACTGCAAGACCTAAAATATAAAAGGGAAAGGAGAGTCATAATAGAATAAACCAGCCAGGGATTCACTTTGTTGACCAGTGAAAACCGTGGTCTGAGTGGGAGGTCACCAGGAATCTCACCCAGGACCTCCCAATTTGTAAGCCTCACAGTCTTGCTCAGTCCATAGCATATGATATCAATTTGACTTGCTCTATTCCATTGTTCCTACAAGGAAATATATCATGAAACTATTTCTGCAGAGTTTTATCCAGATTAATATGAAGTAAATAAAAAAAATCTAGTATGTTCCTTCACATGACTTTTTCTATCTAATTCATGCTAATTGAGATAAACATAAGTAGAAATTGTCTTATTATGTGCTTTCTTGCAAGTAGAGGGAAATAAGGGAGTATACTAGGCTAAAGCGATAGTCAATTCTTTTAAAAGCTGTTCACAATTGAATTTTCAGTTCTCTTTGTATGGCCAGGAATAAAACAAAAGAGAAATGAAAGATGACTTCCCTTTTGAGAAAAGTTTAAGTAGTTTAAAAATGAAACCAATAATAAAGAATATCTTGGAAATGGTTAACTCTACAAAAAAAAAAAAAAAAATATTTTATGTAAATTATGTGTTTTAATGAGATCTGCATTTTTTGTGTAGTAAGTTTCTGTCTGTCTTTTAGGATTTACCAGCGTTACAAAAGTCATCCAGAATGAAAAGATCTTCAGAGGCTATTCACAGAAAATTCTAGATACACATTATATTTATCATGTAAATATATTTAGTGTACTCTATTTTAATAAAAATCATTAGAGCAATTTTTGAAAGTCAACATTTTTGAAAATTTTTCCATATAAAGGGTACTTTGGGGTGGGGTGGGGGATTGTCTTGAAAATCTTTGTGTCGCATTCTCAGGAGATGCTGAATTTATTTAAATATCAAGTTTGGTATTTAACAGTTTTTCATTTTTGAGTTATTGTATTCATGGACACGCACAGAGACATTTTGACATCAAATTTTTGGCTGCAAGAGAATACTTTCTCTACCTACTATGTATATAGTACACGTAGAGAATGTAATAACTAGAGACCGGATTATGTGCATTATAAAAGGCTCAAAATATGCACGGAAATATGCATGAAAAGTGTCAAAATATGCAACTTCAAATAATACAAAGTAATGATTAGTTATACATATTTATATTATTTCAAAAACAATATACAATCGGCAGTTTTTATTTACTTCAACAGAAAAAAATATAATTTACAAATTTGTTTTCTTTTTATTACTATGCTAATCAGAAACTATCAGGTACTCTTCCAAATGTTCAGTAGTAAAATTGCATTGCCGATCCTCAAAACATTTTTATAAGCAGAAAAGAGGTCACTGGACAATATTTGAATGCACTTATTGTTTCTGGTAAAAGTTCACCCGTCCCATTAATAAAACTATCAATTTGACACAAAGGTTCAAAGCCTGGGTTATTGTTCAAAGTGTTTGTAAACTTTTAAGTTTCCTCTGGAATATATCCGACAAAGAGGAGCTGATTAGATGGATTTTATTCATTACCTGAATAGATTCAGTCAACGTCAAACCTTGAGTTTCGGGCTTTTTAATACTAGCAGGTATATGGGAAAAATAAGTGCTAATCAAAGCAATGTTTTTCTAAATACTGGAATTGTTAAATGCTTCCTTGCGCTGACAAACTGCCAATGACTCTGCATTATCAAAGTCGTTTACTATGTTTTTGATGGCCTCGAAATGTTCATTGTAAAGCAACACACCTTCGACCCAGGTACCCCAATGAGTTACCGCTGTTTTGGGAGCTGAAGGCATATTTTTCTCTGTAAGACTTGATGCGGGAAGGTGTCTTAAGAAACACTTTCTTTGTTGATGAAATCAATTTGTTTACATTCCCAAAGGTGGATCATACTTTTTCAGCGAGGCGATGTACTCCTAGACCGAAACATGTCACATGAATCAAATTTGTGTAAAATGCTAAGAGAGCTTTTCCAGCTTTGATTATGTAGGGAGCAACATCTCCTTTCATCTGCAGAAGATTCTGGAAATATCTTTTTAATGCCCTCATTCACAGATCTGGCGATCGTAGTATGATTTACATTTTGTAATTCTTTGCAGGTTACCAAATAGGAAGAGGTAGGTTTTTGTTTTAATGTACCAATAATTAAATTAGCAATGTAGCAGCTACAATTTTCGTTAGTTTCATCAGCTGAAATCCAAATGATTTTAGCTTTGCTCATTGCGTATTTCTTCCAGAATATGTAGATAAATTATCGGCATGCAATTCTTACACAATGTTGATTCATCTGGTTTATATTGACTTAAGTACAGAAAACCTTTGAGAATGGGGTTTGTAAGTTTGTGAAGAGAAATGTTACTTGAAATGAATGCTTCATATAGATCCATTTAAAGCATTTTTGTTGTTTGTTTTTGTATTTTTTGTTTTTTTCTAGGGGTTAAATCACTGCTACTGTTATTTGCTGCTGTTGAAAGTTGTTGTGGACCTTTCTTTTACATTCCTGTGATATGAAGACTTGTCTTGACATTGGTCTATTTGTAAATTTTTGCACACAAAATTTTTTTTTTTGCTTCATTTGTATAGCCCCCTTTAACATCATTGGTCATATCGGGGGCTTTGACTTGTGAAACTGTAGGTTCAGAACATTAGGTTAAACTTTATATTACTAAACACACGCACATTCACTCTCACATTCATACTTCCAGACTCTATGGGGGATAGGGAATAATTCCGGTCAAAGAAAAATTCCCCGACCCAGCCAGGAATTGAACTCGGGACCTCCGGGTGAAAGGTCAGCTCGCTGGCCACTCGACCACGGAGGCAGTCTAGTATAACTTATTTCCATTATGACTAAATGTTCCAGGATGGACAGCTATCCATGAAACGACATTTCTTTTTCCAGGTAGCATGGTGCACTGCACATTACACAGTATGTGTTGAACTTTGCAAATAAATAGAAAACTAAAGTAAACAATGGACGTGCGACAAACAAGTGAAAATATGAATGGAGTTTTATTAATGGACGCTTTGTAACTGCTGCGGTTCTCAGCATCCCATTCTATCCTGGATGTGAAAGACCACTTAATTTTGCTCAGAGGCCTCTTTTTCAAGTTTGAGATTCTTTTGTGTGCCATAAATCTACAACACGAGACCTATGGCTTTACTTCCCTTCCGAAAGAAGCCATGCTAAGGATTTTTATGTCTGATAAAACCCATTGGCCTCCGCTGGGTTTGAACCGGCCATCACTATAAAATATCAGAATGAGAACAAGCTTCTGCCCGCTCTTTTAACTTTTTAAAATATTGTACATATAGCCCTGAATATGCATCATTACCAGTTTTGGTTAAAATATACAATAACCGGTGAAAAAGGGCTAAATATGCAAATGCATATAATCTGGTCTCTAGTAATAACTAACGGAAATATGTTATTTACTTTCTTTTAAATGCCTCACTTTATGTTATGTCTCTTAATAATTAAAATATCAACTTTGGATATGCATGTCTCTAAACTCCTGTTTTCCACCTATTTACCTGGCTAGTTTTCAGGAACACTTTTAGTTAGAACAAGTGAAATTTCAATATGACATTTTATGTTAATTTTGCAAAGAATGTGTAAAACACATTAAAAATGAAAATCTGTTGTGTTCCATTCACATCACTATCTCTACATCCCTGTAACAAATTATTGTTAAAATGCTTATTCTTCTATTTACTTCCATTTAAGTAGAAGGGAAAGCAATAGTTAAATATTTTAAAAGCTGGTTGCCATGTGGTTGGAATCCATTTCTTTGCATGGCCAGGAGTTTAAAAATTCCCATATAGGCAAATGTTAGCTATTTTAAAATTGAAACCAATTATAAGGAATATCTTGAAAATTGTCAACTACATAAAAAAAATTCTGACGTGTTACAATCACATAACTTTCTCTAGCTGCTCTACAAACATACTGAATGTCCTTATTAGTTAGTTCCTTATAAGTAGAAGTGAACTTACAGAATGTGCTATGCTAAAGTAATAGTCAAATAAGAACTGAAGCTTTCCTGGCGACGTATTAATTCAAAATCTTCTTGGGCTTCTAACCAGGTAACCTGGTTAGAAGCCTAAAAAGATTTTGAATAGTCAAATGTTTTAAAAGTTGTTATGCGATTGAAATTGCAACACGCTTCTTTGCTTGGCCAGGAATAGAACAAAAGAAAAACAGACACTTTGTGTCTGACAAAAATTTAACTTCTATACTATTGAAACCAATAACAAGGAATATCACAGCAACTATTACCTCCACAACAAAAACGTATAAGACATAAATTGTGTGTTTTGACGAGAACTACATTTTTGTGCAGTAAGTTTTTTTTTTATCTCTTAAGGTTTAGCAGTTAAGCAAAATTCAGCAAAATTCATCCAGAATAAAGAGGTCTTCAGAAGCTATTCCCAGAAAATTCAAGATATACATTTTATTTTAGATGTAAATATCTTTAATATACAGTATTTTAATCAAAATCATTAGAGCCATTTTTGAGAAAATCAAAATTTTCTAAAATTTTTGTGAAAATCTTTGTGTTGCATCCTTTTAAGATACCAAATACCAAGTTTGGTATTGAACAATTTTTTTTGTTTTTGAGCACACACACACATGGACCATTTTCTAAAAATGTTTTTTTTGGACTTGGGGAACATCAAAATATATATTTCTGGTGAAATCTCAACATCAAATTCTTGGGTGGAATACAATATCTTTTCTATCCATTATGTACATTGTACATGCAGGCTAGAGAAAGTAAAAGAAAAACAAATGTATATGACATAAATTGTTTCTTGTAATGAGATCTACACTTTTTGTGCCAAAAGTTTTTGTCTATCTCTTATGGTTTACCAGTTATGCAAAATACATCTAGAAACAAGGGGTCTTCGAGAGGCTGTTCCCAGAAAATTCAAAATATACATTTTATTTTTCAAGTAAATATCTTTAATATATGGCAATTTAATAAAAATCGTCTGATCAATTTTTGAGAAAATTAAAAGGTTCTAAATTTGTTCCATGTAAAGGGTAGCTTGGGGTGGAGGGATTTTCCTCAAAATCTTCATGTCTATCCTTGGAAGATACTAAACTTGGTATTTCAGCGACTTTCCGTTTTTGAGTTACTGTGTTCATGGACACACACACACACATACACACATGCCTTTTTCTAAAAATGTGTTTTTGGATACAGGGGACCATAAAATGTGTATTTCCAGCGAAATCTTGGTGTTGAATTTTTGGGTGGAGTGCAATACGTTTTCTACCTATGTACCATGTGCTATCTAGAGAAAGAAAAAAGGAAGAGGGAACAAATGATGATATATTGCAAACAAATGAAAACCAAAAAAGAGAACTTCATTTCTTGAACAGTTAGCAAATAAAGCATGAATAAATTGGATAATCCACTTATAAGGGTCTGGATGTATCTATATATAAGTGGTAATTTATAGTGGCACCATGGCTGAGTGGTTGGACCGCTCATTTCCCACCTAGGTGGCCCTGGTTTGATCCCAAATACCTGCTTGTGTGATTTGTGGTGGATGAAGTGGCATCTGGACGGGTTTTCTCGGGTCCTCCAGTTTACCCTGTCATTCATTATACCAATTGCTCCATCATCACTTTTCCTATCCTCCATTTTGCTTGCATTTCATATCATTCACTTCCTCACTCTCATGCCTGGCAATGGGTCGACCTCTCGTTTCAGTTTCTCCATTCTGTGGTTTCATGCCATTGA
This sequence comes from Hymenopus coronatus, assembly GCA_030762935.1. Classification (NCBI taxonomy): domain Eukaryota; kingdom Metazoa; phylum Arthropoda; class Insecta; order Mantodea; family Hymenopodidae; genus Hymenopus; species Hymenopus coronatus. The sequence goes on from CM060899.1 coordinate 46,233,846, forward strand.
TTCGTTGACAGGCTTGTAACCACTAGGCTTTCACTTGTAAGTTCTAAAGGGTTGTCAGCCTAAATACAGGGAGGGTAAGCCAACTTTGAAAAAATCTGATGTGTTCCATTCATATGACTTTTTATACATCTCTGCAACAAGTTATTGTTAAAAAGCTTTAGCTTCTATTTACTTCATGCTAATCGAGAAAAAATTAGCAGAAATAGTCTTAAGTAGAAGCAAAATAAGGGAGTACCATAGGTTAAGCTGTTTGCTAGATGACTTAAGTTCCTTTGTTTGTATGATCACGAGTTGACAAATTCCTGTATGAGAAAAGTACAAGGTTTTCAAAGCTGAAACCAAAAACAAGGAATATCTTAAAAATGATTAACTCAATGAAAAAAAATTATATCACATAAATTGTGTTTTTAGTGTGTTTTACATTTTTTGGGAGGTTTTTGTCCATCTCTTACAGTTTAGCAGTTATGCAAAATTTTGTAAAATTCATCCAGAATAAAGTAATCTTCAGAGGCTATTCCCAGAAAATTCAAGATATACATATTATTTGTCAGGTAAATATCTTTAATATACAATATTTTAATCAAAATCGTTAGAGCCATTTTTAAGAAAATCAAAATTTTCGAAAAAGTTCCGTGTAAAGGGTAGTTTGGGGTGGGGGCATCTTCGCGTCACATCCCTGGAAGATACTAAACTTAAATACCAAGTTTGATGTTTTACCTACTTTTCGTTTTTGAGTTATCATGGTCACAGACACACAGGCACACTCACACACATGCACATGGACCTTTTTGTGAAAATGCTTTTTTTTTTGGATACAGAGGACCCTAAAACATATATTTCTGGTGAAATCTCGGTATCAAATTTTTGGGTGGAGTGCAATACCTTCTGTATACATTATGTACATGGTATGTATAGAGAAAGTAAAAAAGTTATGGCTACACTCTTTTTAAAGCAAGTTAATTCCTGTCGCTTACCTTAAGAAGTGTGTTATTCTGTTTAGACTTTAGAGGTTAGCATATTAAATATAATTTTATATATGCTACAGGTGCTGGGAATCTACCTTAATCCCACTAGGTGAAACAAAAATAAAATATTAAATCTACTACTTGCATGGTGCTACATATCAGAGCTAATCCTGGCTGTCTTGGCCCATGTTCTGCACTCATGACAGGCTTTCTGCCCTTCAGTTACAATGTAGTCAGTAGTCTACTTTTAATTGCGAAGATGCGAAGGCAGTTATCTTTTAAAACAGCTGTGTCAAATATGCGACCCCCAAAATTCACAGAGTAAGGTGCTATAACTTCTAGTTTTAACTGTCTATGATTTTACTTAGTATTTTCTCACATAAAGAAATTGATGACTTTTAAAATATGTTTGAAAATGTCAAATAATTTGATAGTGAAACTAACATCAAAATGAAATTGATTAAAATTCAGTGCAGTTCTGTGTTGAAAGACAAAACACACTGAAACAAATCTCTTCATTATTTTCTTATTTTCCTGAGTCAATATCCATAGTTGTTTTATGTTATGAAGACGGAATTAAATAAATAAAATAAAAAAGGGTAAAGATAGACAGTGGTTGCATAAAACACTCACTCACTCACTCACTCTCTCTCTCTCACTCACTCACTCACTCTCACTCTCTCTCACTCACTCACTCACTCACTCACTCACTCTGTGTCTCTCTCACTCACTCACTCACTCTGTCTCTCTCACTCACTCACTCTCTCTCACTCACTCACTCACTCTCTCTCACTCACTCACTCACTCTGTCTCTCTCTCACTCACTCACTCACTCACTCACTCATATGAATTATTGTAAGTGATGGGTATAACTTCCACTGGCAATCCTTATTTGAGAGTGTTGAAAACATTTAAGTTGTCCAGATGGGAAAGCTGCCAGATTGCCAAAGTTTTCATTTCTTCTTGGGACCATTGGCGTTTTAGCTTCACAAATCCCTCGGCTATGCTTTGTAGCTTAGGGCCCTAAACGTTTATAACAGACAAGTGACTACAAAACAGCTCTAATTGGAGAATAACAGAAGTACCAAATCCAGATCAAATATTAAAGTAATTCCAAGTGGTGTAACCAACGTATAGAAGTAAAAAAAAAAAGAGAGAGAGAAAAGCAAGAGCAATTCTGATGTGTTACATTCAAGTGACTTTCTCTACTGAATGTGTAACAAACTATTCTTACAGAAGTTTATGCTTCATTCTGCTTTATGCTAATCAAGATAAACATTAGCAGAAATGGTCTTATTACTTAGTTCCTTTTAAGTAGAAGGGAACAAATCTAATGCGCTCTTCTAGCTGTTCAGAAAACAAACCATTTATTCAAAAGATTTCAAGCTAAACATAAACAGAATTAGTCTTATTAGTAGCCTCCTTGTTAGGGAAATAAGAAAATGCACAGGCTAAAGCGATAGTCTCGTTCTTTAAAAGCTGGTCGTTATGTGAAACAATTGCAATTCCAATCTCTTTGCTTAACAGGAGAAAACAAACGAGAAGAAAGATGTCTTCCCATCTGACAAAAGTTTGAGTGGCTAAATTTGAACATCTCGAAAACGGTTAACTCCACATAAAAAAAGTATATAACATAAATTATGTTTTGATGAGGTCTGTATTCTTTGTGCAGTAAGCTTTACTATATTTCTTATGGTTTGCTAGTTATACAAAAGTTCAATCAGATTGAAGAGGTCTTCAGAGGCTATTCCCAGAAAATCCAAGATATACATTTCATTTGTCATAAAAATGTCTTCCGTTTACGGTATTTGAATCAAAATTGTTAGAGCCATTTTTAAGAAATTTAAAATGTTCCATGTAAAGGGTAGTTAGGGTGGAGGGATTTTCTTGAAAATCGTCGTGTCGCATCCTTGGGAGATACCAAACTTAAATGCCAAGTCTGGTATTTGACGGTCGTTTTGTTTTTGTTTCATTGTATTCAGAGTGACCCAAAACATGTATTTCCGGTAAATCTCGGTATCGAATTTTTGGGTGGAATGCAATACCTTCTCTATACATTATGTACATAGTACGTGTACATAAAGTAAAAAGATAGGCTTACTCTAGGCGGTGAAATAACTGAAGTATTGTATTGCACCCAAAAATTCGATACCGAGATTTCACCGGAAATATATGTTTTGAGACCCCCGAAATCAAAAAAAGCATTTTTAGAAAAATGTCTGTGTGTGAGTGTGTGTGTGTGTGTCTGTGGGCAGATTAGCTAAAAATGAAAAGACCGTTAAAAACCAAACTTGGTATTTAGGTTTGGTATATTCCAAGTATGCGACTAGAAGATTTTCAAGAAAATTCCCCATTTCAAACTACCCTTTACATGAAAAAAAAAATCGAAATTTTGGTTTTCTAAAAAATGGTTCTAACGATTTTGATTAAAATCTCGTAAATTTAAGGTATTTACTAGAAAAATAAAATGTATATCTTGAATTTTCCGGGAATAGCCTCTGAAGACTACTTTATTCTGGATGAATTTTTTGGATTTTTGCATAACTGCTAAACCATAAGAGATGGACAAAAACGTACCACACAGAAAATATAAAGGACATTAAAACACAGAATTTATGTTATATACATTTTTTTAGTGGGGTTGTTCGTTTTTAAGGTACCCCTTGTTTTTGTTTTCAGCTATGAAAAACATACTTTTCTCATACAAGAATTTTCAACTCCCGTCCATACCAAAAAAGGAGCTTCAGTCGCATAGCAACCAGCTTTTGACTATCACTTTAACCAATGGTACTCCCTTATTTCGCTTCTGCTTACAAGGAAACAAGCAATAAGACTATTTCTGTTAATTTTTTCTCGACTAGCATGAAGTACATAGAAGTAAGAGCTTTTTAACAATAATGTCTTGCAGACATGTAGAGAAAGTCATGTGAGTGGAACACATCAGATTTTTACTTTCTTTATACGCACTATGCACTCCACCCAAAAATTCGATACCGAGATTTCACCGGAAATATATGTTTTGGGTCCCCAATATCCAAAAAAAAGCATTTTCACTAAAAGGTCCGTGTGTGTGTGTGTGTGTGTGTGTGTATGTGTGTGTGTCTCCGTGTGTCAGTGAACACGATAACTCAAAAACGAAAAGTCGGTAAAATATCAAACTTGGTATTTAAGTTTAGTATGTTCCAGGGATGCGACACGAAGATTTTGAGAAAAATCCCCCACCCCAAACTAACCTTTACATGGAACTTTTTTCGAAAATTTTGATTTTCTCAAAAATGGCTATAACGATTTTGATTAAAATTTCGTATATTAAAGATTTTTACCTGACAAATAAAATGTATATCTTGAATTTTCTGGGAATAACCTCTGAAGAGTAGTTTATTCTGGATGAAGTTTACTGAATTTTGAATAACTGCTAAACCGTAAGAGATGGACAAAAACTTACCCCACAACAAATGTAGAGCACCTTAAAACACACAATTTATGTTATATATATTTTTTTCGTGAGTTCTCGTTTTTGAGACATTCCTTATTTTTGGTTTCTGTTATGAAAAACGTATACTTTTCTCATACAGGAACTTGTCAACTCCTATCCATATAAACAAAGGAACTTCATTGACATAGCAACCAGCTTTTGACTATCATTTTAACCTATGTTACTCCCTTATTTCGCTTCTACTTACAAGGAAGCAAGTAATAAGACTATTTCTGCTCATTTTTTCTGATTAGCATGAAGTAAATAGAAGCATAAGCTTTTTAAGAATAATTTGTTACAGGGATATAGAGAAAGTCATGTGATTGGTACACATCAGATTTTTATATACTCCTTGCTATTTGTTTCAGTTTTAAAATACGTAATACTTTTCACATATGGGAATTTGTCAACTGGTGACAATACATAGAAACGGATTTCATCCACATGGCAACCAGCTTTTAATGTTTTAGCCTGCAGTATTCCCTTATTTCCTCTGCTTACAAGACATCATTTCTGCTAATATTTATCTGGATTAGCACGAAGTAGGTAGAAGAATATGCTTTTTAACAACAATTTGTTGCAGAGATGTAGAGAAAACCGTGTGAATGGAACACATAACCTCTAAAGTCCTTTTAGCTCGATACACTTTTCCCAGGGCTTCTCCAACTGTTTTCAGCTCTCCAAAAAGAAGAATTTCGGAGCATCTTCGAAATAGGCATCTGTTTGAGAGATGATTGTTTTCCGCCGAGCCGCTTTTTCAAATTTGGGAATAAAACAAAGTCTGATGAATACGGTGGATGTTGTAGTAATTCGAACCTTAAATATACAATTTTCGCCATCGAAACTGCGCAGATGAGCACTCTAGCATTGTCTTGATGGAAGAGAATATTTTTCTTTTGCCAGAATAAGGGCGTTTATTCTTGATTTCCTCGTTCAACCGGTGCAATAACGATGCATAATACCCTCTATTTATTGTTATTTCTTTCTGTAAGTAATCAATGTAGATGATTCCTCGTGCATCCCAAAAAACCGAGGCCGTCACCTCTTCTGCAGATTTCACCACCTATGCCTTCTTCGGAGCCGGTTCGCCTTCAAAAATCCTATGATTCGACTCTACTTTTGCCTCTGGAGAGTAATAGTGTATCCATGTTTCATCTACAGTAATGTATCTATGCAGAACCTCATCAGGAATGCGACAGAAAAGTGCCAAACCAGCTTTCGAATCTATCACACGATTGCGCTTATTCTCCACTGAGGGCAAACACGGCATCCATCTTGCCTTTGTCAGAAACAGACTTATTACTTGCTTCCTTGTAAGTAGAAGTGAAATAATGGAGTAAGTTAAAGTGATATTAAGTAAATAGAAGGATAAGCTTTTTAACAATAATTTGCTGCAGAGATGTAGAGAAAGTCATATGAATAGAACACATAAGATTTTTACTTTCTCTATACGCACTTTGTACATAGTGTATGGAGAATGTATTGCACTCCACCCAAAAATTCGATACCGAGATTTCACCGGAAATAGATTTAGGGTCCCCTTTATCTAAAAAAAGCATTTTCGGAAAAAGGTCCGTGTGTGTGTGTCCGTGTGTCTGTGAAAACGATAACTCAAAAACGGAAAAGTCGGTAAAATACCAAACTTGGTATTTAAGCTTAGTATCTTCCAGGGATGCGACACGAAGATTTTGAGAAAAATACCTCCACCCCAAACTACCTTTTACATGGAAAAATTTTCGAAAATGTTTTGTCAAAATGACTCTAAATATTTTGATTAAACTACCGTGTATTAAAGATATTCATATGGCAAATAAAATGCATATATTGAATATTCTGGGAATAACCTCTAAAGTCCTCTTTATTCTGGATGAATTTTGCTGAATTTTACGAAATTGGTAAACGGTAAAGTATAGACTAAAACTGTAGATCACGTCAACACACACAATTTAGTTATATGCATTTTTTTCGTGCATTTGATTGTTTTTAAGATATTCCTTGTTTTTGGTTTCAGCTATAAAATACCTGTTTTTCTCATACGGGAATTTGTCAACTCCTGTCCATACAAACCAAGGAACTTCAATCACATAGCAACCAGTTTTTGACCAATAATTTGCTGTAAAAATGTAGAGAAAGTCATATGAATGGAATACATCAGGTTTTTACTTTCTCCATACGCACTATGTACATAGTGTATAGGAAGTATTGCACTCCACCAAAAATTCGATACCGAGATTTCACCGGAAATATATGTTTTAGGGTCCCCAATATCCAAAAAAAGCATTTTCACAAAAAGGTCCGTGTGTGTGTGTGTGTGTGTGTGTGTGTGTGTGTGTGTGTGTGTGTGACCGTGTGTCTGTGAACACGATAACTCAAAAACGAAAAGTCGATAAAACACCAAACTTGGTATTTAAGTTTAGTATGTTCCAGGGATGCGACACGAAGATTTTGAGAAAAATCCCCCCACCCCCAACTATCCTTTACATGGAACTTTTTTCAAAATTTTTGATTTTCTCAAAAATAGCTCTAACGATTTTGATTAAAATTTCGGATACTAAACATATTTTCCTGACAAATGAAATGTATATCTTGAATTTTCTGGGAATAGCCTCTGAAGAGTAGTTTATTCTGGATGAATTTTACTAAATTTTGAATAACTGCTAAACCGTAAGAGATGGACAAAAACTTACTACACAAAAAAATGTAGAGCACATTAAAACACACAATTTATGTTATATACATTTTTTTCGTGGAGCTCGTCGTTTTTGTGACATTCCTTATTTTTGGTTTCTGTTATGAAAAACGTATACTTTTCTCATACTGGAACTTGTCAACTCCTATCCATATAAACAAAGGAACTTCATTGACATAACAACCAGCTTTTGACTATCACTTTAACCTACGGTTGTCCCTTATTTCGCTTCTACTTACAAGGATGCGAGTAATAAGACTATTTCTGCTGATTTTTTTCTGATTAGCATAAAGTAAATAGAAGTGTAAGCTTTTTAGGAATTATTTGTTGCAGGGATATGGAGAAAGTCATGTGAATGGTACACATCAGATTTTTACTTTCTCTAGCCCCATATGTACAATGCACATAGGGTTAGAGAGGTATTGTATTCCACCCAAAAATTCGATACCGAGATTTCACCGGAAATACATGTTGTAGGACCCCCTGTATCCAAAAAAAGCATTTTGAGAAAAATGTCCGTGTGTGTGTGTGTCCGTGTGTCTGTGAACACGATAACTCAAAAACGAAATGTAGCTAAAATACCAAACTTGGTATTTAAGTTTAGTATCTTCCTGGGATGCGACACGAAATTTTTGAGCAAAATCCCCCCACCCCAAACAACGCTTTACATGTAACTTTTTTCGAAAATTTTTATGTTCTTAAAAATGGCTCTAACGATTTTGATGAAAATATCATATATTAAAGATATTTACTTAACAAATAAAATGTATATCTTGCATTTTCTTAGAATAGCTTCTGAAGACCTGTTTATTCTGGATAAATTTTACTTAATTTGGCATAACTAGTAAACCGTAAGAGATAGACAAAAACTTACTATACAGAAAATGTAGGTCTTGTTAAAATATACAAGTTATGTCATATACATTTTTCTCGTGGAGCTTACCGTTTTCGAGGTATTCATTGTTATTAGTTTCAGTTGTGAAGTACTTATACTTTTCTCAGACGGGAGTGTCCGTTTTTCTTTTGTTCTACTCCTGGACAAGAAAAGAAGCGATTTGTAATGACAATCGCATAACGACAGCTTTTAAAACATTTGACTTTTGGTTTAGCCTAGTGTATTCCCTTATTTTCTTCCTACTTATACGGAACTAGGTAATAAGAACATTGTGCTAATGAGTACCACGATTAGTAAGGTGCAGAAAGAAGAAGAATCTTATGTATGAAGTTTGTAGAACAGCTAGAGAAAGTCATGTGAGTGTAACACATCAGGTTTTTATACATTGGAACTTTTGCCTACAGGACACTTTCATCTTGGACATTTCCTGTTTCTGTATCTTTTATTCGTGGATTATTTATGTCTTCAGTTTCTGTTATTGGCTGTCTGGAGCATTTACTTTGGTACTTCTGGAAACGTTCATAAGCATCATATACTATCATGTATCATCCGAGATGGCACTTAAGCAATCTGCTCCTTGGATGTAGTTAATTTACGACATCTATTGTTTTACCGTTCTGGTAGAAGATTCTTTTGTCTCTAGCAATGAATTACCCACAACGAATTTATTTTGCCCAAAATTTCCTTTACTGTTTCTTAGGATCCTCTTGGGCTTCCCATGTGTTCACTAAAAGATGTCCACAGCTCATTGTCAACAAGTAGGGACATAACCTAACTAGTATTTTCTTTACTACTTAGAATTCTTCATCCCGGCGTCTGACCGAACCCCCTGGGTCCTACAGACGACTCTAACGCCATCCCGCCGCCGAGAGCTGTATTTCCAAAGCGTATTCACCGCTACGGAAGGACGCAGTTCTCACCGTCGTTTACAACCCTGAAAGAGACCGGCAAGATAGAATGGAGGTGAAATAAAGCGACAGGAAGTTCGGGGGATTGCAGATACCTCCCCTGGTTTCGCCCAGTGACACGGTAAAATTCCCGAAAAAAAAAACCCAAGGGTCAGAGAGATCGCCTGCGGAAACCGAATCCACGACCTCCGGATTGCCAGTCCCTGACGAGCGTCTGAGCCACGTGGATCAAAGTGAGAGAGGGGGGGGGAGTCCGCTTATTACAGTCAGCTGTTTACTAAAATGTAATTTACTTTCTCTACACGCACTATGTACATAGTGTATAGAGAATGTATTGCACCCCACCAAAAATTCGATACCGAGATTTCACCGGAAATATATGTTTTAGGGTCCCCTGTACCCAAAAAAAGTATTTTCAGAAAAAGGTCCGTGTGTGTGTCCGTGTGCCAGTGTGTCCGTGTGTCTGTGAACACGATAACTCAAAAACGAAAAGTCGGTAAAGTACCAAACTTGGCATTTAAGTTTAGTATCTTCCAGGGATGCAACACGAAGATTTTGAGAAAAATGCCTCCGCCCCAAACTACCATTTACATGAAACTTTTTTCGAAAATTTTGATTTTCTAAAAGATGGCTCTAACGATTTTGATTAAAATATCATATATTAAAGATATTTACCTGACAAATATATTTTGAATTTTCTGGGAATAGCCTCTGAAGACTACTTCATTCTGGATGCATTTTGCATAACTACTAAACCGTAAGAATGGACAAAAGCTTAACACACAAAAAATGTAGAGTACGTTAAAACACACAATTTATGTTATATACTTTTTTTTCGTGGAGTTGATCGTTATTGAGATATTCCTTTCTCTTGGCTTCAGCTTTGAAAAACTTATACTTTTCTCATACAGGAATTTGTCAACTCGTGTCCATACAAACAAAGGAACATCAGTCACATAGCAACCAGCTTTTGGCTTTCACTTTAACTTATGGTACTCCCTTATTTCGCTTCTACTTACAAGAAAGCAAGAAATAAGACTAATTCTGCTAATTTTTCTCGATTGGCATGAAATAAATAAAAGATAGGCTTATTAACAATAATTTGTTACAGAGAGATAGAGAACGTCATGTGAATGGAACACATCAGATTTCTATTACAAATGGCACCGTAGGCGATGACACTATATGATACATGGAGAAAACCCGCTCCTACGCGCTTTGTCCACCACAAATCACTCATGCGGTCGCTTGGGATTCAACCCAGGCGTGTGGTGTAACGTCTCGGACACGGCGCGGCCTAAAGAGATCCAACATATTACATTTGGATAATTAGTTACTAAAAGGACATTCATTACCTTCTTTTCACACCAGTAATATTTAGAAATGCTGCTTGCGTATGGCATAGCTACGTATATAATCCATAACGTTTGTATAAGGATAACAAAATTCCAAATCCAAACATTTAGTGCAGTTGCTCAGCTAATGCAAGAGTGGGTTTTCAATTCTGGGAGCACTTGAAGAAGAAGGGGTACCATCTACTATCGAAAATAATCTTCGCACACGTGTAATTGTAACAGTTCTAGAGATTGAGCAGAACGCAGAAGCTCTAGCGAGAGTAGAACAAAACTGACTAAAAATCTGATGTGTACCATTCACATGACTTTCTCCATATCCCTGCAACAAATAATTCTTAAAAAGCTTATACTTCTATTTACTTTATGCTAATCAGAAAAAATTAGCAGAAATAATATTATTACTCGCTTCCTTGTAAGTAGGAGCGAAATAAGGGACAACCGTAGGTTAAAGTGATAGTCAAAAGCTGGTTGCTAGGTCAATGAAGTTCCTTTGTTTATGGGAAAAGTATACGTTTTTCATAGCAGAAACTAAAAATAAGGAATGTCACAAAAACGGCGAACTCCACGAAAAAAATGTATATAACATAAATTGTGTGCTTTAAAGTGCTTTACATTTTTTGTGTAGTAAGTTTTTGTCCATCTCTTACGGTTTAGCAGTCATTCAAAATTTAGTAAAATTCATCCAGAATAAACTACTCTTCAGAGGCTATTCCCAGAAAATTCAAGAAATACATTTCATTTGTCAGGTAAATATGTTTAATATCCGAAATTTTAATCAAAATCGTTAGAGCTATTTTTGAGAAAATCAAAATTTTCGAAAAAAGTTTCATTTAAAGGGTAGTTGGGGGTGGGGGGATTTTTCTCAAAATCTTCGTGTCGCATCCCTGGAACATACTAAACTTAAATACCAAGTTTGGTATTTTACCGACTTTTCGTTTTTGAGTTATTGTGTTCACAGACACACACATACACACACACACACACGGACCTTTTTGTGAAAATGCTTTTTTTGGATATTGGGGACCCTTAAACATATATTTCCGGTGAAATCTCGGTATCGAATTTTTGGTGGAGTGCAATACTTTCTCTATACACTATGTACATAGTGCGTATGTAGAAAGTAAAAAATATGTGATTCCCGCAGAGATAGCTCACATTTGAGCATCTACTATAAATATCTAAATTAACATACCATAATAGTGGATATTTAGAGTCAGACTAACCGGGATTTGAACCACGGATCTCCCGGTCTCTAGCCGGTTGCTCTACCAGTGAGCTACCATGGCAACATGCCGGCATAGCATTGAATTTCTCAGCCGACTCGCATGTTTCCCGATCAGCACAAGCTGATCTCAAATTATTTTTACTTTCTCTATACGTGCCATGTACATAGTGTACAGAGAAGGTATTGCACTCTACCAAAAAATTCGATACCGAGATTTCACCGGAAATATATGTTTTAGGGTCCACTATATACAAAAAAAGTATTTTCAGAAAAAGATCCGTGTGTGTGTCGGTGTCTGTGAACACGATAGCTCAAAAACGAAAAGTCGGTAAAGTACCAAACTTGGTATTGAAGTTTATTATCTTCCAGGGATGCGATACGAAGATTTTGAGAAAAATCCCCCCACCGCAAACTACCCTTTATATGGAACTTTTTTTCGAAAAGTTTGATTTTCTCCAAAATGGCTCTAACGACTTTGATTAAAATATCGTACATTAAAGATGACATGACAAATAAAATGTATATTTTGAATTTTCTGGGAATAGCCTCTGAAGACTTATTCTCGGTCAATTTTACGGAATTTTGCATAACTGCTAAACCGTAAGAGATGGACAAAATCTTACTACACAAAAAATGTAGAGCACGTTAAAACACAATTTATGTTATATACATTTTTTTCGTGGAGTTGGTTGTTTTCGAGATATTCCTTGTCTTTTTTTCAGCTATAAAGACATATTTTTCTCATACAGGACTTTGTGAACTCGTGTCCATACAAACAAAGAAACCTCAGTCGCAGAGCAACCAGTTTTTGGCTTTCACTTTAAACTATGGTACTCCCTTATTTCGCTTCTACTTATAAGGAAGCAAATAATAAGACTATTTCTGCTCCATAAAATGAAGTAAATAGAATAATTTGTTGCAGTGATATAGAGAAAGTCATGTGAATGGAACGCATCAGATTTTTTTTTGAGCTGACAACCAAAATGGCGGCTTACAATGTTGTAAGTACTTTAAGTTTCAGGATTGTTAGTATAGCCTATTGTTATGGTCAATTGTGAGGATTTGTAATTGTTTTCTCGCAGAAACCGTGTGTAGGACAGGAGTTGGATTGGTTGACCATAATAGTTGGAAGTGTTGGGATTGGAGCAGAGGCCTTTGAGTTTCTTGTGTTTGTGCGTCGATTATGCCCCATAGTTCATGTCGATTGGTGTGTCGGTGTCTATGATCGTCTGCATGGAACAGTTGAGTCAGCGTCGGTGAAATTAATGGAGAAAATGTCAGAGCAGCGTCGTCTCTTGGGCGTTGCTTGGTCGCTGATATGAAAGTGTCCGACGAAACCGACCGCGGGAAAAGAGCCATCATGGTGGGTCCCTAACATAGTCCAAGCAGTTCTTTATCTCAACGTGGGGAGCGCTGGGAACCCGTCCTGGGTCTTAATGAATTCCCCAGGTCCTACACACCACTCAAATGCCACCCTGCCGCCGAAGGCGCGTTCACCGCCACAGAGTGGCGCCACCACCGCTGTTACACTTACAATCCTGAATCAAACCGGTTGGAATGAATGGAGATGAAACGAAGGGACAGAAATTCCGGGGAAATGAAGAAACCATTCCAGGCTTCGACTGGTGACCCGGGAAAGCTCTGAAAAACCCTTGGGTCAGAGAGGTTGACCCTCCCAACTCGGTACCTGCTATGTACGTACATGGTTGAGAAAGTAAAATTGGCGATTGCATTTTACTTTCTCTAGTACGTATGCACAATGTACACTGTAGATACATTGTATTCACTGGAAATACGCGCGGCAGCACAACTCAAAAATGAAAACTCAATTAAATATCAAACTTGGTAATTAAGTTCAGTATTTTCCAAGGATGAGACACGAAGCTTTTCAGGAAATCCCCCCCCCCCCAACTACCCTTTCGTGGAAATTTTCGAAAATTTTGATACTCTCAAAAATGGCGCTAACAATTTTGATTAAAATACTATATGTTTAACATATTTTTATTACAAACGAAATGTATATCTTGAATTTTCTGGGAATAACCTCTAAAGACCTCTTAATTTTGGATGACTTATAACTTGTAAGCCCTAAGAGACAGACAAAAATGTATTACACAAAAAAATGTTGATTTCATTAAAGCACACAATTTAATTCACATTTTTTGTGGAGTCAACCGTTTCGAGATATTCTTTATTATATTGGTTTCAGTTTGAAACATAGATTTGAAACTACTTAAGCTTTGCTCAGGCGGGAATTCAACTTTCGTTCAATCTCTTTTGTTTTACTCCCGGGAGTGCAAAAGAGAACTGAATTTTAATTGTGTCACATAGCCATAGCTTTTAAAACATTTGACTGTAGCTTTGTTAGTGTATTCCCTTCTTCTTACAGGAAAGCAAATAATAAGAACATTTTTGTTATGTTTATTTCGATTAGCGTGGAGTAGATAGAAGACTAAGCTTTTTAAAGTAAAGTTTGTTTGTGGAACAGCTGGAGAAGGCCATGTAGATAGAACACATAAGATTTTTGGCTTCGAAATGAAGCGATGGAAGAATAAGCTTTTTTACTTTCTCTACACTTACTATGTACCGAGATTTCACCAGAAACATATGTTTTAGGGTCCCTGTATCCAAAAAAAAAGCATTTTCAGAAAAAGGTCCGTGTGTCTGTGAACACGATAGCTTATAAACGAAAAATCGGTAAAATACCAAACTTGGTATTTAAGTTTAATATCTTCTAGGGATGTGACTAAAAGATTTTGACAAACATTTCCCCACCCCAAACTACCCTTTACATGGAAAATTATCAAAAATGTTGATGTTCTCAAAAATGGCTTCAGCGATTTTGATTAAAATACCGTATACTAAAGATATTTATATGACAAATAAAATGTATATCTTAAACTTTCTGGGAATATCTTCTATAGACCTCTTTATTCTGAATGAATTTTGCTGAGTTTTGCATTACTGGTAAACCGTAAGAGATAGAAAAAACTTACTACACAAAACATGTAGATCACGTTAAAACAGACAATTTATGTTATATACATTCTTTTCGTGAACTTGGCCGTTTTCGAGATATTCCTTGTTATTAGTTTCAGTTTTAAAATATTTAAAACTTTTCTCGTGCAGAAATTTGTCAACTCCCATCCATACAAACAACGGAACTTCAATCACATAGTAACCAGCTTTTGACTATCACTTTAGCCTATGATACTATCTTATTTTGCTTCTACTTACAAAACAAGTAATAAGACTATTTCTACTAATTTGTTCTCGATTAGCGTGAAGTAAATGGAAGCATAAGCTTTTTAACAATAATTTGTTGCAGAGATGTAGAGAAAGGCATCTGAATTGAACAAATCTGATTTTTTAAGGAAATTTTGTTTGTGAAACAGATAGAGAAGGTCATATGAATGGAACACATCAGACTTTTAGCTTTGAAATGAAGGAATACCGTTAGTTTGACATTTCTTCTCGCAGCTTCTTTGATAGGTGATAAGTAATAAAGTTAACACTGCATAACGAAAGAGTAACGTGAGATGTCCGGTGGCAAGGCAAACAAATGACTGCTCTCCATAAATTGTTGTTCTATACAATAATCACCTTAGCCCGCCTGGGTAGTGTGGTGGTAGCATGTCTGCCTCACATTTAAAAAGTCGTGAGTTCAAATCTCGCTTAGGGTGTTACCCGGATAAGGTTTTTTTTCGGGGTTTTCCCTTATCCTGAGAAGACGAGATCATTTGAGCATCATCTCACCAATTTCATTCATCGTCCGATATGACCAACCAGGTTAAAGGACGTTAAACTGCCAAATAAATAAATAAATAAATAAATAGAGACCCATATTAACAGGACTACGACCTCCTACATTTTGGAGCCTTCTAAGAATTAAAAACCATTCATCTATTTCCAATGTATGCATTTCAAATAGTTTACGATTAGGATGAAGGTGCCTAACCACTGAGCACAGCACCTGACGCAAACCCTTGTTGCCCTTAGGTAACCCCTGGGGAGGTGGATGGATGACGTGAGAGACCCCGAAGTGCGACCATATCCAAATAATAATAAGCACAATTATGGACGGGGTTCCTAACGTTTCCAGATAGAATACGTGCCACGTGCAACGTTGCCCGGCGCACTCCCACAAGGCCTTTTCCCGGTGGTACCGCGGGGGTCACCCCTATGTTTCCCAAGGTGGCGGGATGAAATCTGACGTTTTTGGAGGTAAAAATCTTTAGCTTGTTTTCCTTCGGAAGAGAAGCAAAGCTGGTAGTCCCGCATCTGGATTTAGGTACGTAAAAGACCGTTAGGTCTCTAAGAAAAATTAAGTGGTCTTTAACGCTTAATATAGAATAGGACGCTGCGAACCAGAGCCGTTAAAGAGCGTCCATAAATAAAACTCAACTACTTTTTACTTTCTCTACACGTACTATCTACATAGTGTATAGAGAAGATATTGCATTCCACCCAAAATTCGATACCAAGATTTCACCGGAAATATTTGTTTTAGGGTCCCCTGTATCCAAAAAGAAAAACACATTTTCAGAAAAAGGTCCGGTGTGTGTATACGTGCGTCCATGTGTCAATGAGTCTGACAAAACTGAAAAACGAAAAGTCGGTAAAATACCAAACTTATTTAAGTTTAGTATCTTCCAACGATGCGACACGAAGATTTTGAGAAAAAACCCTTTATATGGAACTTTTTTTCGAAAATTTTGATTTTTTCACAAATAGCTCTAACAATTTTCATTTAAATGTGATATATTAAAGATATTTACCTGACAAATAAAATATACATATATCTTGAATTTTCCGGGAATATCCTCTGAAGACTGCTTTATTCTGGGTGCATTTTACGGGATTTTGCATAGCTACTAAACCGTAAAATATGGACAAAAACTTTCCACACAAAAAATGTAGAGCACGTTAAAACACATATTTATGTCATATACATTTGTTTTTTCGTGGAGTTCATCGTTTTTTAGATATTGCTTATTACTGGCTCTTCAGCTTTAAAAGAACATACTTTTCTCATACTTTTCTCCTGTCCATACAAACAAAGGAACTTCAGTCACATGTCAACCAGCTTTTGGCTATTACTTTAACCTACGGTACTCCCTTATTTCGCTTCCACTTACAAGGAAGCAAGTAATTGAATTAATCATTTAAAAATCCTGTTTAAAAGGGGATTCAAAATTATTATTGTCGCTAAGTTGGTACAATTTTCCTCTATACCCACGCAAAGTTTGATCATCTTCTGTCATCTAGTTTGTTTACAGTACGCCATTTTGTTAGTTCATCTCAAAGGTGATTTGCGATTTTACGATGGATACAAATATGTGGCTCAAATGTATGCATTGCAAACGGTATTTCGTGTGCCGAATCGCTGAAAATGTTACAGAGGGCTTACGGTGAATTGACTTTATCAAAAACACGTGCATATGAGTGGTACAGTGCATTCAAAAGTGGTCGAGATGTGGTGGAAGATTTGCCTCGCTCTGGTCGGCCATCAACGGTTTCAACTGAACTGAACATCGCTAAAGTGAAGAAAATGGTGTCTGAAAATTGTCATTTAGATCTGACATGGATTGTCGCTGAACTTTCTGTGTCTCACAAATCGATTCGTACCATTTTAAATGATTGTTTGGACATGGCACGCGTTGCAGCTCGGTTAGTTCTGAAAGAATTGAATTTTCTACAAAAACTCAATCGCGTAAGGATTGCTGAAGACATGCTAGAACGAGCCAGTTCCGACCCCACATTCATGAAACGCATTGTAGCTGGTGATGAGACGTGGGTTTACGAGTTTGACACTCAAACCAGTCAACAAGCTTCCGAATGGCGCCTTCCAACTGAACCGAAACCTAAAAGGGCACGTCAAACTCGATCAAAACTGAAGTTCATGTTGACAGTTTTTTTTTTTTTCGATTATCGCGGTGTCGTGCACTCAGAATTCTTGCCAGAAGGTCAGATGGTAAATAAAGACTATTATCTGAGCGTTATGCGTGTTTGAGAGAACAAATACGGCGAAAAAGGCCAGATTTGTGGAACGACAGCTCATGGATTCTGCACCACGATAACGCACCAGCTCACAAGGCTATTATTCTAAACGAATTTCGGGCCAAAAACTCACCAAATTTCATTGCACAACCACCGTATTCACCTGATCTGGCTCCTGCTGATTTCTTTCTCTTTCTAAAACTCAAGTTACCACTTCGAGGCACCCGTTTTCTGGCGTTAAAAGACATAAAGGAAAATTCGCGGCGACAATTGACATCGATTCCTAAAAGTGCCTACAAAAAATGTTTTGATGATTGTATTATTCGTTGGCCCAAATGTATAATTTCAGAAGGGGCCTACTTTGAAGGCGATAAAATAAAATTGGATGAATAATTCATTTTTTGTGTTTTATTGGAAAATTCCCGGAACTTTCTTGACACGGTAGTAAGACTATTTCTGCTAATTTTTCTCAGTTGGCATGAAGTAGATAGATGCTTAAGCATTTTAACAATAATTTGTTGCAGAGATGTAGAGAAGATCATGTGAATAGAACACATCAGATTTTTACTTTTAGTACCCAAGCGTACGTAATACATAGGTAGAAAAATTACTGAATTCCACACAAAAACTGGATATCGAGAATTTACTGGAAATTGGAAATACACGCCCTGAATAAAAATCAGTTTTAGAAGAAAGTGCGTGTGAGCGTATTTTGTGTGCCTGTCTGTGAACACCGTAAATCAAATGGATGTGTTACAATCACATGGCTTTCTCTACATCTCTGTAACAAATTATTGTTAAAAAGCTTATTCTTCTATGTACATAATGCTAATCGATATGAGCATTAGCAGAAATTGTGGTTATTACTTGTTCCCTTGTAAGTAGAAGGGAAAACAGCTGATGTGTTCAATTCACGTGAATTTCCGTAGCTGCTACACAAAAAACTTTCCTTAAAAAGTTTATTCGTATACATACGACTTGCTAATCAAGGTAAACATTAGCAGAAATTGTCTTATTACTAGATTTCCTTTTAAGTAAAAGGAAAACAAGGGAATGCACTAGGCTAAAGCGATTTTCAGAGTTTTTAAAAGCTGATGCAATATGAAACACCTGAAGATCAATTTGCTTTGCATGGCCTGCAGTAAAACAAGAGGGATGAAACGAAGCGTCACTTTCCTTTGAGTAAAGTTTGTGGTTTATTTCTGAAACCAATAATAAGGAATATCTCAGAACATAACGCATATGTCATAAAGTATGTGTTTTAGTGAGATCTCATTTTCTGTGTGGTAAGGTTTTGTCTATATTTTTTGGTTTAACTTTTATGCAAAATTCTGCAAAACTCATCCAGAATATAGAAATCTTCAGAGGCTATTAACCAGAAAATTTAAAATATACGTTTTATTTGGGATGTAAATATATTTAATAGAGGAATTTTAATCAAAATCGTTAGAGCCAATGTTGCGAAAAACAAAATTTTAAAAACATTTTTTCCATGTAAAGAGTAGTTTGTGGTGGGGGAATTTTCTTGAAAATCTTCGTGTCGCATCCTTGGAAGACACTAAACTTAAATACTAAGTTTGATATTTAACTCGTTTTTGAGCTATACTGTCCCCCCCCCATACACACGGACCCTTTTCTAAAGTGCTTTTTTTCGGACTCAGGTCCTCAAAACATATATTTCCGGTGAAATCTGGACATCGAATTTTTGGTTGAAATATAATACCATCTTTATCCACAATGTACATTTTACATACGGGCTAGAGAAAGTAAAAATGCATTTTTTCCCTCTTTTTAGTTTCTCTACACGTACATACTATGTACCTACATAGTGTATTCCACCCAAAAATGTGATACCGAGATTTCAGCGGAAACAGACATTTTAGGGTCCCCTGCATCCAAAAAAAAATGTATTTTCAGAAAAAAGGCCCGTGTGTATGTCCGTGTGCCTGTGAAATAATAAAAATATCAAACTTGATATTTAAGTTTAGTATCACTAGGGATGTGGCACAAAGATTTTGAGAAAAATCCCGCCACCCCAAACTATCATGTACATGGAAAAATTTTTCGAAAATTTTGACTTTCTCAAAAATGGCTCTTACGATTTTGATTAAAACAGAAATATATTAAAGATATTTATATGGCAAATAAAATGTATATCTTGCATTTTCTGGGAATGGCATCTAAAGACCTCTTTATAGTGAATGGATTTTGATGAATTTTGCGGATCTGGTAAACCGTAAGAGATAGACAAAAAGTTACTGCACAGAAAATGTAGATCACATTAAAACGCACAATTTATGTCATACAGGTTTTTTTTGCGTTGAATTGACCACTTCTGAGATATTCCTTGTTGTTTGTTTCAGATTTAAGATACTTAAAACCTTTTTCACACGGAAAGTTGTAAACTCCTTGCCCTGCGTAGAGTTAGCTTTTAACGACATGGCAACCAGCTTTTAAAAGTTTTCACTATCGCTTTAGCCTAGTGTATTCTCTTATATTCCTTCTACTTACGAGGAAACAAGTAATAGACAATTGTTTATCTCGATTATCATAAAGTAGATAGAAGAATATGATTTTTAACAATAATTTGTCACAGTGATGTAGAGAAAGTTATGTGAATGGAACACATCTGATTTTTACTTTCTCTACACGTACTATGTACATAGTGTATAGAGAAGGTATTGTAATGCACCCAAAAATTCGATACCGAGATTTCACCGGAAATACATGTTTTGGGCTCCCCTGAATCCAAAAAAAAAAGCATTTTTACAAAAAGGTCCGTGTGTGTCTCTGTGTCTGTGGACAGCATAGCGCAAAAATGGAAAGACTGTTAAATACCAAAATTGGTATTTAAGTTTTTATCTTCCAAGGATGCGACATGAAGATTTTCAAGAAAATCGCCCCACCCCCAACTACCCTTTACAAGGAAGCAAGTAATACGAGATGTTGAGAAAGTCATGCGAATGTAACACATCAGATTTTTCTAGTGAAATTTCGATATCGAAATCTTGGGGAAATGTATATTTCCGTTAATTATATGTAGTAAATGAAGCAAAAACTTAGTTATAATTAAAGGCCTTGACGTTTTAAGAATCTCAAAGCTGGTCAAACTATTCCCAGTTCATGATGCGTTAAATTTATTACGGTAGCGGAAAATAACATCTCTAGAAATGTTTTATTTATTTATTACTTTCTCTACACGTACTATGTACATAGTGTATAAGAAGGTATTGCACTCCACCAAAAAATTCGATACCGAAACTTCACCGGAAATATATGTTTTAGGGTCCCTTGCACCCATAAAAAACATTTTCAGAAAAAGGTCCGTTTGTGTCCGTGTGTCAATGTATCTGTGAATCCGATAACTCAAAAACGAAAAGTTTTTAAAATACCAAACTTGGTATTTAGGTTTAGTATCTTCCAGGGATGCGACACGAAGATTTTGAGAAAAAAATCCCTCCACCCCAAACTACCCTTTACATGGAACTGTTTTCGAAAATTTTGATTTTCTCAAAAATATCTCTAACGATTTTGATAAAAATATCGTATATTAAAGATATTTACCTGACAAGTAAAATATATATCTTGAATTGTCTGGGAATGGCCTCTGAAGACTACTTTATCCTGGATGAATTTTATGGAATTTTCATAACTACTAAATCGTAAAAGATGGACAAAAACTTACCACACAAAAAATGTAGAGCACGTTAAAAACACACAATTTATGTCATATACATTTTTTTCGTGGATTTGAGCGTTTTTTAGATATTCCTTTTTTTTGGTTTCACCTTTAAAAAACTAACACTTTTCTCATAGAGGAATTTGTGAACACCTGTCTATAGAAATAAAGGAACTTCAGTGACATAGCAACTAGCTTTTGACTATCACTTTAACCTATGGTACTCCGTTATTTCGCTTCTACTTTCAAGGAAGCAAGTAATAAGAGTATTTCTGCTAATTTTTCCTCGATTAGAATGAGGTAAATAGAAGCATGAGCTTTTTAGATTGATTTGATGCAGAGAAAGTTATATGAGTGGACCACATCATATTTTTTTTCAAGTTGCTATTCTGTCTCCCATAAACATACCTGTCTCACACCTGTTACCCTGAATAAATTTTCAGATTGCCAGTTGTTTTGAATGATTTTGACGTTTTGAAATGCCCAATACGGAGCCAGGCGTACTCATGGTCGGTGATCTATAGATGTGCGGCCCCGCACCGAGCATGACAACCGTACTCTCGGCGGTGCGGCCAGTCTTTACCGGAGACTTGAGGGATTAGGAGGTGTGTTGTGTACGGGTTGCCATAGTGACATCGTGGTATTTCAATTTGTTACTGAAAACCTCCGGTGAATCATCACTCAGTGAGTTTTTCACGCAGTTCTAAAGTGTTTATTGTGGTAAGCGTGCAAGTTTTTCTCTCTGGACAAGATTTAGTGCAGGAACCGAGGACAGCTGTCGAAAGGGGTTCATTGGAATTGGAAGGTAGGTTCATGTGATCGTATTAAAACGAAGGTAGCCATGGCCATACATTCTGTTGTGATGGTGTCACATTTTAGATGACACTGACTCTTATAATCATTATACTAATAATCTCAGGTGAAATTGTTTTATATTCGATGCATAAAAAGCTCGAGAATTGACATTGTTTGCGCAATGTCCTTACAGATGCAAACACGAAAACATTATGTATTTCAAATTCAGATTGTTTAAAATAAGTAGATTCAATTATGAATATATTCCTTTTTACTTTCTCTGCACGTACTATGTACACAGAGAAGGTATTGTATTCCACTCAAAATTTCGATACCGGGATTTCACCGGAAATATACGTTTTAGGGTCCCCTGTAACAAAAAAAGACACTTTTAGAAAAAGGTCCATGTGTACCCATGTGTCTATGAACACTATAACTCAAAAAGGATAATTTTTGAGTTTTTTGGTGGAATGCAGTATCGTATCCACCTACAATGTATATTGACAGTGAAAGTAAAAATATTGAATTAATTAACGATCTTAGAGCCTTCAATTTCGATAGATGATAATCTCTATATGTTATTTAAAAGATAGAATTTTATTCGAGTTAAGACTGCTTAATGCAACTGTATACTACTGTTATATTTTAGCAATTTGTATGCAAAGCAAAATATGTTATATGGACATTACTTTCTGTTGAGTACTGTTATACATCTTTATTATAAAAATCGGATGACTTTCTCTACATCTCTGTAACAATTTATTATTAAACAGCTTATGCTAATCAGGAAAAACAAGAGCAGAAATACTTTCTTGTAGGTAGGGAAAAATAAGAGAATACATTAGGCTAAAACGACAGTCAAATGTTTTAAAAGCTGGTTGTCATGTGTTTGAAATCCGTTTCTATGCATGACTAGAAGCTTACAAATTCCCGTGTGAGAAAAATTTAAATGTTTTAAATCTGAAAGAAATAATAAGGAATATCTCAGAAATGGCCAATTCCACGAGAAAAATGTATATGACACATTGTTTTAACGTGATCTACATTTTTTGTGTAGTAAGTTTTTGTCTATCTCTCACGGTTTACTAATTACGCAAATTTCATCCCAGAAAATTCAAGATATATATTTTATTTGTCATATAAATATCTTTAATATACGGTATTTTAATCAAAATTGATAGCCACTTTTGAGAAAATTAAAATTTTCGAAAATTGTTCTATGTAATGGGTAGTTTGGGCGGGGTTCTCAAAATCTTCTTATCGCATCCCTGGAAGTATAAGTTTGGTACTTTACCGATTTTTCGTTTTTAAGTTATCGTGTTCATAGGCACACGCGCACACACGGACTTTTTTTTTCTTCTGAAAATACTTTTTTTGGATACAGGGGATCCTTAAACGTATATTCCCGGTGAAATTTCGGTATCCAATTTTGAGTGGAGTGAACTATATACATAGTTCGTAAAGAGAAAATAAAAATAAATTGGTTTTACAATGCGGAAGGTGCTTTTCGATTTAAGTTTATTTAACTCATTAAAATACGCAGTCGATATCGAATAGAATATTACGTTTGGATGGAATTAGACGCGTCTTCGGCATATAATATACTATGAAACCACGTGTTTCAGGCTGCTAGCATTGTAGGCGAACTCTTGTCCCATTTGACTTTAATAGCGCTAGTCGCAGCTAGATGGTAGTGACTGACAGAAAACAGTAGAGCAGCGTTTCTGAGCGCTTGGCATTGGCGAATGCAAGAAAGGTCGAAGGTCAGGTGTTCCTGTATTTTGTTTTAAGGCGCACTTTTGCAGCTTTCATGCTGTTTAATGACACACTATTTAAACATTAAAAAGGTGCTTAAAGTTTTATGCAGCTATTAAAATCTCAAGAACCATCAAGGCGTGTGAGAAGTAAATACATGATAAATAGCCAGTCCACAGACGGTATGTAAGCGGTGTTAAATGGTGTTTGCTTTCTCTAGCCCCATTTGTACAATATACATAGTGGATAGAGAAGGTATTTTTTTAAATTAATATTTATTTATAGTCGCTTTGACTCGTCAGAGTCTTATCGCGACTGAAACACTGATACATTGTGATAACAATACGTATTACAGGATGGTTATAAAGATACATTGGAATATAATACAAATTATGCTAATTAACAAGTAACAATGAATACAAAATTACTTCTTATGAAGTTAATATAGAGTAATATTGAACTGTACAGATATATTTAATTTTAATGATCTATAATACATTACTAACATTTTTGTGAACAAAAACAAATAAAAGCTGTGTTAATGTTTATTGCAATTTTAGATTAAACTGTATATATTGACAGCTTTTAGGAACAACATTTTTATACATTGTTTCATTGTTTAGTACTTTTATATCACCAGTAATTTTGTACTTTTTCCTCTGGGGTTATAACGGCGGCATTCTGAAAGTATGTGAGACACAGTCAGTGGAGTATTGCAAGTTGTACACTGAGGTTGGGCATCTTTGGTGATCAAGTAGGCATGAGTCATTTGCTGTGTGGCCAATTCTCAGACGAGTGATAATGGTTTGATGTTTCCTATTTAGGTTTTTAAAACAGCAAACAGCAGTGGAGGATCCTCTAACTTAGTGTAGTTTAGTTCCTTCATGTTGAGACCATTGAGTTTTCCAGGCATTGTTGATTTTAGTAAATGGAGAAGTCTGATTGGTGCACTGGAATGTCAGTGTTACACACAGGTTTCCCAAGAGCAGTTTTGGCTGCCTCGTCTGCTTAGAGAAGGTATTGTATTGCAAACAAAAATTCAATGTCGAGATTTTACCGGAAATATATGTTTTGGGGTCTCCTGAGTCCGAAAAAAACATTTTTAGAAAAAAATCCCTGTATGTATGTGTATCTGTGGACAGCATAGCTCAAAAACGAAAACTACCCTCTACATGGAAACATTTTCAAAATTTTTGACCTTAAAAATGGCTCTAATGAGTTTGATTAAAATCCCGTACATTAAAGATAGATACACCCCAAATAAAACGTGAATTTTCTAGGAATAGCCTTTGAAGACCTCTTTATTCTGGATGAACTTTGAGGAATTTTGCTTAACTGCTAAACCGTAAGAGATAGACCAATACTTATTGCCAAAAAAATACAGATTACGTTAAAGCACAGACACACACATAGACGTCTTTTGCGGTGAAATCTCGGTATAGAATTTTTGGGTAGAATGCAATACCTTCTCTATACACTATGTACATAGTTCGTGTAGAGAAAATAAACTTCCTACTTTGGATTCAGGGGGTATCCGAATCATCGATTTTTTGGATGGAATATAATACATTCTGTAATTACTATGCACTTATAGAAAAGTGTAGAAAATGTTAAAAAAAAATCTGATGAGTTCCATTCGCATGACTTTCTCTACATATCTACAAAAATGTTATTAAAAAGCTTAGGCTTCTATTTGCTTCATGCTAATCGAGAAAAAATTAACAAAAATAGTGTTATTACCAGCTTCCTTGTAAGTAGAAGCGAAATAAGGGAGTACCATATGTTAAAGTGATAGTCAAAAGCTGGTTGCAACGTGATTGAAGTGCCTTTGTTTGTATGGAGAGAAGTTGGCAGATTCCTGTATGAGAAAAATATATTTTTAAAGCTTAAACAAAAAAAGAAGAAATATCTAAAAATGATCAACTCCACGAAAAAAATGTATATAACATAAATTGTGTATTTTAACGTGCTCCATATTTTTTGTGTGGTAAGTTTTTGTCCATCTCTTACGGTTTAGCAGTTATGCAAAATTCTGTAAAATTCATCCAGAATAAAGCAGTCTTCAGAGGCTCTTCCCAGAAAATTCAAGATATGCATTTTATTCATTAGGTAAATGTCTTTATTATACGACATTTTAATCAAAATCGTTAGAGCCATTTTTTAAGAAAATAAGATTTTTCGATAAATGTCCCATGTAAATGGTAGATTGGGGTGGGGGGGACTTCTCCCAATCTTCGTGTCGCATCCCTGTAAGATACTAAACTTCAATACCAAGTTTGGTATTTTACCGACTTTTCGTTTTTGAGTTATCGTGTTAACAGACCCACACACACGGACCGTTTTCTGAAACTCCCCTTTTTTTTTTCTTGGATAAAAGGGACCCTAAAATAAATATTTCTGGTATGTACATAGTGTGTGTAGAGAAAGTAAAAATATAATTTTATTTACCTGGCGCAATTAAACCATCCGTTTACTGAAGCTTTAAACGAACAGGTGCATGCAGTTTAAAAGGCACACCCAACTTCATACCTTGTTTTCTCGTGAAATATTTTTCCTCCTTTTTCCATACTCAAAATGCTGCACACAATACAGTTATTACTAATTTGTTTTTTCAAAATGCCTCTCAAAGACTATTGAAAGAAATGATAGTTTTGGTAGCGGGATTTTCTTGAAATCTTCGTGTCGCATCCTTGAGAGGTACTAACCTAATTTTTGGTTTTTTGAATTATGCTGTCCACAGACCATTTTCCAAATATCCTTTTTACTTTCTCTACCACTTATGTACATAAATGTACATAGGGATAGAGAAGGTATTGTATTCCACACAAAATTCGATGTCGAGATTTCATCGGAAATGCTTTGAGGTCCCCTGTGTCCGAAAAAGCATTTTTAGAAAAAAGTCCTGTGTGTCTGTGAACAGCATAATACAAAAACGAAAATACCGTCGATTACTAAACTTAGTATTTATGTTTAGTATCTTCCAAGGATGCAACACGAAAATTTTCAAGAAAATCCCCCCACCACTATCCGCCTTTACAGGGACATTTCTTAGAAAACATTTTTTTTTTCTAAAAAATGGCTAACGGTTTTGATTAACACGTATATTAAAGATGTTTACATGACAGATAAAAGATATAACCTGACTTTCCTGGGAATAACCTCTGAATTCCACTTCCTACCGAATGCACAGCTTTTCTTGTATAGTTTATATTTACGAGATATTTCCTGTTAATGGTTTCAATTTTAAAATGTTTATAATTTTCACAAACAAAAAGTTGTCAACTGTTTTTCTGGGCCATGCAAAGAGAGCCTAATTTCAATGTCAATTACGTAGCGACACTTTTAAAAATGTTGACTATCGTTTTAGTGTATTACCTTATTTCCGTTTTACTTGCAAGGTATTAAATAATACGATCAATTATGGTAATGTTTATTTTGATTAACATAAATTGAATAGAAGAATAATCTTTTGTAATAATAGTTTGTTTGCAGAAGAGGTATGACAGTCAAAGCTTTTCCACATATGTCTCTAGCAGAGATCACTTGATTTTTACTTTCTCTACACGTACTATGTATATTGTGAATAGAGAAGGTATTGTAATGCACCCAAAAATTCGATACCGAGATTTCACCGGAAATACATGTTTTGAGACTCCCTGAATACAAAAAAAAAAGCATTTTTATAAAAATGTCCGTGTGTGTGTGTGTGTGTCTGTGGGCAGCATAGCAAAAACGAAAAGTCCATTTAAAACCAAACTTGTTGTTTAAGTTTGGTATCTTCCAAGGATGCGACACGAAGATTTTCAAGAAAATCCCCCCACCCCCAACTACACTTTACATGGAACATTTTACGAAAATTTTGATTTTCTTAAAAATGGTTCTAACGACTTTTAATTAAAATATCGTATATTAAAGATATTTACATGACAAATAAAATGTATATCTTGAATTTTCTGGGAATAGTCTCTGAAAACTACTTTATTCTTGATGAATTTTACGGAATTTTGCATAACTGCTAAACCGTGAGAGAGGGAGAAAAACTTACCACACAAAAAATGTAGAGCACGTTAAAACACACAATTTATGTTATATACATTTTTTGCGTGGAGTTTATCATTTTTGAGATAATTCCTTGTTATTGATTTCAGTTTTAAAAAACGTATACATTTCTCATACAGGAATTTGTCAACTCCTGTCCATACAAACAAAGGAAGTTCAGCCACAGATCAACCAGCTTTTTATTATCAGTTTAGTCTATAGTACTTCCTTTTCTCCCTTCTACTTACAAGGAAGCAAGTAATAAGACTATTTCTGCTATTTTTTTGATTAAAACTAAGTAAATAGAAGCTGTTTAATAATAATTTGTTGCAGAGGTGTAGAGAAAGTCATGTGAATGGAGCACATCAGATTTTTTTTCGATCTTATTGTTTCACTCGACGTCACCTTTTATGGGATTGCTGTGCGTTCAACACTAAAACGTTAAATGCATATTATTAGCCTTGGGGGCTCTGCCTAGAAGGTATGGTTATTCACGCGATGCACTACATATAATTTACCTGTTGAGAGGTTCTGATTTAACATATAGCGGGTGGAAGGAAAGTCATTACATTAATTTAAACCTACGGAAATAATGTATTTTTTTACTTTCTCTACACGTACTATGTACGTAGTCTATAGAGAAGGTATTGCACTCCACCCAAAAATTCGATACCGATATTTCACCGCAATTATATGTTTTAGGGTCCTCTGTATCCAAAAAGAAAAAAAAAACATTTTCAGAAAAAGGTCCGCGTGTGTGTCCGTATGTCTGTAAACACAATAACTCAAAAACGAAACGTTGGTAAAATACCAACCTTGGTATTTAAGTTTAGTATCTTCCAGGGATGCGACACGAATATTTTAAGAAAAATCCCTTCACCCCAAACTACCCTTTACAAGGAAAGTTTTTCGAAAATTTTGATTTTTTAAAAAATGAAAAACGATTTTGATTTAAGTATCGTATATTGAAGATATTTACCTGACGAATAAAATTATATTTTGAATTCTCTGGGAATAGCCTCTGAAGACTACTTTATTCTGGATGAATTTTAAGAATTTATATAACTGCCAAACCTTAAGAGATGGAGAATAACTTACCGCACAAAAAATGCAGAGAACGTTAAAAAGCACGCAATTTATGTTATTTACATTTTCTTTCGTGGAGTTGGTCTCTCTCTCTCTCTCTCTTTTTTTTTTAGATATTCCTTGTTTTTGGTTTCACTTTTAAAAACTTATACTTTTGTCATACAGGTTTTTGTCAACTGCTATCCATGCAAAGGAACTTCAGTCGCAGAGCAACCAGCTTTTGACTATCACTTTAACCTATGGTACTCCCTTATTTCGCTTCTACTTGCAAGGAAGCAAGTAACACGACTATTTCTGCTAATTTTTTTCTCGATTAGCAAGAAGTAAATAGAAGAATAAGCTTTTTAACATTAATTTGTTGCAGAGATGTAGAGAAAGTCACGTGAATGGAACACATTAGATTTTTCGAAAACAAGAGATAGACAAACTGGCAACACTGCAGGTTGTGTGGGTGACACTTGCACTAGGCCAGTACATAAACAAACACGCCTCACTGCTGCTACCACACCAGTGTAGACCAATCAGAATGCCAGTTGTACTCATTTCCCAAAACATTACACCACCCTGCGTCGTGTTTGCAAGCGACCGAAGTGTTTACATACAGAGGTCGCTTCAGAAATCACGTCTGAAAAGGCTGCTCTGAGTATTCCTTTAATGTTTTTAAATGATTATTTCGAAACCCTGTAAGATGTCCTATAATTACTACCGAAACTTTCAGAAATACATAACTCGACGAATCTTACAAGTAAAAAACTATCATCTTCGTACATTCTTGTGGAATTACGCAAAAATATTTATTACTTTCTCTATAGGCACTATGTACATAGTGTATAGAGAATGTATTGCACTCCACCAAAAAATTCGATACCGATATCTCACCGGAAATATGTGTTTTAGGGTCCCCTTTATCTAAAAAAAGCATTTTCGGAAAAAGGTCCGTGTGTCTGTGAACACAATAACTCAAAAACGAAAAATAGGTAAAATACCAAACTTGGTATTTTAGTTTAGTATCTTCCAGGGATGCGACACGAAGATTTTGAGAAAACTCCCCCCACCCCCAACTACCCTTTACATGGAACTTTTTTCGAAAATTTTGATTTTCTCAAAAATGGCTAACGATTTTGATTAAAATTTCGTATATTTAAGAAATTTACCTGACAAATAAAATGTATATCTTGAATTTTCGGGGAATAGCCTCTGAAGAGTAGTTTATTCTGGATGAATTTTACTGAATTTTGAATAACTGCTAAACCGTAAGAGATAGACAAAAACTTACTACACAAAAAAATGTAGAGTACGCTAAAACACACAATTTATGTTCTATACATTTTTTTCGTGGAGTTCGTCATTTTTGAGACATTCCTTATTTTTGGTTTCTCCTATGAATAACTTATATTTTTCTCATACAGGAACTTGTCAATTCCTATCTATATAAACAAAGGAACTTCATTGACATAGCAACCAGCTTTTGACAATCACTTAAACCCATGGTAGCCCCTTATTTCGTTTCTACTTACAAGGAGGTAAGTAATATAACTATTTCTTTTTTTTTTTCTGATCAGCATAAAGTAAATAGAAGTATAAGCTTTTTAAGAATAATTTGTTGCAGGGATATGGAGAAAGTTATGTGAATGGTACACATCAGATTTTTTTATTTGTAATACTTTCATGAAGCTCATACTAGAAAGAATGTAAAAAGTACCCTTCCACACGGTATTAGGACATACGGCAGAGATTACTGGTCCAAATTCCTACTTTATTTGTTCTGGTTCGTATATCTTGGTTTCGTCACCTGCTATCAGTTTACGCGTAGATAAATACTGCGCATAATTGCAGAGTATGCTATCGATAAATAGGTGCATGACAAAGAATGCTTGGCGCTTCCAACTACGTCATATACAAAAAAAAAATCTGATGTGCTCCATTCACATGACTTTCTCTACATCTCTGCAACAAGGTATTGTTAAAAAGATTATGCTTCTATTTACTTCATGCTAATCGAGAGAACATTAGCAGAAATAGCCTTATTACTTGCTTCCTTGTAAGTAGAAGCGAAATAAGGGAGTACTATAGGTTAAAGTGATAGTCAAAAGCTGGTTGCTATGTGACTGAAGTTCCTTTGTTTCTATGGATAGGAGTTGGCAAATTCCTGTATGAAAAAAGTATGTTTTTCAAAGCTGGAAACAATAACAAGGAACATCTCAAAAACGACGAACTCCACGAAAAAATGTATCTGACATAAATTGTGTGTTTTAATGTGCCCAACATTTTTTATATGGTAAGTTTTTGTCCTCTCTTATGGTTTAGCAGTTATGCAAAATTCCATAATATTCACCCAAATTAAAGTAGTCTTCAGAGGCTATTCCCAGAAAATTCAAGATATACATTTTATTTGTGAGGTAAAATATCTTTAATATTTTAATCAAAATCGTTAGAGCCATTTTTAGAAAATCGAAGTTTTCGAAATGTTTTCTATGTAAGGGGCAGTTGGGGGTGGGGAATTTTCTTGAAAACCTTCGAGTCTCATCCTTGGAAGATACCAAAGTTAAATACCAAGTTTGGTGTTTAACTGTCTTTCGTTTTTGAGCCATGCTGTCCACAGACACTCGCACATACACGGACTTTTTGCTAAAAATGAAATCTCGGTATCGAATTTTGGGTGAAATACAATACCTTCTTTATACACTATGTACATAGTACGTGTAGAGAAAGTAAAAAAACGTATACCACATAAATTGCGTGTTTTAACTAAATTACATTTTTTGTGAAGTAAATTTCTGTCAATCTCTTACGGTTTACCACTTACGCAAACTTTCTCCAAAATTCATTGAGAATAAAGATGTCTTTAGAGGCTATTCCCAGATTCTTTCTCGTACTGTTTATTTCGATTAACGTTAACTAGACACAAGAATAAGCTTTCGTAAGAATAGTTTATTGCAAAACAGGTAGAATGTAACACACCTGATATTTTTTACCTCACATATATAATAAAATAAATGCAAAATTCCATGATGTTTGGTCAGGGCAAATTTTAGACCAGTTTGTAGAAATTCACGCATGAGCATTTAAAATATTTCTCGAGGCAAACTTTCTCAAAAGAAATCGTTTGAATCACGGCAGCAGTATTTCTCAACCTGCAGATGGCCTTGATGCACGAAAAGTAGGCCTAGGGTGGGGGAACCATTTGAAGTTACGTTTGCGAATTTAAAATACTGCAACCCTAAGCAGAGCGCCTCAGGGTTCTTCTGAACTAAACGATCTGATAGGTTTCATGAATAATGATGTGTTAACATATATTTTCATTACTTCCTTCTTTAAGGAAAATACTTTTTGAATGCCTAACATTCTTGCTATGTTCTCTAGCAATAATCAATCAATCAATTGAGGTATATAGGCACCTTAGTGCCAGGGCTGCTTTGGGAGATTTCCTCACTTTCTCTAGCCTGTATGTACAATGATCTCATTAAAACACACAATTGATGTCAAATTATTTTCTTACGTGAAGTTTACCGTTGTCGAGACATTTCTTGTTAATTTCTTTTATTAATATTATTTATAGTCACTTTGACTCGTAAGAGTCTTATCACGACTGAAACACTGACACATTGTGATAACAATAATTATTACAGGATGGTTATAAAGTTACAATGGAATATAATACAAATTGTGCTAATTAACAGGTAACAATGAACACAAAATTACTTCTTATGAAGTTAATATAGAGTAATGTTAAACTGTACAGATATATTTAATTTTAATGATCTATAATGATACAGTGTTAGAACAGCTAAATGAAGTCAAATTTCTTGGCCTTCAGGTAGATAAGCATTTGGACTGGAAGTCACATATTAGTTACATCACACCTAAACTTAGCCCAGCATGTTATGCTCTCCGTGCACTGGTTAAATTTCACTCAATCGATACATTTAAGTTGGTGTATTTTGCCTACTTTAACTTCATCATCGAGTATGGAATAATATTCTGGGGTAATTCAGTAAGTGCATATTCCGGATGCAGAAGAAAGCTATACGAATAATTTGTAATGCTTATAGCAGACAGTCATGCAAAGAACTATTTCAAAAATTGGGCATCCTCACCTTACCTTGTGTTTATATATTATCCATTTTAAAATTCATAACATTAATGCTAGACAAAAGGGATTGATTCATCGTCCCAATGCCAATCTTCGTTGCTTTCAGGAAGGTGTATATTATGAAACAATCAAGATATTTAATGCTCTCCCCAGTAATCTCAAAGAAAATGTTGGGAATTTCAGAGCTTTTAAGGCCTCTCTTAAGGAGTACCTTTGCAATAAATCATTTTACTCTGTAGATGAATATTTAAGTGACAAATCTGTCTGACAATACCGTTAATAATCATTATATTTATAAGTATTATAATGTATTGCATGTTGTGTATATTAGTGCGAGTGTGTGTGTTTTATATTAAAATTAAACTGATTTATACTTGCACGAATGTGTCAAATGAATTGTTTTAGTATTTAGCAATGACACAAGGTCTGTAAAGCCTGATGTTTTGATATTTTACTCTCTAGTACATAATTGTAAATCTTTGCATTGGAAATTCTATAACATATTTGTAAATATGTATTGTAATTTGTTGATATTTATAAAGAGTACATAATACAATAATCATGTTTTAGTTTATATAATTACTACTAGTAACTATTATATCGATAATTTGAAAACTATCATCTGACATAACATTAGTTTTACATATAATGAAATTATATTTATTTATTTATTTATTTATACATTTTAACACTATATTTTAACACTCTTTGTTTTTATGTGCATGCAAAAAAAAAAAAAAAAAAGTATTCTTTTGTTTTTGTAACCTATGCTTTTAGCACTAGAGCTTTATACATTTTTTTCATAGTATATAGTATATAAACATATGTATACATGTATATGTCTTGACAAGTTCTATGGTCAGTGGCTTCCTGGCATAAACGAACCTACAGAATGCTTTCTAATCTAATCTACTAACATTTTTGTGAACGAAAGCAAATAAAAGCTGTGTTAATGTTTATTGCAATTTTAGGTTAAACTGTATATATTGACAGCTTTTAGGAACATAACGACATTTTTATACATGGTTTCATTATTTAGTACTTTTATATCACCAGTGATTTTGTACTTTTTCCTCTGGGGTTATAACGGCGGCATTCTGAAAGTATGTGAGACACAGTCAGTGGAGTATTGCAAGTTGTACACTGAGGTTGGGCGTCTTTGGTGATCAAGTAGGCATGAGTCGTTGCTGTGTGGCCAATTCTCAGACGAGTTATAATGGTTTGATGTTTCCTATTTAGGTTTTTAAAACAGCAAACAGCAGTGGAGGATCCTCTAACTTAGTGTAGTTTAGTTCCTTGATGTTGAGACCATTGAGTTTTCCAGGCATTGTTGATTTTAGTACGGATGTAAATGGAGAAGTGCACTGGAATGTCAGTGTTACAAACATCTTTCTGAAGAGCAGTTTTGGCTTTCTCGTTGCCGGCAATTTGTTGATGAGAAGGAACCCAACAAAGGATCACTTGTTTTCCTTGTTCTAATGCCTGATTATAATTCCTTGTTATTGGTTTCAGTTGTAAAGAACTTAAACTTTTCTCAGACAGGAAGTGTCCGTTTTTCTTTTGTTCTGCTCCTGGCCAAGGAAGCGATTTGCATTGACAATCGCATAACGCTAGCTTAAAACATTTGACAATCACTTTAGCATAGCGCATTCCTTTAGTTCCCTTCTACTTTTAAGGAACTAAGTAATAAAAACATTCTGTTAATGTTTATCTTGATTAGCATTGTGAGGAAAGAAGAATCTTTTGTTGTGGAGTAGCTAGAGAAAGTCATGTGAGTGTAGCACATTAGAGTTTTTAAGTGGTAAATGAGTAGATGATGATGTTGGTTATTGTTTAGGGGAGCTCAACTACAACGTCATCAGCGCCCTGTAAATGATTTTGCCTTCTAGAATGTTTATCATTACTGATTCCTTTTTTACTTTCTCTACCCGCACTATGAACATACGTACTATAGAGAAGGTATTGCACACCACCCAAAAATTCGATACAGTGATTTCACCGGAAATATGTGTTTTAGGGTCCCCTGTATCCAAAAAAAGCATTTTCAGAAAAAAGTCCGTGTGTGTATCCGTATGCCTGTGAACACGATAACTCAAAAACGAAAAGTCGGTAAAATACCAAACTTAACTACTTAAATTTAGTATCTTCCAGGGACACAACAAGAAGATTTTGAGAAAAATCCCCCCACCCCAAAATACCCTTTACATGGAACTTTTTTAAAAAATGTTGAGTTTTTCAAAAATGGCTCTAACGATTTTGATTAAAATATCGTATACTAAAGATATTTACCTGACAAATAAAATGTATATCTTGAATTTTAGGGGAATAGCCTCAGAAGACTACTTTATTCTGGATGAATTTTGCGGAATGTTGCATAACTGCTAAACCATAGGAGAT
This sequence comes from Hymenopus coronatus, assembly GCA_030762935.1. Classification (NCBI taxonomy): domain Eukaryota; kingdom Metazoa; phylum Arthropoda; class Insecta; order Mantodea; family Hymenopodidae; genus Hymenopus; species Hymenopus coronatus. The sequence goes on from CM060899.1 coordinate 46,269,201, forward strand.
GGACAAAAACTTACCACACAAAAAATGTAGAGCACGTTAAAACACACAATTTATGTTATATACATTTTTTTCGTGGAGTTGATCGTTTTTTATCTATTCCTTATTTTTAGTTTTAGCTTTGAATTTGTCAACTCGTGTCCATACAAAGGAACTTCAGCCATCTTTTGACTATCACTTTAATCTATGTTACTCCCTTATCTCGCTTCTACTGACTAGGAAGCGAGTAATAAGACTATTTCTGCTAATTTTAACACTACTTTGTTATAGCGATGTAGAGAGAGTCATGTGAATGGAACACATCAGATTTTTAAACTTTAGCGCCGAGTTGTAATAATAGGTTAAATACAGAGATGTTAGCCATAACGGTACCAGATGCTACTGTTGCGTGTCGGGGCATTTGATAAGTTAACGTGAGAAATCGACAAACTAGTTTTGCGGCTTCGTTTTTTTGCTTCAGATGGAACTTCTCACACGAACCTTCCTCCACTCGTGTTGTGTAAATCTATAACAAATTACTAAATCCGGCAGATCTGCCCCAGGGCATGGAAGCCCAAAATACCAGCAGAATTATAGGATTTTGACCCTGGAAGTTAGCCACCAAGGTCGGTGATTTGGTTTTATTGTGAAGGCCATCTAAGCTTGAAATTCCTGGATTTTCTTAAGGGGCATACAAAAATATCTGATGATGGTTGACGTGACCACTGTCGAATTTTAACATTAAATACAATTAAAATAAGAAATGTTTGTTTATATTTATAAAATATGTTTTCAAAAGTTGACTCTAATCAGCCAATTAAGGGCAATATTAACTCAATTTTGTGGTAAAATATGCAATAATGTATTATGCTAGCACTTCATGACTATAATTTATCAGATAAGAATAATCTTGAGTAAGATTTCAGTGCAATATTGTGTTCTGAAGTTAATTTAACCAAAAAATGTCCAGAATTAATGCCACTACTATACATAGCCTCCTTTAACATGTAAGGTCATATCGGGGGCTTTGCATTAGATACAAATCGTTGTCTGTAGTAATACGTTGTGTTAAATCGTATGCAATAATTGTTAACCTTGGAAAGACTATTGCGAGCACCATGTGGCACAGATTTATCTTGAAGTTTCAGTTACAAGAGCGCCTCTTCGCAATTACATCTGTTCTGCTACTATTTGAGCAGATAATCTTATCACATCGAAGGTGTAGTACCTTATCAAGTTCTTTTCATAACAAGTGCTGATAACAATATGTAAGCTCGGTTTTCTTAAAGGGACATTTTTACTTTCTCTACACATACTATGTACATAGTGTATATGGAAAGTATTGCACTCCACTCAAAAATTCCATGTCGAGATTTCACCGGAAATATATGTTTTAGGGTCCCCTGTAAGCAAAAAAAGCATTTTCAAAAAACAGGCCCGTCTGTGTGTGTGCGTGAATACGATAACTCAAAAACGAAAAGTCTGTAAAATACCAAACGTTGTATTTAAGTTTAGTATCTTCCAGGGATGAGACACGAAGATTTACCCCACACTGCACTTTCATGAAACTTTTTTCGAAAATTATGGTTTTAACGGTTTTGATTAAAGTATCGTATATTAAAGACATTTACCTGACAAATCTTTATATATAGATTTTAATTTTTTTTGTGTGTGTTCCAGTGGATTCGAGAATGGTTTAGATTCTCAGTTCGGTTCAATGGAAATTGTTTATTTAATTAATTTTTATTTATAAATTGTTGTTGTTGATTTTGGAATGTTTTAGATTGGATCCGTCAGATTGCGCTACAATCGCAGTATCGAATATTCAATAATATTTTATTCCAATTCTAGTTTTTCCCGACAGGTGGTGCCTCGATCAAATTCAGGAAAATATTTTATAGCTTCGTGTTGTTATTGTGTTACAAAACGTGTGCTAATTGAAATATTACAATAAGATTCAATAAATGTTTCAAGAGTTTTAAAGTGTGCATAAAAAACTATACATTTTGAAAATTCAGTGTGGAATTGATGTAAGTACTTTGTTTAACTTTCTATCAAATTTACACGTGCGTTAATTAACAGGCACCCTAACCTACAAAAAAGTTTTAACTTTTTGAATTAAAGACGTGACTACAGGACAACATCTGTCGGGTCCGCTAGTAAAATGTATATCTTGAATTTTCTGGGAACAGCCTCTGAAGACCACTTTATTCCTGATGAATTTTACGGAATTTTGCATAACTGCTAAACCGTATGAGATGGAGAAAAACTTACCACATAAAACTGTAGAGCACGTTAAAACACACAGCAACCAGCTTTTGACTTATCACTTTAACCTGCGGTACTCCCTTATTTCGCTTATACTTACAAGGAAGCAAGTAATAAGGCTATTTCTTTTAATTTTTTCTCGATTAGCATGAAGTAAATAGAAGCATGAGATTTTTAACGATAATTTGTTGCAGAGATGTAGAGAAAGTCATATGAATGGAATACATCAGATTTTTACTTTCTCTACACGTACTATGAACACAGTGTACTAGAGTCGGCTGATAAGTCCCGGGCCTCTCAATGAAAACATCATTTAAAGAATGTTTTATTTTTTACCTTATTTCTCAACATAGTTCCAGAAAAGCTAATACATTTGTCATATTGGTGTTCTAATTTAATTAAACCATCTCTGTAGTGCGATTTATCAAAGTCCTCAAAATAGCTGTTTACCGCATCAATGACCTCCGCATTACTGTGAAAGCTTCGTCCTCCAAGAATTTTTTAGAGGTTTAGGTAACAGGTAGTAGTCACTGGGCGTTTGATCGGCAATAGATTGGATGTTCTAGTAATTCGAACTTTAATTCGAACATTTTTCCCACTGCAATGATTGAACGATGGGCCGGAGTATTGTGATAAAACAAGTTTTTTTTTTTTTTTTTTTTTCTTTCTTCCAAATGAGGTCTTTTTCTTTTCACCTCGTGACTCAAACGTTGCAGTAAACTTGCGTAATAGTCCCAATGATACTTTTACCCTTTTCCAAATAATCAATAAAAATAATTCCCTGTGCATCGCAGAAAACACTCGCCATAACCTTGTTAGCTGACAAAATTGACTTTGCCTTTTCTGGAGTTGGTTCACCTGGCGCAATACACTGTTTTGACTGTGATTTACTTTATGGAGTGTAGTGATGTATGCAAGTTTCATCCATGGTAATAAGCCATTTCAAAACTTCACTGGGATTTTTACGGTAGAGCTCCATTTTCTTAAGAGAAACAGTTTTTCTTTGCAACTTTTGATCAGGTGTCAACACTCGCGGCACATTCCTTGTGGAAACCCAAAACATTACTTAAAATATTACCTGCACGTTCTTTTGGTATATTTACAGCCTCTGCTATCTCAAACAACTTTAATCTGCGGTCTTCCAGTAGTAAACGATGCATTTTTTCAATGATTTCTGGAGTTGTCACTTCTACAGGGCGTCCAGAGCGAGGCTCATCACTAGTGCTCGTACGTCCCATCTTAAACTCTGCAACCCACCTTTTAATCATTGGATATGAAGGGGCAGAGTCTTTCAATGTACTGTCCATTTCCTCCTTGATTTCTTTAGGCGTTAAGCCTTTCAAATGGAAGTATTTAATCACTGCTCGTTTTTCCAAATACTCCATTTTCGTGAAAACTCTAAAGTTGTCTTATTTAAAATGCTGTCATTCTAAAACTAAACAAGCTATTGACCTGTAATTATGGATACAAGCTAGTCTAGACATAAACTATACGATGCTACCGTCTAACTGGTCTGTGTGTGTGAGACCCGGAACTTATCAGCCGACCCTCGTATATAGAAGGTACCTTTTATATTTCACCCCAAAATTCGATACCAAGATTTCACCTGAAATAGAGGTTATAAGGTCCCCTGTATCATAACATCTTATTTGTTACAGTCGCATGCCTTTCTCTAGCTCTCCTGCGAACTTCCTACAAAAGATATTCTTCTTTCTACACAATACTAATAGAGATAAACATTAGCAGAATGTTCTTATTACTAAGTTCCGTATAAGAAGAAAGGAACTAAGGGAATGCACTAGCTAAAGTGATAGTCAAATGTTTTAAAAGCTGTCGTTATGCGATTGTCATTGCACATCACTTCTTCGCTTGGCCAGGAGTAGAACAAAAGAAAAACGGACACTTCCTGTTTGAGAGAAAAGTATAAGTGCTTACAATTGAAACCAATAATAAGGAATATCTTGGAAACGGTTACCTCCACAACAAAAACGTAAAAGGACATAAATTGTGATGTACATCTTTTGTGTAGTAAGTTTTTGTTTATCTTTTACGGTTTCGGAGTTAAGCAAAATTCGGCAAAATTCATCCAGAATAAAGAGGTCTTCAAGAGGCTATTCCCAGAATATTCAGGATATACATTTTATTTCTTATGTAAATAGCTTTACTATACGGAATTTTAATCAAAATCGTTATAGCTATTTTTAAGAAAATCGGAATGTTGGAACATTTTTCCACGTAGTCGAATTTTTGGGTGCAATACAATACCTTCCCTATCCACTATCTACATTGTACATATGAGGCTAGAGGAAGTAAAAAAATCTGGTGTGTTCCATTAGCATAATTTTTTCATCTCTGTAACAAATAATTTTTAAAACGCTTATGCTTCTATTTACTTCATGCTAATCAAGATAAAATTAGCGAAATACCTCATTACTTGCTTCCTTGTATTTAGAAGCGAAATAAGGGAGTACCATAGGTTAAAGTAACAGTCAAAAGCTGGTTGCTATGTGACTGAAGTTCCTTTGTATGACAAATTCCTGTATGAGAAAAGTATGTTTTTTTTTTTTTAAACTGAAATCAATAATATGAAATATCTCGTTAATTCCACGAATAAAATGTATATGACATAAATTGTATGTTTTAGTGAGATGTTCATTTTTGTGTAGTAAGTTTTTTTTTCATCTCTTACGGTTTACCAGTTACGCAAAATTAAGAAAAATTCATCTAGAATAAGGCAGTCTTCAGAGGCTATTCCCAGAAGAATCAAGATATATAATTTAATTTAATTGTAATAGATTTTAATCAAAAGCATTAGTCATTATTGAGAAAACCAAAATTTTCAAATTTTTTTCAATGTAAAAACTTTTCCTTTTTACTTTCTCTAGCCCCATATGGACCATGTACATAGGGATAGAGAGGTATTGTAATGCACCCAGAAATTGGATACCAATATTCCACCGGAAATATATGTTTGGGGTCCCCTGAGTCCGAAAAAAGCATTTTTAAAAAAAGGTCCGTGTGTGTGTCTGTTTGTTTGTGTGTGTGTGTGTGTGTGTGTGTGTCTGTGGACAGCACAGCCCCAAAGCAAAAAGACCCTTAAATAACAAACTTGGTATTTAGGTTTAGCATCTTCCGAGGATGCGACACGAAGATTTAAAAAAAAAAATCCCCCCACCACAAACTACCCTTTACATGGAAAAAATTTCGAAAATTTTGATTTTCTTAAAAATGGCTCTAACGATTTTGTTTAATATCCCGTATATTAAAGCTATATTAAGTCCGAAATAAAATGTATATCTCGAATTTTTGGGAATTGCCTCTGAAGACCTCTTTATTCTGGATGAATTTTGCTGAATTTTGCTTAACTGCTAAATCGTAAGAGATAGAAAAAATGTACTGCACAAAAAATGTACCTCATGACAAGACACACAATTTTTGTCCTTTACGTTTTTGTTGTGGAGGTAACAGTTTTCGAGATATTCCTTGCTATTGGTTTCAATTGTGAAGTACTTATACTTTTCTCACACAGGAAGTGTATGTTTTTCTTTTGTTCTACTCCTGGCCAAGCAAAGAAGTGATCTGCAATGACAAGCGCATAACGATAGTTTTTAAAACATTTGACAATCACTTTAGCATAGCGCATTCCCTTATTCCCTTCTACTTATAAGGAACTAAGTAATAACATTCTGCTAACATTTACCTTGATTAGCATTGTGTACAAAGAAGAATAATCTTTTGTGGGAGTTTTGTTGAGCAGCTAGAGAAAGTCATGTGAGTATAACACATCAGATTTTTACTTTCTCTACAGGCACTGTGTACATAGTGTATAGAGAAAGTATTGCACTCCACCAAAAAATTCGATACCGAGATTTCACCGGAAATATATGTTTTAGGGTCCCCTGTATCTAAAAAAAGCATTTTCAGTTAAAGGTCCGTGTGTCAATGTGTCCGTGTGTGTGAAAAGTCGGTAAAATACCAAACTTGGTGTTTAAGTTGAGTATCTTCTAGGTATGCGATACGAAGATTTTGATAAAATCCCACACTCCAAACTACCCTTTATATGGAGCATTTTTCGAAAATTTTGATTTTCTGAAAAATGGCTCTAACGATTTTGATTAAAATATGGTATATTAAAGATATTTACCTGACAAATAAAATGTATATTTTAAATTTTCTGGAAATAGCCTCTGAAGACATTTTTATTCTGGGTCAATTTTACGGAATTTTGCATAACTGCTTAACCGTAAGAGATGGACAAAAACTTACAACACAACAAATTTAGAGCACTTTAAAACACGCAATTTATGTTTTTCGTGAAAGTGATTGTTTTTTTTAGATATTCCATGTTTTTGGTTTCAGCTATAAAAACTTCATCACATACCAACCAGCTTTTGGCTTTCACTTTTACTCCCTTATTTCGCTTCTACTTACAATAAAGCAAGAAAAAGACTATTTCTGCTAATTTTTTCTCGATTAGCAGGAAGTAAATAGAAGGTTAAGTTTTTTAAAAATAATTAATTACAGAGGTATAGAGAAAGTCATGTGAATGTAACACATCAGATTTTTTAACTATGATGTCCGCAGACGCGCACCCTTTTTTAAAAATGCTGTTTTTTTGTTTGTTTGTGTGTTTGTTTGTTTTTTTTTCTATCCAAGGGAGGTTTAGGGAAATCGTCCTAGAGTACCAAATATTAGTCCAGAGAAAGTTACCCTCGTCATTTTCAATCAGGAGGGAAGGGTGATGGTGTTCAGGCTGACCACATGTTAGGAATATCACCAGGCTTAGTCATCGTTGTGCAGCGAAGGGTGGAGTAACAGACACTTATACTGAACTAACACTTCAAACGTAATGCACAGCGCGTTGTCCTTCGGAATAACTTCATAATTGGTAGCGGGTGCCACAGCAAAGATCCAGTTAAACGATACTGTCTGTGCGCGCTCACTGGTATCTCACGAATTAGTAGGTTTATGTGAATGTTGGTAGGCGTGCTTTTTAATTACTCTGGCCACATACCAAGAGCATGAATCAGTGGTGGCGTGTGAATTCATCTCACTGTGTTTAAGGGGCACTGGAAGTGAAATTTTTATTATAATCAGTTAAAAAATCGAAAATTGCTGTTTTGTTGCTGTTTTTACTTTCTCTAAAGGTATTGCATTCCACCCAAAAATTCGACACCGACATTTCACTGGAAATACATGTTTTGGGTCCCCATGAATAAAAAAAAAAACATTTTTGGAAAAAGGTCAGTGTGTGTGCGTGTGTCTGTCCTCGGGCAGCATAACGAAAAGTCTATTAAATACCAAACTTGGTATTTAAGTTTGGTATCTTCCAAGGATGTGACACGAAATTTTTCAAGAAAATTCCCCCACCCTCAACTACCCTTTATTTGGGACCTTTTTTTAGAAAACTTTGATTTTTTCAAAAATGGCTCAAACGATTTTGATTAAAATGTTGTATACTAAAGATATTTACCTAGCAAATAAAATGTATATGTTGAATTTTCTGGGAATAGCCTCTGAAGACTACTTTATTCTGGATGAATTTTACGGAATTATGCATAACTGCTAAACCATAAGAAGTGGATAAAATTTACTACACAGAAAATGTAGAGCACATTAAAGCACAATTTATGTTATATACATCATTTTCGTGGAGTTGATCGTTCTTGAGATGTTCCTTGTTTTTGGTTTCAGCTTTGAAAAACTTTTCACCTAGCAACTAGCTTTTAACTATCACTTTAACCTATGTTACTCCCTTATTTCGCTTCTACTTACAAGGAAAAGCATTAGCTTTAAAAGAACAATTTGTTGCAGAGATGTAGAGGAAGTTATGTGAATGAAACACATGATTTTTTCACCAGGAAACATCGCCGTTAAAGAGGGAATATACACTAGCATTATCGCTAGTCATTTGTTAATTAGTGGGAACTTACGCCTCGCCTTGTATTGCCGGAGGAAACAAAATCTCCGGCGTTATGTTGACGTAATCGATATGTTTAACTTTTCCCTTTCATTCCTTAGATTTAATGGAGTAATTAAATGTTTATAGCCTCACGTCATTGCTAGAATTATAAAAATATTTAGTTGTTAAGCAGTACTGAATACTTTTACGCTCATAAATCATCCAAGAGCAGAACTTTAGCATGTATATTGTTTTACGAACAAATTTCCCCATGTAAGCATAATAAACAAACAATACAACTTACGTGCTGCATTCACATAATTTCTCTATTCATTCTTCCTCAAACTGTTCATAAACCGTATAATTGTATCTACACTTGTTTTAACAGAGCAAAACCTGTAATACTTATTTATCTTTCAGAAGTTACTTCAACCCACTATAAAAATAATATTTTCTCTATATGTTTTATCTACATAGTGTATAGAGAAGGTATTGTAATAAATCCAAAAATTCGATACCGAGATTTCACCGGAAATACATCCTTTGGGTCTCCTGAATCCAAAATAAGATTTTTTGGAAAAAGGTCCGTGTGTGTGAGACTGTGGCCAGCATAGCTCAAAAACGAAAACAACCGTTGAATACCAAACTTGGTATTTCGGTTTGGTATCTTCCAAGGATGCAACACGAAAATTTTGAAGAAACTCCCCCTACTCCCAACTACCTTTTACATGGAACTTTTTTCGAAAATTATTTTCTCAAAAATGTATCTAACGGTTATGATTAAAATATCCTATATTAAATATATTTACCTGACAAATAAAATGTATATCTTGAATTTTCTGGGAATAACCTCTGAAGATTACTTATTTCTGGATGAATTTTATGGAACTTTTCATAACTGTTAAACCGTAAGAGATGCTTAAAAACTTACTACACAATAATGTAGAGCACGTTGTAACACACAATTAATTTTATACATATTTTTTTTTTTTCGTGGAGATGGTCGTTTTTGAGTTATTCTTTGTTTTTGGTTTCAGCCTTAAATACTTACACTTTTCTCATACAGGATTTGTCAACTTCTCTCCATACAAAGGAACTTGTCACATAGCGACCAGCTTTTGACTATCACTTTAACCTATGGTGCTCCCTTATTTCGCTTCTACTTACAAGGAAACAAGTAATAACACTATTTCTTTCTCTATACGTGCTATGTATATAGTGTATAGAGAAGGTATTGCACTCCACCAAAAATTTCGTTACCGAGATTTGACCGGAAATATATGTTTTAGGGTCCCCTGTATCCAAAAAAAAGTATTTTCAGAAAAAGGTCCGTGTGTGTCTGTGAACACGATAACTCAAAAACGAAAAGTCAGTAAAATACCAAACTTGGTATTTAAGTTTAGTATCTTCCAGGGATGAGACACGAAGACTTTGAGAAAAATCTCCCCACCCCAAACTACCCTTTACATAGAACTTTTTTCGAACATTTTGATTTTCTAAAAAAGGGCTCTAACGATTTTGATTAAAATATCATATATTAAAGATATTTACCTGACAAATAAAATGTATATCTTGAATTTTCTGGGAATAGCCTCTGAAGACTACTTTATTCTGGGTCAATTTTACGGAATTTTGCATAGCTGCTAAACCGTAAGAGATGGACAAAAACTTACCACACAACAAATGTAGAGCCCCTTAAAACACACAATTTATGCTATATACATTTTTTTTTTCGTGGAATTGTTTTTTTAGATATTCCTTGTTTTTTTTTCAGCTATAAAGACTTATACTTTTCTTATACAGGACTTTGTGAACTCCTGTCCATACAAAGGAACTTCAGTCACATAGGAACCAGCTTTTGATTACAATGAAATAAATAGAAGCGTAAACATTTTAACAATAATTTGTTGCAGAGATGTAGAGAAAGTGATGTGAATGGAACACACCTCTAACATCTAAGGTCATATCGAAGGCTTTGCACTAAACCAGCTCGTCTTTAGGTTATTTTACGTTAAGTTTAAATCATTTTATTTTCATTAAACACACACACATTCACTCTCACATACATACTTCCAGACTCTGTGTGGATAGAGAATAATTATGGTTAAAGAAAAATTCCCCGCCCCAGCCGGGAATCAAACCCGGGACCTCCGTGGGGAGAAGCCAGCTCGCTGAGCACTCGATCATGGAGGCAGTCTATAAATATTATTGTATCTGAGATAGGCTAAAAACAAAATAAGTGCTTAGCTCTTCTTGCTTAAAAAAGCAAGTAATAAGACAATTTCTGATAATTGTTCATCTGTATGAAGTAGAATAAGCCTTTGTGAAAATAGCTTTGTTTGCAGACAAGGTAGAGAACAGCAAGAGAATGGAACAAATCTGATTTTTATTCGTTCGCGCCGGAGTGATGCATTGTAGATGGGAACATATCCTCCGGATACATCTCTGAAAGATAAGTATACCTCGGGAGTAATGTGATTTGTTCCGCTCCGGACAAAAACATTTCCCTGATAAATCGGTCTGTTCCTCTCTTGAATAAATATATTTCTGAACGGAAAAGGATGTATGTACCCTGTGCGGAACTGAACTAGCGATGAACTGCAAACAGAAAAGTAATGAAAATTTGTAGACTAACTATAGGGGAAAAGTCTGATGTGTTCTATTCACATGACTTTCTCAACATCTCTGCAACTTCATGCTAAGTGAGAAAAAATTAGCAGAATTAGACTTATTACTTGCTTCTTTGTAAGTAGAAGCGAAAAAAGGGAGTACCATAAGTTAAAGCGATAGTCAAAAGCTGGTTGCTATGTGACTGAAGTTCCTTTGTATGGATAGGAGTTGACAAAATCAAGTTTTTCAAGGCTGAAACCAAAAACAAGGAATATCTAAAAAACGATCAATACCACGAAAAAAATGTGTATAACATAAATTGTGTGTTTTAATGTGCTCTACAGTTTTTGTTTGCTAAGTTTTGTCTATCTCTTACGGTTTACCAGTTACACAAAATTCCGTAAAATTCATCCAGAATAAAGTCGTCTTCAGAGGCCATTCCCAGAAAATTCAATATATACATATTATGTCAGGTAAATATCTTCAATATACGATATTTTAATCAAAATCGATAGAGCCATTTTTAAGAAAATCAAAATTTTCGAAAAAATTTCCATGTAAATGGTAGTTTGGAGTGCGGGGATTTTTCTCAAAATCTTCGTGTCACATGCCTGGTAGATACTAAACTTAAATACCAAGTTTGGTATTTTATCGACTTTTCGTTTTTGAGTTATCGTGTTCACAGTCACACGGACACACTGGCACACACGGACCTTTTTCTGAAAATGCTTTTTATGGATTCAGGGGACCCTAAAAGATATATTTCCGGTGAAATCTCGGTATCGAAATTCCCTATACACCATGTACATAGTAATGTGTAGAGAAAGTAAAAACACAGTATAAAGCTCTAATGCTAAAAGCATGGGTTACAAAAACAGCAGAATAGACATATAATCATATCGAGATAACGGATGGGAGAAGCAAGAGCAAAATTTACGGAAGGTGCTGACTAAAAACTTTAAAAGTGGTAGCTAACCAGATTTATAAAGAGAAATCGAGGACGTCAGGTGGAAGTAGAAATTAAGCATTGCCCTCTAGCTATACACTAAAATCAGATCCATTAGCTATCTACAAAACGATGGTCATGCTCTATCGAAAACAGGGCATGCCATGTTCGATATCAACTAAAATATATCTAGTAATATGCCGATGTAATCTGGTCATACTTTAATGAAAAACCTGATGTGTTCCATTCAAATGACTCTCTCTATCTCTGTAACAAATTATTGTTAATAAGCTTATCTTTTATTTATTTCATGCTAATCGAGAAAAATTAGCAGAAATAGTCTAATTACTTGCTTTATTGTAAGTAGAAGCGAAATAAGGGACTACCATAGGTTAAAGTGAAAGCCAAACTTTGGTTGCTATGTGACTGATGTTCCTTTGTTTGTATGGGCAGGGTTGACAAATTCCTGTATGAGAAAAGTATGTTATTCAAAGCTGAGACCAAGAAAAAGGAATATCCCAAAAACGATCAACTCCACGAAAAAAATGTATATAACATAAATTGTGTGTTTTAACGTGCTCTACATTTTTTGTGTGTTAAGTTTTTGTCCATCTCTTACGGTTTAGTAGTTACGCAAAATTCATGCAGAATAAAGCAGTCTTTAGAGGCTATTCCCAGAAAATTCAAAATATACATTTTATTTTTCAGGTAAATATCTTTAATATATGATATTTTAATCAAAATCGTTAGAGCCCCTTTTTTAGAAAATCAAAATTTTCGAAAAAATGTCCATGTAAAGGGTAGTTTGGTGTGGGGGGATTTTTCTCAAAATCTTCGTCTCGCATCCCTGGAAGATAGTAAACTTAAATACCAAGTTTGGTATTTTACCGACTTTTCGTTTTTGAGTTATCGTGTTCACAGAAACACGGACACACACACACACACACACACACACACATGGACCTTTTTGTGAAAATGCTTTTTTTTTATATTGGGGACCCTAAAACATATATTTCCGGTGAAATCTCGGTATCGAATTTTTGGGTGGAGTGCAATACCTTCTCTATACACTATGTACATAGTGCGTATAGAGAAAGTAAAAATCTGATATGTTCCATTCAAATGACTTTCTTTACATCGCTGTAATAAATTCTTGTTAAAAAACATACATCTAATTAATGATAATTGAAATAAATAAGGAAGCAAATAATAAGACTATTACTGCTATTTTTTCTCGATTAGCATGAAGTAAAGGGAAGTATGGGCTAATTAACAATAATTTGTGGCTGAGATGTAGAGAAAGCCATGTGAATGGAACTTATCAGCTTTTTTTTTTTTTTGATTCAGGGGGACCCAAAACAAATATTTCCGGTGGGTTCTCGGTATGAATTTTTGGGGGGAATGCAATGTATATGTACTATATACACTGTACATACGTGCTACAGGAAGTAAAAAGCGTTTTAATGCCGACTACAGGTGATGCTATCATAATTGGCTGGAAAAAGTTAATTCTGTGCACAGCAGTGGAGGCACGAACTTAGCCAGGCCCTGATCTTGACGAAACCTGTCTCGAGATCGTAGACTTCGTTTTTCGCCTTGGCCTGGAATGATCGCTCAAGAAAGCGAGAGTTAACAGACTATCATGATGATGCCTTTTGTTTAAGGATATTTGCAGCCTGAACGATGATAGGACAACTTGGAAAAAACTGCCATCTAGTGACGCAATGTTGACGAACAAAGGCCACAGCAAAACAAAGAACAAACGTGTTTATCGCGAGCTAAATGCTTTGGTGAGGAGGAGAATTACTAGGTAGCAGGCAAACAAATTGGCTTTTTTTTTTTATGCAATCTTTGTGACTCAGTGAGATCACTGGCTATTATAGGCTTAGTATATAATTTGTTCTCAGTAAAGACTGCAGGCACTTCTGGGGTGAACATCTGTTCACATTTTTACTTTCTCTTCACGTACTATGTACATAGTATATATTCTTTTTATTTATGCTAAGCTTTATACAGGTAAATATAACCGTTGTTCAGCCCTGGCTGTTTACCGGTTATGCTCACGTTTTACAATAGTTTATTACACCATTTTGTCTATTTACTGTCCATACTTTCACTCCGTATAAGAATTGTCCAATCTTATTAGTATTTTTGAAACGTTTCAACTACTGCTACATTTCTATCTATTTTAAACCATTTCTTATTAATATACTCTTATCTCCAAACTTCAGTCCCTTTACTTTTAAATAAAATGTGTTCCATATCTTCATTTCTGCCACATATAGGACATTGGTTTCGTGGAATACCTTTCCTTAAAGCTTTTAATCTCCATACTCCTGCTTTCAACCATGCAATACCTTCTCGCTCCTCTTTATTTGTCACATCTATATACTTTTCCCTTCCCCATGAGTATTTCATTGGTATATAGAAAACTAAAGATATTTTTTGTATTTCTATATCCTCAAATCTTTTCCTTGCCAACTTCCAGAAGTTATTCACATTATTTTCTCTTCTTCTCCACATTTCCCCTAACCCACTACTTTTCAGGTTATTTCTGAGACAGTCTACCCATTCCTTGTTCTTTAAACTTTTATCTTGATATACTAAACACTGCTTTAACAAATTCCTTTCTTCCAATTTGAATATTCTATGCCAAAACTTCAATGCCCTTTCCATAATCTTTCCCTTACTTGCCACTCTACCCAGCTCTATTTGTGCTACCTGCCTAACGGTTGCATTTGGTAACCCAAGTATTTCTTTGCAAAATTTCCTATGCACCTCATCTATGACTTCCCATCCTCCTTCTAATCCCCATACTTCTATCCCATATAGCATTTTTGCCTCGACCACCATATTGTACACTTTTTCTAACCATCTAGTATTTATATTAGGTGCTTTGTTACATAGTATATAGAGAAGTTGTTGTACTGCGCCCAAAAATTCTATACCATGATTTCACCGAAAATACATGTTTTAGGACTCCTTGAATAAAAAAAATGCATTTTTAGAAAAATGTTCGTGTGTATGTGTTGGTATTTGAGTTATCTTCCAAGGATGCGACACGAAGACTAACTCTAATTACCCTTTTTCGAAAATTTTTATTTTCTCAAAAATTGCTCTAACAACTTTCATTTAAAATATCGTATGTTAAAGATATTTAGCTGACAAGTAAAATGTATATCTTGAATTTTCTGGGAATAACCTCTGAAGACTACTTTACTCTGGATGAATTTTACGTAATTTTGCATAACTGCTAAACCGTTAGAGATGGACAAAAACTTACCACACAAAATATGTAGAGCACGCTAAAACACGCATTTTATGTTATATAATTTTTTTCGTAGAGTTGATCGTTTTTGAGATATTCCTTGTTTTTGGTTTCAGATTTTAAAAACTTAAACTTTACTCATACAGGAATTTGTCAACTCCTGTCCATACAAACAAAGGAACTTCAGTCACATAGCAACCAGCTTTTGATTATCACTTTATCTTATTTCTCTTCTGCTTACAAGGAAGCAACTAATAAGACTATTTCTGCCAATTTTTTCTCGATTAGCATGAAGTAAATAAAAGCAAATATTTAAGAATAATTTGTTGCAGAGATATAGGGAAAGTCATGTGAATGGAACACATCAGCTTTTTACCTTCTCTACACCTACTATGTACATAATGCATGAAGATGGTATTGCATTCCACCAAAAATTTCGATACCGAGTTTTTACCGGAAATACACGTTTTAGGGTCACCTGTATAAAGATCCTTTTAGAGAAAGGTCCATGACTTTGTTTATTTGTGAACACGATAACTCAAGAACGAAAAGCCAGTAAAATACCAAACTTAGTATTTAAGTTTACTATCTTCTAAGGATACGACACGAAGATTTTCGGGAAAATTTCACCACCCCAAACCACCCTTTACAATGGTATTTGAATTTATAGGATTATGTGAATTTATAATTTGTTATTAGTTTAAAGGTGTTAATCTTTAATTCTTGTTTTTTTAAATCCTTAATTCTTATTTAATTTGTACATTTGGAAAAATTTAATTAATTTTGATTTTCTCAAAAATGGCTCTAACGATTTTGATTAAATACCCTAAATAAAGATATTTGCATCACAAAATGTATTTTTTGAATTTTGTGGGAATACCCTCTGGAGACATCTATATTCTAGATGGATTTTGCTGAATTTGTGTAAGTGATAAAGCGTAAAAAATAGACAAAATCTTACTACAGAAAAAATGTAGATCTCGTTAAAACACACAATTATGTGGCGTTCATTTTTATTGTGGAACCAACCATTTCCCAGATACTTTTTTGTTAAAGGTTTAAAGTTTACAATATTTATACTTTTCTGAAATTGGAAGTCGTACATATTTTTATTTTCTCTAGGCCCGTATGTAAATGTACATAGTGGATACAGAAGGTATTGTATTGCACCCAAAATTCGATACCGAGATTTAACAGAAAATAAATGTTTTAAGCCCCCCTGAGCCGTGTGTATGTATGTGTGTGTGTGTGTGTGTGTGTGTGTGTGTGTGTGTGTGTGTGTGTGGACAGCATAGCTCAAAAACGAGTCGATTAAATATCAAACATAGTATTTAAGCTTGGTATCTTTCAAGAATGCGACACGATTTTCAAGAAAACCCCCACCCTAACTACCCTTTAAATTGCAAAATTTTCGAAAATTTAGTTTTTCTCAAAAATGCTTCTAAAGATTTTGATTAAAATACCACATATTAGTCATTTCTAAAATAAAATGTATATCTTGAATTTTCTGGGAATAACTTCTGAAGATGTTTATTCTAGATGAATTTTGCATAACTGGTAAACCGTAAGAATAGACTTTTAGAGCAGCTAGAGAAAGTCACGTGAGTGCAACAGATTAGCTTTTTATTCCAGGTCAAGGGATGTAAACGGAGTTACATCACTATCACAAATAACCGGTTTTTAATTGTTTTGACTATCGTTTTAACTTATTGTACTTCCTTATTCCCCTTGTACAAGAAAATAATATCGTAATAAATCTATTTTTGCTAATGTTTATCTTGATAAGCGTGAAGTAGATAGAAGAATAGCTTGTTGTAGCATGGGTAGAAAATTATTGTGTGTTACACTCACATGACTTTCTCTAGCTACTCTACAAACAACCTCTTTCAACATGCTAATCGAGATAAACGTTAGCAGAAATTTATTACTTAGTTCCTTATAAGTAGAAGAGAACTAAGGGAATGCACTAGGATAAACCAATTGTCAAATGTTTTAAAAGCTGTCGTTATGCAACTGTCATTGCAAATCGCTTCTTTACTTGGCCAGGAGTAGAACAAAAGAAAAACGCAATTCTTCCGTCTGATAAAAGTATAGCTACTTTACAATTGAAACCAATAACAAGGAATACCTCGAAAACAATAATCTTCACGAAAAAAATGTATATGACATAAGTTGTGTATTTTAACAACATATACATTTTTTGTATAATAATGTTTTGTCTATCTCTTACAGTTTACTAGTTACGCCAAATTAAGCAAAATCCATCCAGTATAAACAGGTCTTTAGAAACTATTCCCAGAAAATTGAAGATATACATTTTATTTTTTCATTTTATTTGTGATAGAAATGGTTTTAATATATATGTGGTATTTTAATCAAAATCCTTAGAGCCATTTTTAAGAAATACAAAATGTACGAAATTTTTTACATGTAAAGGGTAATTAGGGGTGGGGGGATTTTCTTGAAAAGCTTCTTGTCGCAAGTTTGATATTTAACCATCTTTTCGTTTAGAGCTTTGCATTAAACACACACACACACACACACACACACACACACACACACACACACACGTACGTGTTTGTGAAAATGCTTTTTTTAAAACATGTTTTCCCTGTGAAATCTCGGTATCCAATTTTTGGGTGGAATACAATACTTCTCTATCCCTATGTACATTATACGTACAGGGTTAGAGAAAGTAAAAATTTATGTGAATGTAACGTATTAGATTTTTCATATTTGTACTATCTTTTATGTTGAATTAAAGCAGTATATTTTATTTACTTCGACTCATTTCTATGTGCACTTTCATTTGTGATGTTTTCTGTTTCAGGTATGCAGACTTCAACATGATGGGCTTTCTTAGGGAGCAGTAATGAGTGAGTGTGAACTATTTATATATACTACTGATGGTCAAAATCGATTGAAAACTACCGAATTATTCGATAGTCGCCTAACAACCAGTTATTCGATTGATATCCAGGTATTCGGTTTTAAAATATACTATATTGGTTGCTTGCCTGCCATTCACTTTTGGATACGCTTTTCATCGATGAACCAACACACATTTAGCGACAAGATTCGAGTACTAGAGAGTATAAAGTAATTTTTTTATTGATTTAATTCTTTTTTCACACAAACCGTGTGTAGGACAGGAGTTGGATTGGTTGAGTCATACTGAAAAATTCAATGTCATAGCCGGGTTTGAACCGCGGATCTGTCTGTCTCTAGCCGGTTGCTCTACCACTGAGCTACCATGGCAATATACTGGCTTAGCACTGAATTTCTCAACTGACTCGCATGTTTCCCGGTAAACCACAAGGTGTTCTCAACTTATTTTGAGATGACAACCCCAATGGCGACTTACAATGTTGTAACTACACTAAGTCCCAGATTCATGGTAGAGCCAACTATTCTGGTCAGTTGGTCTTCATTTTTTTTTCTTGTCTTTTGTTTTTTTTTTTCTCACAAACTGCGTATAGTCAATGAGTTGGATAGAGACAAATTGAAAAATTCAATGCCACAGTCAGGATTTGAACCACGGTCGCGCGGCCAATTAAACTAATAATAATTGACCATAATATCTTTAATGTAAAGTTTGCATAAACCAATACTTAGCACAAAAAAAGAAAAGAAAAAAAAACAAAAAAAAAAAAAAACAACCGAAGATCTCATTAAAACACACAACTTATGGTATATACATTTTTTCGTGGAGTTGATTGTATTTTATATACTCCTTGTTATTTTTTTTCAGATTAAAAACACTTAAAACTTTTCTCACACGGAAATTTGTAAACTCCTGGCCATGCATAGAAACGGATTTCAACACATGAAAACCAGTGTTTAAAGGATCTGACTATCGCTTTAGTGTAGTGCTTTTCCCTTATTTCCTTTCTACTTACAATAAAGCAAGTAATAAGACCATTTCTGCTAATTTTTATCTCGAATAACAAAGTAGATAGAAGAATAAACTGTTTAACAATTATTTTTGAGAGAGATGTAGAGAGAGTCATGTGGATGCAACACATCAGATTTTTACTTTCTCTACACGTACTATGTACATAGTGTATAGAGAAGGTATTGCACTCCACCAAAAAATTCGATACCGAAATTTCACCGGAAATATATGTTTTAGGGTCCTCTGTATGCAAAAAAAGTATTTTCAAAAAAAGATCCGTGTGTCCATGTGTCTGTGAACACGATAACTCAAAAACGAAAAGTCGGTAAAATACCAAACTTGGTATTTAAGTTAAGTATCTTCCAGGGATGCGACAGGAAGATTTTGAAAAAAAAAAAATCCCCTCACCCCAAACTACCCTTTATATGAAACGTTTTTTCAAAAATGTAGATTTTCTTAAAAATGGCTCTAACGATTTTGATTAAAATTTCGTATATTAAAGATATCTACCTGCCAAATAAAATGTATATCTTGAATTTTCTGGGAATAGCCTCTGAAGACTACTTTATTCTGGATGAATTTTACGGAATTTTGAATAACTGCTAAACCGTAAGAGATGGACAAAACCTTACTACACAAAAAATGTAGAGCACGTTAAAACACACAATTTCTGCTATGAAGACATACTTTTATATATAGGAATTTGTCAAGTGCTTCCATACAAAGGAGGAACTTCAGTGTCATAGTAACCAGCAAGGAACAAAGCAAACAGAAACAAGGAACCAAGTAATAAGACTATTTCTGCTATTTTAGTCTGATTAACATGAAGTAAATAGATGTATAAGCTTTTTAAGAGTAATTTGTTGCAGAGATGTAGAGAAAGTCATGTGAATGGGACAGATCAGATATTTAAAAGTTATGCTTCAAAGCAAGGAATGAATACTAAAGACGCAGCAAGTTTGAAACGTGGTGATAATAGCTGTAAAACATGCTTAGCATTATTTTGCGTTTAGTTGCGGTACTTGAATGCCGTGTTATGCACGGCAAGCTTGAGCAAGCCAATGCCACGTTCAGGTTTTAGTTTACCTTGTTTGCAATGTCATTGACAATTCTCTTACCCCATCAATACGACACTGGGCGCCAAAGTTCGAGTCCCTGCACAGAGGATGTGTCACTTATTTTACAAATATACTTTATTGTCGTATTTAATATGCATTTTTTGGATTCAGGGGGTTTCAAAACTTGTATTTCCGGTGGAATTTCTATATCATACTACTTTCTCTATACGTACTATGTACACAGTGTATAGAGAAGGTATTGTAATGCACCCAAAAATTCGATACCGAGATTTCACTGGAAATACATGTTTTGTTTGTGTGTGTCTCTGGGAGCTTAGCTCAAAAACGAAAAGACCGTTAAACACCAAACTTGGTATTTAAGTTTGGTATCTTCCAAGGATGCGACACGAAGATTTTCAAGAAAATCCCCCCACGCCTAACTGCCCTTTACATGGAACATTTTTCGAAAATTTTGATCTTCTAAAAAATGGCTCTAACGATTTGGACTAAAATCTCATATATTTATGTGACAAATAAAATGTATATCTTCATTTTTCTGGGAATAGCCTCTGAAGACTACTTTATTCTGGATGAATTTTACGGAATTTTGCATAACTGCTAAACCGTAAGAGATGGACAAATACTTACCACACAAAAAATATAGAGTACGTTAAAACAAACAATTTATGTTATATACATTTTTTTCGTGAATTTGATCGGTTTTGAGATTTCCTTGTTTTTTGTTTCAGCTTTGAAAAACCTATACTTTCTGATTTAGGAATTTGTCAACTCCTTTCCATACAAACATAGGAACTTCAGTCACATAGCAACCAGCTTTTGACTATCACTTTAACCTATGGTACTCCCTTATCTAGCTTCTACTTATAATGGAGCAAGTAATAAGACTATTTCTGCTAATTTTGCTAGGAATATTTTGAAAGTAAATTTGAAGATTGACTGTAAACATGCTTTAGTTATAATTTTTTTACTTAAAGGGAGACTATAAAGAGATTTTTAAATGTATCAGTGGTTAAATTGTTCCTTCGCCAACCTCCTGATAAACCAGTTTCACTTTGTGTCTACTGGGTTCACAAAAACAGATGGGTGTTAGACTTAACATGTAATGCGAATCTAGACAAGCATTCCAACACGGAATAGGTGGATACAGGAAATATATATGCAAATATCTCATATATCAACTTCTCGAGCAGAACTAGCTCAATTTCCAGAAGAGAAATAATTTACTCTTGTTTCTTAGGCACAGTATCTGCTAATTTTAACACATGTCATAGATATTACCTTCTGTAGCACGTAAGTAGAATGTAAATTGTATGTGGAGAAGGTATTGTATTCCACACAAAATATCGACTCCTAGATTTCACCGGAAAAATATCATTATTAGTATACGATGGTTCCA
Source organism: Hymenopus coronatus (assembly GCA_030762935.1). Classification (NCBI taxonomy): domain Eukaryota; kingdom Metazoa; phylum Arthropoda; class Insecta; order Mantodea; family Hymenopodidae; genus Hymenopus; species Hymenopus coronatus. The sequence goes on from CM060899.1 coordinate 46,290,541, forward strand.
CCAATTGGCATTAATTCTATACGTGGGCACTTTTGCTATTGTAGTTACTGGTCTGTTATAAACATTTAAGGCTGCAAAGCGTAGCCCAACGTGGAGGGCCCGAAGCCGCCAAGCGTAGCCGAGGGATATTTTTTATAAGTTAGGAGTGTAGCAGTTGCGGCCGAAGGCCACAGGGTGCAGCCAAGGGATCTGTGAAGCTAAAACCCCAAGAAGAAGTCAAAATTGCAATCTAGCAACTTTCACATCTGAACAACTTGATGTTTTCAACACTTTCAAGTACGAATAGCCAGTAAAGGTCTTAAGACCGCGTGCGCACGTGTATGTGGTGGAACCATCGTATAGCTTTACCAAAATAAGTCTGGAGACAAATAGAATTAAAAAAAATCTGATGTCTTCCATTCACATGACTTTCTCTATATCACTGCAACAAATTATTCTATTTACTTCATCTAATGGAGCAAAAATTTGCAGAAATAGTCTTATTACTTGCTTCCTTGTTAGTAGGAGCAAAATAAGGGGGTACCATAGGTTAAAGTGATACTCAAAAGCTGGTTGCAATGTGACTGAAGTTCCTTTGTTTGTATGGACACGAGTTCACAAAGTCCTGTATGAGAAAAGTGTAAGTCTTTATAGCTGAAAAAAAAAACAAGGAATATCTCAAAAACAATCAACTTCACGAAAAAAATGTATATAACATAAACTGTGTTTTAAGGTGCTCTACATTTTTTGTGTGGTGAGTTTTTGTCCATCTCTTAGGGTTTAGCAGTTATGCAAAATTCCGTAAAATTGACCAAGAATAAAGTAGTCTTCAAAGGCTATTCCCAGGAAATACAAGATATACATTTTATTTGTCAGATAAATATCTTTAATATACGAGATTTTGGTCAAAGTCGTTAGAGCCATTTTCAAGAAAATCAACAATTTCGAAAAAAGTTCAATGCAAAGGGTAGTTTGGGGTGGGGGGATTTTTTTTTCAAAATTTTCGTGTCGCATGCCTGGAAGATACTAAACTTAAATACCAAGTTTGGTATTTAGCGGGCTTTTCGTTTTTGAACTGTGCTGCCCGCAGACACACACACACACACACACACACACACACACATACACACAGACACACACACGGACATTTCTCTAAAAATGCTTTTTTTGGATTCGAGGGGATCCAGAACATATATTTCCGGTGAAATCTCGGTATCGAATTTTTGGGTTATTACAATACCTTCTCTATACACTATGTACATGGTACGTGTAGAGAAAGTAAAAATCTGATGTGTCCCATTCTCATGTCTTTCTCTACAACTCTGCAAAAAATTGTTAAAAAGCTTATGCTTCATATTTACTTCCTGCTAATCGAGAAAAAATTAGCAGAAATAGTCTTAATACTTGCTTCCATTTAAGTAGAAGCGAAATAAGGGAGTGCCATAGGTTAAAGTTATAGTCAAAAGCTGGTTGCTATGTGACTGATGTTCCTTTGTTTTTATGCACACGAGTTCACAAAGTCCTGTATGAGAAAAGTGTTTTGTTTATAGCTGAAACCAAAAAACAAGGAATATCTCAAAAACAATCAACTCCACCAAAAATTTTTGTAACATAAATTGTGTGTTTTAAAGCGCTCTACATTTGTTGTGTAGTAAGTTATTGTCCATCTCTTACGGTTTAGCATTTATGCAAAATTCCGTAAAATTGCCCCAGAATAAAGTCGTCTTTTGAGGCTATTCCCAGGAAATTCAAGATATACATTTTATTTGTTAGGTAAATATCTTTAATATATGATATTTTAATCAAAATCGTTAGAGCCATTTTTGAGAAAATAAAAATTTTCGAAAAAAGTTCCATGTAAAGGGTAGTTGGAGGTGGAGGTATTTTCTTGAAAATATTTGTGTCGCAGCCTTGGAAGATACTGAACTTCAATACCAAGTTTGGTATTTAGCGGACTTTTCGTTTTTGAACTATACTGCCCAGAGACACACACACGGACATTTTTCTAAAAATGTTTTTCTTGGATTCAGGGGGATCCAAAACATATATTTCCGGTGAAATCTCGGTATCGAATTTTTGGGGTATTGCAATACTTTCTCTATATGCTATGTATATACTACGTGTACAGAAAGAAAAAAATAGATAAAAACTTTTTTTGTTGAATTAAAGTAAATAGAGTGCATAAGAATTTTTGATAGTGTTTAACGCCCGCTTTTACTACTTGCGGCGGCGCAGGCGATGACAGTGATGATACATGGAATGAAGATGGAGCACCGGTGAAATGCGATGGCCGTGGTAACCGAAGAATCCTGAGAAAACCCTCCCCTGTGTCGCTTTGTCCACTACAAATCTTACATGCGGTTATTTGGGATCGAACCCAGGCCGTCTAGGGAAGAAGATGATACCCCCCATCTTCAATGGATTGCATTCAATGCTTTTACTACCTGCAAGTAGCAAATCAATTGAAAATATTCAATACGGCTTTACGAACAATTTCTTGGAGTAATCAGATTCTAAGTTATGACTTACGAAACGATTCGAAATTCATCGCTGGATTGCATGCCTTCCAGGCTCAACCGCCCGTCTAATTCCAGAATAGTAATTTGAATATCTATGGAAATGGGGCATCAGTCCCTACCATATTGCTTTTGATTTCACGGTTTTCCGTCCCTTCCACAGCCTCTCCCGTTTAACTGCCAGCACAAAGGAACAGGGGGGGGGGGGTTCACAAAGGGAGTGTGTGCCTTGAATTGCCTTGAGTTCAATTTATTCCGTAAAATGTTATTTTCTCTACACGTATTAGGAACATAGTGCATAGAGAAGGTATTGCATTCTTCCTAAAATTCGATAACGAGACTCCACCAGAAATAAACGTTTTATAGTCCCCTATATCCAAAAATAGTATTTTGAGAAAAAGGTCCGGATGCCTCTGAACACAATAACTCAAAAATATGAGTTGTTCCATTCACATGACTTTCTCTACATCTCTGCATTAACTTATTTTTAAAAAACGTATGCTTCCATTTACTTCCTGCTAATCGAGAAAAAATTAGCAGAAATAGTCTTATTACCTTCTTCCTTGTAAGTAGAAGCGAAATAATGGAGTACCATAGGTTAAAAAGATAGTCAAAAGCTGGAAACTATGTGAATGAAGTTCCTTTGTTTGTATGGACATGAGTTCACGAAGTCCTGTATGAGAAAAGTATACGTTTTTATAGCTGAACCCAAAAACATGGAATATCTCAAAAACAATCAAATGCACCAAAAGAATGTATATAACATAAATTGTGTGTTTTAAAGTGCTCTACATTTGTTGTGTTGTAAGTTTTTGTGCATCTCTTGCGGTTTAGCAGTTATACAAAATTCCGTAAAACTGACCCATAATAGACTTCAGAGGCTATTCTCAGAAAATTCAAAATATACATTTTATTTATCAGGTAAATATCTTTAATGTACAATATTTTAATCAAAATCGTTTGAGCCATTTTTTAGAAAATCAAAAGTTTCGAAAAAATGTCCATATAAAGGGTAATTTGGTGTGGGGAGATTTTTCTCAAAGTCTTCGTGTCGCATCCCTGGAAGATACTAAACTTAAATACCAAGTTTGGTATTTTACCGACTTTTCGTTTTTGAGTTCACAGACACACACACATACGGACCTTTTTCTGAAAATACTTTTTTTTTTTGGATATTAGGGACCCTAAAACATATATTTTCGGTGAAATCTCGGTATCGAATTTTTTGGTGGAGTGCAATACCTTCTCTATCCCTATGTACATTGTACATATGGGGCTAGAGAAAGTGAAATACGAAAAGTCGGTAAAAAACAAAACTTTGTATTTAAGTTTAGGGACACGAAGGTTTTGTGAACAATTCCCCCACACCAAACTGCCCTTTACGTGGAACTTTTTCGAAATTTTTGATTTTCTCAAAAATTTTGATCAAAATATCGTATATTAAAGATATTTACTTGACAAATAATATGTATATCTTGAATTTACTAGGAATAGCCTCTGAAGACTACTTTATTCTGAATGAATTTTACGGAATTTTAAATAACTGCTACACCGTAAGAGATGGACAAAATCTTACCAGAGAAAAAATGTAGATCACGTTAAAACACAACTTCTGTTATTGGTTGTCTCATAATTAATATCGGTTGTTTTTATTTTGGTGTTTTGTAAATTTGTTGGGTTTCTTTGGTTTGGCAATGATATTTAAGGTTGCCATGACTATTGTTGCGTACATTGCGAGCATGTATCAGTCTTCAGCTGTTAATAAACAATCACAAAATGGAGACAACAAAGTTTGAACTTTGAGTCCTCCTAAAGCACTACTGGAAACAAGATTATAAAGCTGTTGTCGCAGCTCGAAGAATAAGTGAAATGAAGAAGGTGTCGTTAGTGAGCTTCTGGCACAACAATGGTTCCAACGTTATAGCAATGGAGACAAAACACTAAAGATTTACCACGTCCTGGAAGACCTAAGGTATGGAATATTGAGGATATACGCCAAGTTTTGAGAGAAAATCCGAAAAAAAAGTGCCCTTAGGCGTTCAAAAGAACTTGGTGCATCAAAATATACCATACATCGCCACATTAAGACACTTGGATAATCATACAGAAGCTGTAGATCTGTACCTCATGAACTGACACCTCAACAGGTTCAACGTAGAGTGGATATCTGTCGTCAGCTTATCCGTAATGCTATGGATGATAGATTTGTCAGGAGAATTGTCACTTGTGATGAAAATTGGGTATATTACCGAAACCCTGATGCCTCGAAACAGTGGCTTGATCACCGCCAATCTGCCAGTCATTGTTAAAAAAATCTGATGTGTACCATTCACATGACTTTCTCCATATCCCAGCAATAAATTATTCTTAAAAAGCTTATACTTCTAATTAGTTTATGCTAATCTGAAAAAATAGCAGAAATAGTCTAATTACTCTCTTCCTTGTAAGTAGAAGCGAAATAAGGGACAACCGTAAGTTAAAGTGATAGTCAAAAGCTAGTTGCTATGTCAATGAAGTTCCTTTGTTTATATGGATAGGAGTTGACAAGTTCCTGTATGAGAAAAGTATACGTTTTTCATAGCAGAAACCAAAAATAAGGAATATCACATATAACATAAATTGTGTGTTTTAATATGCTCTACAGTTTTTGTGCAGTAAGTTTTTGTCCATCTCTTACGGTTTAGCAGTTATTCAAAATTTAGTAAAATTCATCCAGAATAAACTACTCTTCAGAGGCTATTCCCAAAAAATTCAAGATATACATTTTATTTGTCAGGTAAATATGTTTAATATACGAAATTTTAATCAAAATCGTTAGAGCCATTTTTGAGAAAATCAAAATTTTCGAAAAAAGTTCCATGTAAAGGGTAGTTGGAGGTGGGGGGATTTTTCTCAAAATCTTCGTGTCGCATCCCTGGAAGATACTAAACTTAAATACCAAGTTTGGTATTTTACCGACTATTCGTTTTTGAGTTATCGTGTTCACAGACACACGGACACACACACACACACACACACACACACACACACACATATACACGGACCTTTTTGTGAAAATGCTTTTTTTGGATATTGGGGACCCTAAAACATATATTTCTGGTGAAATCACGGTATCGAATTTTTGGTGGAGTGCAATACTTTCTCTATACACTATGTACATAGTGCGAATGGAGAAAGTAAAAATCGGTTCGGTCCTAAGGTAATATTGTGTGTCTGGTGGGATTTTGAATATGTGATTTACTTGCACTGCTTCAATGTAAGCTAAATTCCTTTTGACTATCACTTTAACCTATGGTACTCCCTTATTTCGCTCCTACTTACAAGGAAGGGTGTAATAAGGCTATTTCTGCTAATTTTTTCTCGATTCGAAGTAAATAGAAGCATAAGCTTTTTAACAATAATTTGTTTCAGAGATGTACAGAAAGTCAAGTGAATGTAACACATAAGATTTTTATACTCTCTAGCCCCATATGTATAATGTACATAGGGATAAAGAAGTATCCCACCCAAAAATTCGATACCGAGATTTCACCGGAAATACATGTTTTAGGACCCCCCTGTATCCAAAAAAAAGCATTTTCAGAAAAAGGTCCGTGCGTGTGTGTCCGTGTGTCTGTGAATACGATAACTCAAAAACGTAAAGTAGCTAAAATACCAAACTTAGTATTTAAGTTAAGTATCTTCCAGGGATGCGACACAAAGGTTTTGAGAAAAATCCTCCCACTCCAAATAGAACTTTTTTCGAAAATTTTGATTTTCTTAAAAATGGCTCTAACGATTTTGATTAGAATATCATATATTAAAGACATTTACCTAGCAAATATAATGTATATCTTCAAATTTCTGGGAATAGCTTCTGAAGACCTGTTTATTCTGGATGAATTTTGCTTAATTTGGCATAACTAGTAAACCGTAAGAGATAAACAAAAACTTACTATACAATAAATGTAGGTCTTGTTAAAATACATAGGTTATGTCATATACATTTTTCTCGTGGAGCTTACCGTTCTCGGGTATTCATTGTTATTAGTTTCAGTTGTGAAGTACTTATACTTTTCTCAGTCGGGAGTGTCCGTTTTTCTTTTGTTCTACTCCTGGCCAAGAAAAGAAGCGATTTGTAATGACAATCGCATAACGACAGCTTTTAAAACATTTGACTAATGGTTTAGCCTGTATTCCCTTATTTTCTTCCTACTTATAAGGAACTAAGTAATAATAACGTTGTGCTAATGAGTACCACGATTAGCAAGGTGCAGAAAGAAGAAGAAACTTATGTATGAAGCTTGTAGAACAGCTAGAGAAAGTCATGTGAGTGTAACACAACAGATTTGTTGGACTCAGAGGGTTCCAAAACATATTTTCGGTGAAATCTCGGTTCGCTATGTACTTCCAGTCGTGTAGATTGGATGGACTGTCTGTTGGACAGTTTCGGAGCTGTGGGATTGTTATGAATGACCGCAATATGGCAGATACCACGTGGGTGTCCTGCTAACCTTGTGGCCGCTGCTCCTGCTGCTGCTGGAGGATAGAGTTTCTACGTAATTCAATATTTCAGATCCGCTGACTTCCGTACAGGATGTGGCGCTGAAGTCTGTTGATCCTATCACGAAAGGCATGCCATTTCATAGCGTTTAACTTATCTGGACAACAATTATTTCATCACCTCCTCTTTTTGTGGCTTCATTGACAAGTACACCTCTCAAATTTTCGCATCTTTCACGTGGGGTCTAAATGGGCTAAGGGTGAACAGTACTCCAAATACCTACTCGTATATTTTTACTTTCTGTAACCCAAATGTTTTTCAGACTTCACGAAAAGATGTGTTTTGAGACCCCCTAATCTAAAAAAATCTGATGTGTTCCGCTCACATGACTTTCTCTACATCTCTGCAACAAATTATTGTTAAAAAGCTTATGCTTCTATTTACTTCATGCTAAGTAAGCAAAAATTAGCAGAAAGAGACTTATTACTTGCTTCCTTGTAAGTAAAAGCGAAATAAGGGAGTACCGTAGGTTAAAGTGATAGTCAAAAGCTGGTTGCTATGTGATTGAAGTTCCTTTGTTTGTAAGGACAGGAGTTCACAAATTCCTGTATGAGAAAAGTAATTTTTCAAGGCTGAAACCAAAAACAAGGAATATCTCAAAAACGTTAAACTCCATGAAAAAAATGTATAAACATAAATTGTGTGTTTTAATGTGCTCTACATTTTTGTTTGCTACGTTTTTGTCTATTTCTTACGGTTTACCAGTTACACAAATTTCCGTAAAATTCATCCAGAATAGAGTAGTCTTCAGAGGCTACTCCCAAAATATTAAAGATATACATATTATTTGTCACGTATATATCTTTAATATACGATATTTTAATCAAAATTGTTAGAGCCATTTGTAATAAAATCAAAATTTTCGAAAATGTTTCCATGTGAAGCGTAGTTAGGGGTAGGGGGATTTTCTTGATAATCTTCGTGTCGCATCCTTGGAAGATACTGAACTGAAATACCAAGTTTGGTATTTAACAGTCTTTTCGTTTTTGAGCTATGCTGCCCAAACACAAAAAATGTAAATGGCGTGTTATTTATGGACACTCTTTAACTACTGTGGTTCTCAGCGTCCTATTCTAAACTGGGTATGAAAGGCCGCTTAATTTTCTTCAGAGACCTCTCTATTAGGCTTGAGGTTCTTTTACGTGCCGTAAATCTACGACACGGGACCCACGGCTTTACTTCCCTTCCGAAGGAAGCCATGCTAAGGACTTTTACACCCGAAAAAATCCATCGTCCTCCGCCGGGTTTGAACCAGCGACCTTGGGTATATGAAGTTACACCACGGAGGGCGACTACACACACACCCTCATGGACATTTTTCTAAAAAAATGCTTTTTTTGGATTCAGATGGTCTCAAAACATGTATTTCCGGTGACATGTATCTCGGTATCGAATTTTTGGGTGCAATGCAGTACCTTCTCTATTCACTATGTACATAGTACATATAGAGAAAGTAAAAAAGCTTATGTTCCATGACTTTCTCTACATCCTGTAGCAAATTATTGTCAAAAAGCTTCTTTCCATCTACATCATGCTAAACGAGATAAACATTAACAGAAAGTGTCCTTTTTACGTGGTTCCTTGTAAGTAGAAGGGAAAAAATCTGATGTGTTACTCACATGACTTTCTCTAGCTACTCTACAAACAAGCTTCTTACAAAAGATAATTCTTCTATCAACACAACACTAATCGAGATAAACATTAGCAGAATTTTATTACTTAGTTCCTTATGCTAGACTGGAACTAAGGGAATGCACTAGGCTAAAGTGATAGTAAAATGTTTTAAAAGCTGTCGGTATGAAATTTTCATTGCAAATCGCTTCTTTGCTTGGTCAGGAGTAGAACAAAAGAAAAACGACACTCCCTTCTGAGAAAAGTGTAAGTACTTCACAACTGAAACTAATAACAAGGAATATCTCGAAAACGGTAAGCTCCACGAAAAAAATGTATATGACCTAACTTCTGTATTATAACAAGACCTACATTTCTTGTTTAGTAAGTTTTTGTGTAGCTCTTAAGGCTTACTAGTTACGCCAAATTAAGCAAAATTCATCCTGAATGCAGGTCTTTAGAAGCTATTCTCAGAAAATTCAAGATACACATTTTATTTGTGATAGAAATGGCTTTAGTATGTGGGACTTAAATCAAAATCGTTAGAGCCATTTTTAAGAAAAGAAAATTCGAAAATTTTTTCTTGTAAAGGATAGTTAGGGGTGGGGGTATTTTCTTGAAAAGAAAGAGATGAGACACAATTTTTCGTTTTGAGCTCTGCTGTCCACACACACACTCACACACACTCGCGCGCGCGCACACACATACCTGTTTCTGAAAATGCTTTTTTTTGAACTCAGGAGATGCTAAAACATGCATTTCCGGTGAAATCTCGACATCGAGTTTTTGGTTGGAATGAAAAAGTAAAAATCTAATGTGTTCCATTCACATGACTTTCTCTACATATCTGCAAAGAAATTACAGTTAAAAAGCTTATGCTTCTATTTACTTCATGCTAATCGAGAAAAACAAACTAGCTGAAATAGTCTTATTACATGCTTCCTTGAAAGTAGAAGCGAAATAAGGGAGTACTTTAGGTTAAAAAGATAGTAAAAAGCTGGTTGCTATGTGGCTGAAGTTCCTTCATTTATATGGACAGGGGTGGACAAATTCCTGTTTGAGAAAAGTATAAGTTTTTCATAGTTGAAACAAAAAACAAGGAGTATCTAAAAAATAATCAACCACACGAAAAAATGTATATAGTATGAATTGTGTGTTTTAAAGAGTTCTACATTAGTTGTGTGGTAAGTTTTTGTCCATCTCTTACGGTTTAGCAGTTATGCAAAATTGACCCAGAATAAAGTAGTATTCAGAGTCTATTACCAGAAAATTGAAAATATACATTTTATTTGTCAGGTAACTACTTTTAATATACAATATTTTAATCAAAATCGTTAGAGCCATTTTTGAGAAAATCAATATTTTCGAAAAAAGTTCCATGTAAAGGGTAGTTTGGGGTTGGGGAGATTTTTCTCAAAATCTTCGTGTTGCATCCCTGGAGGATACTAAACTTAAATACCAAGTTTGGTGTTTAACGGTCTTTTCGTTTTTGAGCTATGCTGTCCACAGACACACACGGACCTATTCTGAAAATACTTTTTTTGGATACAGGAGACCCTAAAGCATATATATCCGGGTAAATATCGGCATCGAATTTTTGTGTAGAAAGTAAAAAGTTTGTAGCTAAAATTGAAACTAATAATTCAGAATATCTCGAAAAGATTAACTCTAGAAAAAAAGAGACGTATATAACGTAAATTGCGTAGTGTTTAATGAGATTTTTTGTTGTAGTAACTTCTTTTATATCTCTTAGGTTTTACAGTTATACAGAAGTCATCCAGAGGGTATTTCCGAAGATTTAAGTTATGCATTTAGTCTGTCATAAAAATAACTTAAGCATGCGGTGTTTTAATCAAAATCATTAGAGCCATTTTTGAGAAAATCAAAGTTTTCGGAAAATGCTTCATGTAAAGGGTAGTTGAGGTTGGGAGATTTTCTTGAAAATCTTCGTACCGCATCCTTGGAAAATACCAAACCCACACACACGCAAACAGTCATTTTTCTATAAAAAAAAAAAAAAAAAAAAAAAAACGGGGGTCTCAAAACCTATATTTCCGGTGCAATCTCGGTATCGAATTTTGGGTGCAATACAATACCTTCTTTATATATTATGTACATAGTACGTATAGAGAAAGCAAAAAGCGTTTTTAGAGACATATCCATTGTGTAATTGTGTGGGCAGCAAAGCTCAAACCGTTAAAAACCAAACTTGGTATTTAAGTTCTCTATCTTCTAGGGATTTGACACGAAGATTTCAAAGAAAATTCCTGTATCTCTTGCGGTTTACGAGTTATTCACCAGAGTCATTCAGAATGAAGAGGACTTCATAGGTTATTCCCAGAAAATGCAAGCTGTATATTTTATTACTTTCTCTACACGTACGTACTATGTACATAGTGTATAGAGAAGGTCTTGTAATGCATCCAAAAATTCGATACCGAGATTTCACCGGAAATTTATGTTTTTGGACACCCTGAAAACAAAAAAAAGCATTCTTGGAAAAATGTATGTGTTTGTGTGTGTGTTTGTGGACAGCATAGCTCAAAAGCGAAAGATGGTTAAATACCAAACCTGGTATTTAAGTTTAGTTTCTTCCAAGGATCCGACACGAAGATTTTCAAGAAAATTTCCCCCAAACCTAACTACCATTTACATGGACAAATTTTTGAAAATTTTGTTTTTCTTAAATATGGCTGTAACGATTTTGATTAAAATACCACACATTAAAGCCATTTATATCACAAATAAAATTTGTATCTTGAATTTTCTGAGAATAGCTTCTAAAGACCTGTTTATTCTGGTTGAATTTTGATTAATTTGGCATAACTAGTAAACAGTAAGAGATAGACAAAATCTTACTATACAATATATATATTGTTCTATTTCTGGCCAAGCCAAGAAGCGATTTAGCCCGCCTCGGTAGTGTGGTGGTAACGTGTCTGCCTCACATTCAAAAGGTCATGAGTTCGAATCTCACTTGGTGAGTTACCCGGTTAAGGTTTTTTTCCGGCGATCTCCCTTATCCTGAGAAGACGAATGTCGAGTACCTTTAAGCTCCATGGACCCCGAGATCATTTGAGCATCATTTCACCAATTTCATTCATCGTCCGATATTACCAACCAGGTTAAAGGACGTTAAGCTACAAAAAAAACAAAAAATCTAATGACAGTTTTTACTTTCTCAACACGTACTATGTACATAGTGCATAGAGAAGGTATTGTATTCCACCCAAAAATTCGGTACCGAGATTTCACCGGAAATAAACGTTTTGGGTCCCCCTTGAATCCAAAAAAAACATTTTTGGAAACAAGTCCGTGTGTGTGTGCCCGCGTGTCTGTGGACAGCATAGCTCAAAAACAAAAAGACCGTTAAATACCAAGCTTGGTATTTAAGTTTGGTAACTTCCAAGGATGCGACACGAAGATTTGCAAGAAAATTTTTCCACCCCCAACTACCCTTTACATGGAACTTTTTTCGAAAATGTTGATTTTCTCAAAAATGGCTCTAACGATTTTGATTAAAATATTGTATACTAAAGTTATTTACCTGACAAATAAAATGTATATTTTGAATTTTCTGGGAATTGCCTCTGAAAATTACTTTATTCTGGATGAATTTTTCATAACTTCTAAACCGTAAGAGATGGACAAAAGCTTAACCCACAAAAAATGTAGAGCGCGTTAAACCACACAATTTATGTTATATAATTTTTTTTTCGAGGAGTTTATCGTTTTTGAGATATTCCTTGTTTTTGGTTTCAGATTTAAAAAACTTGTACTTTTCTCATACAGGAATTTGTCAACTTGTGTCCATACAAACAAAGGAATTCCAGTCACCTAGTAACCAGTTTTTGACTGTCACTTTAACCTATGATACTCCCATATTTCGCTTCTATTTACAAGGAAGGAAGTAAGTAAGTAATAAGACTATTTCTGCTATTTTTTTCTGATTATCATGAAGTAAATAGATGCATAAGCTTTTTACCAAATTTGTTACAGAGATGTAGAGGAAGACATGTGAATGGAACACATCAGATGTTTTTTCGATCACACCTGGTACAGTGATCGAAATAAATATCGGCACACGCGGTTGCAGTAAATGAGTATTTAAGAGGCTAACGTGCGTGCGTGTGTCGCTAAAGTGAGGCACACCTTACCCAGCAAGGTAGCTCTAGTCGGTCTGCGTGGGTCGTCCGTGTAGTTGACCTTGGCTGAAGCAGGCTACGCAGCATCATGGCTGAGCTGAGCTGCTTTTCAAAAACCATAATCCAAGAGTCTCATATCTGCACTAGTGGGCGACTTGCTTCTAGCAAAATCAAAACTAGGACGAATATTAACATGCAAAATACTCGACAACGTCCTTGAAGGGCTTACAGAAATGTGTACAACCAGCTTTCCGGAACAACTTTCACAAATTCTCCTTCCTTTTCAGATAAAGTCTTATCTGAAATTGGGTAGCTAGAGTCGGTGCTACAGACGGGATTTGAGCCACGGATCTCCCGGTCTCAAGCCGGCTACTCTAACCACTTAGCTAACATGCCGGAACGGCATTAATTTCTTCAACTGACTCGCATGTTTCCCAACAATCCACAAGGAGATCTCAATTATTATGAGATAACATACTCCAATGGCGACTTAAAATATTTTAGGCGCTTTAGGAGCCGGTCTCAGTGTTGCCAGATTGGGCGAAAAATCACCGATTAGGCTACTAAAATCCGCTTTTCACGACCAAATTATATTTATGCAAAATATAACTTTTATTAATGTCTGTTTTCAACTTTATGCGCAGTTTGGTAGGGAAGAGAGCTCTAAATCTAAATTGACGAAAGACAAATACTAAATCCTCTCTGACGTGAGTGAAAATTATATTTTCAATGTTATTTTAAGCCTGCCAATGGAAACCTTTTTATTATACTTTCTCTATACGAACTATGTACGTAGTGTATAGATAAGGTATTGCATTGCACCCAAAAATTCGATACCGAGATTTCACTGGAAATACATGTTTTAAGACTCCCTGAATACAAAAAATAGAGCATTTTTAGAAAAATGTCCGTGTGTGTGTGTCTATCTGTGTGTATGTGTGTGTGTGTGTGTGTGTCTGTGGGCAGCATAGCTCAAAAACGAAAAGACCGTTTAAGCCCAAACTTGGTATTTAAGTTTGGTATCTTCCAAGGATGCGACACGAAGATTTTCAAGAAAATTCCCTACCCCAAACTACCCTTTACATGGAAAAAATTTTTAAAATTTTGATTTTCTTAAAAATGGCTCTAACGATTTTGATTAAAATATCGTATGTTAAAGATATTTACCTGACAAATAAAATGTATATCTTGATTTTTCTGGGAATAGCCCCTGAAGACTACTTTATTTTGGATGAATTTTACGGAATTGTGCATAACTGCTAAACCGTAAAACTTGGGGGAAAAACTTACTGCACAGAAAATGTAACTCACGATAAAACACCCAATTTGTGTCATATACATTTTTTTCGTGGAGTTGATCATTTTTAAGATATTCCTGTTTTTTCGTTTTAGCTTTGAAAAGATTATGCTTTCCTCATACACCAATTTCTTAACTCCTGTCTATACAAACAAAGGAACTTCAGTTACATAGCAACCAGCTTTTGACTATCATTTTAACCTATGAAACTCCCTCATTTCTCTTCTACTTACAAGGAAGCAAGTAATAAGATTATTTCTGCTAATTAGCATGAAGTAAATAGAAGCATAAGCTTTTTAACTACAATTTGATGTAGAGAAAGTCATGTGAATGGAACACATCAGATTTTTTTTTGCTCCCTATATAGTTAATTTGCGGTACTTATTAATATTGTTACTATGGATAGATCATAAGTAGGCATTCTCACTCGCAATGTGGTTTCAGTGAAAGCAAAAGAAATTTCACTGGTGGTAATTAATGTTTCATTATACCTCTTATATGTTAGAAATGTTGGTTTGGTTATACCGATATTTTAACAATTAAATTTAATTATGATCAAAAGCATTATTGCGGAAAGTATAACCATACGAATAAAAAAGTATGTCCCCATAGCAACACATCGGAGAATCGGCTCCTGAAATGTAACATTTATCGTTCTAAAATAAGAACTGAAGCTTTCCTGGCGACGTGTTAATTCAAAATCTTCTCGGGCTTCTAGCCAGGTGTCAAGCCAAGTTTTTACCTGGCTAGAAGCCCGAGAAGATTTTGAATTTATCATTCTGTTAATAAGATTGTATGGTTATAAGTCTATAAGGCAGCCCTCAACTGAGCGAAGTAATTAATAAAATAAATACTTCAGGTAATATTTCAATATAATTATCGGCGCAAACGCCTCGTACGTATTTTCATACTCTTTCCTGAATCTGTGTCGGCGCAGCTCACACTAGTTAGTATTCCAATATTATGCCATTTATTATGATTGTGCTGTACTTACAAAGATACTGGTTATAAGAATCTTTTGAAAATATTCCAACAGTGTGTGTGTGTGTGTGTGTGTGTGTGTGTGTGTATAAAATAGTAAAATAAATTACATATTTTAATAAAAATATTGGGCAACTTCAACTGAAACTTTGCGATTTTGTTAATGGTTCGAGCGAAATTTTGAGAAATGCTTTTGGCAACACTGGCCGGGCTTCATAGTTTGGCCAACTGCTAGGTCAATTGTTGAGGAATTTAATGCCGTTTTGACAAGTTCGTTGATTAGAGCTACCATTAGAGACTAGGGGATCCGTAGTTCAAATCTCGTCTATGGCATTGAATTTCTCAGTCTTTCTCTACCTTTCCAAATATTAGGTTAGTAATTGAGGAATTTAATGCCATGTCTGCAAGTTTATTGGTTAAAGCAGCCATTAGAAACTGGGGGATCCATGCTTCAGATCCCGGCTATGGCATTGAATTTTTCAGTCTGACTCTACATATCCAATTTCTATCCTACACACGGTTAATATACAAAAACAATCAACGTTAATGACCTAATAGTATGAAACATTCCTGTTTGCGAAAAACGTAAGTATTTTAAAACTGAAAACAATAACATGGAATATCTTGGAATAGCTAAATCAGAAAAAAATGTATTAATTAAATTACGTATTTGAACGTATTTTTGTATGGTAAATTTTTGTCTGTCTCGTATGTTTCCCAGATATGCTGAAGTCCTCCAGAATGAAGAGGTCCTCGGAAGTTATTCAAGACTCATTTCATTTGTGATGAAACTATCTTAAACTTACGGTGTTTATATCAAAATTGTTAGAGGCATTTTTGAGAAAATCAAAGTCTTAAAAGAAAATGTTACTTGTAAGGGGAGTTTGGGGGGGTTCTTGAAAATCTTCGTGTCGTATTCTTGGAAGATACTGAACTTAATTATCAAACTTGATATTTAACTGACTCCTTTTTACTTTCTCTTCAAGTACTATGTACATAGTGTATAGAGAAGGTATTGTAATGCACCAAAAAATTCGATACCGAGATTTCACCGGAAATACATGTTTTGGGTCCCCCTTAATTAAAAAAAAAAGCATTTTTTGAAAAAAGTTCCTTGTGTGTGTGTGTGTCTGTGGACAGTATAGCTAAAAAACGAAAGGATCGTTAAATACCAAACGACACGATGCGACACGAAGATTTTCAAGAAAATCCCCCCATACCCAACTACCCTTTACATGGAACTTTTTTCGAAATTTTTTATTTTATAACAAATGACTAACGGTTTTGATTAAAATATCGTATATTCAAGATATTTACCTGACAAATAAAATGTATGTCTTTAATTTTCTGGGAATAGCCTCTGTAGACTACTTTATTCTGGATGAATTTTGCATAACTACTAAACCGTAAGAGATGGACAAAAACTTCACACATAAGAAATGTAGAGCACGTTAAAACACACAATTTATGACATATACATTTTTTCGTGGAGTTGATCGTTTTTGAGATATTCCTTGTTTTTGGTTTCAGCTTTGAAAAACTTATACTTTTCTCATACAGGAATTTGCCAACTCGTGTCCATACAAACAAACGAACTTCAGTCACCCAGCTTTCACTTTAACCCTTATTTCGGTTCTACTTACAATAAAGCAAGAAATAAGACTATTTCTGTTAAGTTTTCTCGATTAGCATGAAATAAATAAAAGAAAAAGCTTATTAACAATAATTTGTTACAGAGAAATAGAGAAAGTCATGTGAATGGAACACATCAGATTTTTTTATCAAGTTCTATATCTAACCGACTTTTCGTTTATTATTTATGTTGTCCAAACACACTTACACAAGTTGTGACGAAAAAATAACGAGAATTTTTGTTTTTCTTAAACAATCTTTATTTATGAATCTGCATCAACTTCGTACCGTTCAAAATAAACTCCCTCAGAAATAATACACTTGTACCAGCACTTTTTTCAACCTTGGAAGCAATTCTGGATCTCAGTTTTCCTTATGGTATTCAGCTACTTCAGCGATTCTGTTTTTAGCTCACCAATAGTGGCTAAACGACGTCCTATCATATTCTCTTCAACCTTGGGAATAGAAAGAAGTCGCAGGGGGCCATGTCTGGCGAACAAGGTGGCTGAGGCAACTAAGGTTTCTGGTTTTCGCCAAAAAAAAATCTGATATCTTCCACTCGCATGCCTTTCTCTACATCTCTGCAACAAATTATTCTATTTACTTCATCTAATGGAGCAATAAAAAAGCAGAAATAGTCTTATTACCTGCTTCCTTGTTAGTAGAAGCGAAATAAGGGAGTACCATAGGTTAAAGTGACAGTCAAAAGCTGGTTGCTATGTGACCAAAGTGCCTTTGTGTGTATGGACACGAGTTCACAAAGTCCTGTATGAGAAAAGTATGTTTTTATAGCTGAAACCAAAAACAAGGAATATCTCAAATACATCAACTACACGAAAAAAATGTATATATCATAAATTATGTGTTTTAACGTGCTCTACATTTGTTGTGTGGTAAATTTTTGTCTATGTCTTACGGTTTAGCAGTTATGCAAAATTCCGTAAAATTGGCCCAGGATAAAGTAGTCTTCAGAGGCTATTCCCAGAAAATTAACAATATACATTTTATTTGTCAGGTAAATATATTTAATATACGACATTTTAATCAAAATCGTTACAGCCATTTTTTAGAAAAACAAAATTTTCGAAAAAAGTTCCATGTAAAGGGTAGTTTGGGGTGGGGGGATTTTTCTCAAAATCTTCGTGTCGCATCCCTGGAAGATACTAAACTTAAATACCAAGTTTGGTATTTTACCGACTTTTCGTTTTTGAGTTATCTTGTTCACAGACACACTCACACACTGACATACACACACGGACCTTTTTCTGAAAATACTTTTTTTGGATACAGCGGACCCTAAAACATATATTTCCGGTGAAATCTCGGTATCGAATTTTTTGGTGGAGTGCAATACATTCTCTATACACTATGTATATAGTACGTGGACAGGAAGTAAAAATCACGAACAAGCGTTGAGGTGTAAGCAAGAGCATTATCCTTGAGTGGTTTTGCGAAAATTCTGGTCGTTTTCTTTGAATTACTTCACACAAACTGCGCATAACTTCTAGGCAGTATTCCTTATTGACTGTGTAGCCATATGGCAGAACCATTTCTTTGTATCTTCCACATTGTCGCCAGCAATTGGAGCGTTAGGACGTCCAGGGGATCGTCGCCTTCAGAGTTTTCTCGATCCTCTATGAAACGTCGATACAACTCGAAACCCCTTGTCTTACTCATAATAGATTTGCCAAAGTCCACAACCAACATTTCGAACCTTTACTCCATTGTTACTTTCTCCATACGTACTATGTACATAGTGTATAGAGAAAATATTGCACTCCACCAAAAATTCGATACCGAGATTTCACCGGAAATATATGTTTTATGGTCCCCTGTAACCAAAAAAAGTATTTTCAGAAAAAGGTCCGTTTGTCCGTGTGTCTGTGAACACGATAATTCAAAAACTAAAAGTCGGTAAAATACCAAACTTGGTATTTAAGTTTAGTATCTTCCGGGGTTGCCACACGAAGATTTTGTGAAAAATACCCCCACTCCAAACTACCCTTTACATGGAACTTTTTCGAAAATTTTGATTTTCTAAAAAATGGCTCTTAACGATTTTGATTAAAATATCGTATATTAAATATATTTACCTGACAAATAAAATGTATATTTTGAATTTTCTGGGAATAGCCACTGAAGACAACTTTATTCTGAGTGAATTTTACGGAATTTTGTATAAATGCTACACCGTATGAGAGAGACAAAAATTTACCACATGTAGAGCACATTAAAACACACAATTTATGTTGTATACATTTTTTTTCGTGGAATTGATTGCTTTTGAGATATTCCTTGTTTTTGGTTTAAGCTGTAGAAACTTATATTATTCTCATACAGGACTTAGTGAACTCGTGTCCATACAAACAAAAGAACTTCAGTAACATAGCAACCAGCTTTTGACTATCACTTTAACCTATGTTACTCCCTTATTTTGCTTCTACTTACACGTTAGCAATTAATACGACTATTTCTGCTAATTTTTTCTCTATTAGCAGGAAGTAAATAGAAGCATAAGCTTTTTAAAACTAATTTATTGCAGAGATATAGAGAAAGTCATGTGAATGGAACACATCAGATTTTTCAAGAAAAATTTAATGCAAATTTGCTGAGCCTTCGGAAACACATATAACCCTTTTAAATGTCAATAATAAAGTATTTAAAACAGCTGAACGCGTTTCATTCACATGCCTTTCTCTACATCTCTGCAACAAATTATTGTTAAAAATCTTATGCTTCTATTTACTTCATGCTAATCGAGAAAAAATTAGCAGAAATAGTCTTATTACTTGCTTCCTTGTAAGCAGAGGCGAAATAAGGGAGTACCATAGGTTAAAGGGATAGTCAAAAGCTGGTTGCTATGTGATTGAAGTCCCTTTGTTTGTATGGACAGGTGTTGACAAATTCCTGTTTTTCAAAGCTGAAACCAATAACAAGGAATAGCTCAAAAACGATCAACTACACGAAAAAAATGTATATTACATAAATTGTGTGTTTTAACGTGCTCTTCATTTTTTTTTTTTTTTGTGGTAAGTTTTTGTCCATCTCTTGCAGTTTAGCAGTTAGTATAAATCCGTAAAATTCATCCAGAATAAAGTAGCCTTCAGAGGCTATTCCTAGAAAATTCAAGATATACATTTTATTTGTAAGGTAAATCTTTAATATACGACATTTTAATCAAAATCGTTAGAGCCATTTTTGAGAACATCAAAATTTTCGAAAAAAGTTCCACGTGGGGGTGGGGGATTTTCTTGTAAATCTTGGTATTATATAACGGTGTTTTCGTTTTTGAGTTATGCTGTCCACAGACAAGTAGACAGATGGACACACACAGACCTTTTTCCAAAAATGCTTCTTTTTTTGGGGTTCAGGGGATCCAAAAATTGTATTTTCGTTGAAATCTCAGTATCGAATTTTTGGGTGCATTACATACCTTCCTTAAACGTTATGTACATAGTAACTGAAGCGAATTTAAGAACGTTTGGAAAATTCGTTGTATAAAGCCCGCGAAATTAAAAGATTCGTTATTTTTTTATCACTCCTCGTATACCATTATCTAAAAATTTGATGTGTTATACTCACATGCCTTTCTCTAGCTGTTCTACAAACTTCTTACATAAGATTCTTTTTCTTTCCGCATCTTGCTAATCGAGGTACTCATTAGCACAATATTCTTATTACTTAGTTCCGTATAAGTAGGAAGAAAATAAGGGAATACACTAGGCTAAACCGATAGTCAAATGTTTTAAAAGCTGTCGTTATGCGATTGTCATTACAAATCCCTTCTTTTCTTGGTCAGGAGTAGAACAAAGAAAACCACACGCTCCCGTTTGAGAAAAGTATAAGTACTTCACAACTGAAACCAATAACAATAAATACCTCGAAAACTGTAAGCTCCACGAGAAAAATGTATATGACGTAACTTGTGTATTTTAACAAGACCTATATTTTTCGTAGAGTAAGTTTTTGTCTATCTCTTACGGTTTACTAGTTATACCAAATTAAGCAAAATTCATCCAGAATAGACAGGTCTTTAGAAGCTATTCCTAGAAAATTCAAGATATTCATATTATTTTTCAGGTAAATATCTTTAATATACGATATTTTAATCAAAATCGTTAGAGCCATTTTTTAGAAAATCAAAATTTTCGAAAAAAGTTCCATGTAAAGGGTAGTTGGGGGTGGGGGGATTTTCTTGAAAATCTTCGTGCCGCATCCTTGAAAGATACCAAACCTAAATACCAAGTTTGGTTTTTAACGGACTTTGCGTTTTTGAGCTGTGCTGCCCACAGACACACACACGCATACACACGGACCTTTTTCTGAAAATGCTTTTTTTTTGGTTTGAGGGGCTCCTAAAACATGTTTTTCCGATGAAATCTCGTTATCGAATTTTTGGGTGGAATACAATACTTCCTCTATACACTATTTACATCGTACGTATAGAGAAAATAAAAATGCTTATTTTATACAGGGGACACTTAAACGTATTTCCAGTGGAATCCCGCTATCGAATTTTTGGTAGGAATGCAGCACTTTCTTTACCAATGTACTATGCACTAAATAGAGAAAGTAAAAGGCACACGAAGCTAGGTTTCAGATCTTGCAGTTGGCATGTCGAAGGTGTGATGATATGGTTGGTGTTGGTTTACAATCTTGGCAGGCAGCCATGGTAGTTAACTGGACGGTTCGCCTCCTAAATGAACAAGCTGATGAAATTGAAGACGGAATGTATGCTCACTTGCAGCAAAGAATGTTCCAGTGCACATCTTGGCCTTGCCAGAGAGATAAACGTATTTTTGTTCTACATAAATACATGCTTAATATGCTGTTATGCAAACGAGGTGACATCTGAAAGTCAAACAAGCTATCCACAACATAACTTTCGCATTTATAATGTATAACCAAGGTCTTGATAGTAATTAAACAACAAAGCCCACGTAATAAAACTGATCAAATGCAGTACTTATATTTCTGGATGTCGCTTGCCGATTAAGAAACCAAAATGAATACGAGGGCGTTTTGGCATAACTAAATAAAAACGAAACACATAAACACAAAACTTTATATACAAAGTTACAAAACCTTACTCTATTTCTCAACGTAATCGCTATTGCTATCAGGGTATTTATAGTCACGTGGTACCGGTGTTTAAATGCCTATGTTATAAAAGATCTGAGCAGGATGTTGAGGTTTTCACCGGTTGCGAAAGATTTTCCACCCAAAATGTCATGTATGACCAAGTGAAATACCGGTTTTTACTTTCTCTACACGTACTAAATAAAAATAAAATAAAATCTGTAATGCAACATCCTGGCATCTTGTTCCCTATACCAGGACGTATATTGCGAACTTTATAATTTATTTCCCACTTTTAAATTAGTGTTATACATCATTATTTTACAGATAATACTTATATACTAATAACTCAGAATTTAATTTAAAACAAAAACAAATTAATATTAACTGAAATGAAATAAATTCCAACCATAAAACAACTTTCACTAACACTAAATCATCTATTATTAATTACTGGAATCCAGCAACACAAATAACTGGTAACCAGCTGTTTACCCATAAAACTATGCTCTAGATTATTAAGATAAATGAAAAACTAATCCTATACTACTGGTATCCAGCAGAATATGCACTGGTAACCAGCGCAACTAAATAATTGTATTATACAATAATTTCTTTACATTGTAGTAAACTATAGTAAATTGTCTTTTACTTCCCTTGGCTAATATCTGTTACTAGTTATACCTAATCTTTTACATCATCATTACACTAAACTCACTGTATTTAACTTTTTAATACTATTTAGCACTTCACTAACACTTCCTCCTCAGCGTCATCTCCCCTTGCCACGTACTGTCCACCGCCAGAAGCCCATAATCCACCATTCCTGCTCTCACACAATCTCTGCACCCCTCTTGTCACTCTGGTCCACACCGGCTCCTTCTTCGCCTCCTCCTACTATGCTCGGCTCTCCTTCATCTTCCATTAGTCTCCAGTCTCCATTTAGAATTAGTTTGCATGATTTATTCTTCCTCTTCTTCCTAAGAGCTTTCTCTACACGTACTATGTACATAGTGTATAGAGAATGTGTTGCACTCCACCCAGAAATTCGATACCCACATCAAACCGGAAATATATGTTTTAGAGCATCAAAAAAATCAGAAAAAGGTCCGTGTATGTATCGTCTGTAAACGAAAAGTCGGTAAAATACCAAACTTGGCATTTAAGTTTAGTAATCTTCCAAAAATGCGACACGATGATTTTCAGAAAAATCCCCCGCACCCCAAACTACCCTTTACATGGAACTTTTTTCGAAAACTTTGACTTTCTCAAAAATGGTTCTAACGATTTTGATTAAAATATGGTATATTAAAGATATTTACCATACAAATGAAATGTATATTTTGAATTTTCTCGGAATAGCTTCTAAAGACCTGTTTATTCTGGATGAATTTTGCTTAATTTGGCATAACTAGTAAACCGTAAGAGATAGACAAAAACTTACTATACAAAATATGTAGGTCTTTTTAAAATACACAAGTTATGTCATATACATTTTTCTCGTGAAGCTTACGTTTTCGTGGTATTCATTGTTATTAGTTTCATTTGTGAAGTACTTATACTTTTCTCGGACGGGAGTGTCCGTTTTTCTTTTGTTCTACTCCTGGCCAAGAAAAGAAGCGATTTGTAATGACAATCGCATAACGACAGCTTTTAAAACATTTGACTATTGGTTTAGTCTAGTGTATTCCTTTATTTTTTCCTACTTATAAGGAACTAAGTAATAAGAACATGTGCTAATGAGTACCACGATTAGCAAGATGCAGAAAGAAGAATCTTATGTATGAAGTTTGTAGGACAGCTAGAGAAAGTCATGTGAGTGTAACACATCAGATTTTTCTGAATTATTTTATCAACATTTGCTTTCAACTCCTCCATAACGTTTGATAAAATTCCTCTCCGGTCTTTTTCGAATACACGGCTTCTTCTTTGATTACTCGTAAATTATGCGTCATTTTCTCACCGAAGAACTCGTTCATTGCATTATCACTTACACTTGCGTTATTTACCTATAAATTCGATTATCGGAACCCTTTGTATATTCAAAAAAATCTGACGTGTTCCATTTACATGCCTTTCTCTACAACTCTGCAATAAATTATTGTTAAAAAGCTTATGCTTCTATTTGCTTCCTGTTAATCGAGAAAAAATTAGCAAAAATAGTCTTATTACTTGCTTCCTTGTAAGTAGAAGCGAAATAAGGGAGTACCATAGGTTAAAATGATAGTCAAAAGCTGGTTGCTATGTGACTGAAGTTCCTTTGTTTGTATGGACAGCAGTTGACATACTCCCGTATGAGAAAAGTATAAGTTTTCTAAAGCTGAAATTATAACAAGGAATATCTCAAAAACGATCAACTCCAGGAAAAAAAAATGTATACAACATAAATTGTGTGTTTTTAAGTGCTCTACATTTTTTGTGTGGTAAGTTTTTGTCATCTCTTACGGTTTAGCAGTTACACAAAATTCCGTAAAATTGGCCCAGAATAAAGTAGTCTTCAGAGTCTATTCCCAAAAAATTCAAAATATACATTTTATTTGTCAGGAAAATATGTGTAATATACGATATTATAATCAAAATTGTTAAAGCCATTTTTTTAGAAAATCAAAATTTTCCAAAAAAGTTCCATGTAAAGGGTAGTTTGGCGTGGGGGGATTTTTCTCAAAATCTTCGTGTCGCATCCCTGGAAGATACTAAACTTAAATACCAAGTTTGGTATTTTACCGACTTTTCGGACACACACGGACCTTTTTCTGAAAATACTTTTTTTGGATACACCCTAAAACATATATTTCCGGTGAAATCTTGGTATCGAATTTTTTGTTGGAGCGCAATACTTTCTCTATACACTGTGTACGTAGTACGTATAGAGAAAATAAAAACGAATAAGTTTTTTGGCGGTAAAAACATCGGTATTGAATACCGGTACCACGTGATAATAAATATATTGACAGAATGGAGGCTACGTTGATAAATAGAGTAAGGTACTGTAACTTTGTAAATAAAGATTTATGTTGATATCGTTCGTTATTATGTAGTTGTGCCAAATCTTCTGTCACTTTCTGGATAGGCCTCGTATTTACATAATCCTTCATTGAAAATAATTAACAGAACATTTTATTTATGGATAGGGAAATGCAATAAAATAAGGCCAATTAATTTAATTTAAGAAGAATATAGAAGAAAATGGGTTGATAATACCAGTATAATAAATGAAGCAGGGCTGTCTCATATAATTTTAATCTATAATCCACAAGGACGTAGAGATCGAGGACGACCACAAGTATAATAAAAGAGCCGGAACAGACCACAAGTGGATTTCAACTGTGCTCGTTGATGATGATTTAACTTATTTAGACTAAGAACGAAACACCCTTAATAATGTTATTACTTTCTCTACCACGTATGTGCATGTACATGTAGATCCGAGATTTCCCTGGAAATTCACCCGATCTTCTTACTTGCAAGTAGATGGGAAACAAGGTAGTACCATTTGCTAAAGCGATATTCAAATATTTTAAAAGCTGCTGCTACGAGATTGAAGTTCCTTTGTTTGTATGGACAGGAGTAGACAAATTCCCTTATGCGAAAATTGTATTTTAAAGCTGAAACCAAAAACAAGGAATATCTCAAAAACGATCTACTCCACGAAAAAATGTATATAATATAATTTGTGTGTTTCAACGAGCTCTATATATTTTTTGTGTAAGTTTTTGTCTATCTCTTACAGTTTACAAGTTATGCAAAATTTCGCAAAATTCGTTCAGAATAAACATGTCTTCAGATGATATTCCCAGAAAATTGAAGATATACATTTTATTTGTCATGTCAACATCCATAATATAGGATATTTTAATCAAATCGTTATAGCTTTTTTTGAGAAAATCAAACTTTTCGAAATGTTTCCATGTAAAGGGTAGTTTGGGGTGGGGGAGATTTTCTTGAAAATCTTCGTGTAGCATCCTTGGAAGCTGCTGAAATTGAGTATCAAATTTGGTATTTAATGGACTTTTCGTTTTGAGCTATGCTCCACATACACACACACACACACACACACACACACACACACCTATTTCCAAAAATGTTTTGTTTCAGGGGGACCCAAAAAAATGTATTTCTGGTGAAATCTCGGTATTGAGCTTTTGGGTGGAATGCAATACCTCTATATACACTAAACATAGTACGTGTAGTGAAAGTAAAAATTTAGATCTCATTAAAACACACAAGTTATCTCATATACACTTTTTGTAGAGTTAACCATTTCCGAGATATTCCGGATCATTGGTTTCAATTTTAAGCCACTTAAATTTTTCTCAAAGGGGA
Source organism: Hymenopus coronatus (assembly GCA_030762935.1). Taxonomy (NCBI): domain Eukaryota; kingdom Metazoa; phylum Arthropoda; class Insecta; order Mantodea; family Hymenopodidae; genus Hymenopus; species Hymenopus coronatus. The sequence goes on from CM060899.1 coordinate 46,316,647, forward strand.
AGACATCTTTTTTCGCGTTTCTCGTTTGTTTACCGAACCTCAATTGTTTCACATAGCGAACGGCTTTTAAGGGACGAGACTATCGCTTTAGCCTGTGAATTTTCTTATTTCCCTTCTACTTACAAGGGAGCTAGTAAAGCTAGTAACGACACTAATTTTGCTAATGCTTATCAATTAGCATGATGTAGATAAACGAATAATATTTTGAATAAATATTTATTTGCCGAACAGCTAGAGAATATCATATGAATGAAGCACAGTAGATTTTTGCCCTACTACTTACAAGGAACCAAGTAATAAGGACAATTTCTGCGAATTTTTACTTTCTCTAGCCCCATATGTACAATATACATAAAGATAGAGAAGTATTGTATTCCACCCAAAAATTCGATACCGATATTTTAGGACCCCCTGTATCCAAAAAAAGAATTTTCAGAAAAAGGTCCGTGTGTCTGTGAACACGATAACTCAAAAACGAAAAGTAGCTAAAATACCAAACTTGGTATTTAAGTTTAGTAGCTTCCAGGGATGCGACACGAAGATTTTGAGAAGAATACCCTCACCCCAAACTTCCCTTTGCATGGAATTTTTTTCAAAAATTTTGAATTTCTTAAAAATGGCTCTAACGATTTTGATTAAAATATCATATATTAAAGATATTTACCTGACAAATAAAATGTATATCTTGACTTTTCTGGGAATAGCTTCTGAAGACCTGTTTATTCTGGATGAATTTTGCCTAATTTGGTATAACAAGTAAACCGTAAGATATAGACAAAAACTTACTGTACAGAAAATGTAGGTCTTGTTAAAATACACATGTTATGTTATATACATTTTTCTCGTGGAGCTTACAGTTTTCGAGGTATTCATTGTTATTTGTCACAGTTATGAAGTACTTATACTTTTCTCAGACGGGAGTGTCCGTTTTACTTTTGTTCTACTCCTGGCCAAAAAAAGAAGCGATTTATAATGACAATCGCATAACGACAGCTTTTAAAACATTTGACTATTGGTTTAGCTTAGTGTATTCCCTTATTTTCTTCCTAATTATAAAGAGCTAAGTAATAAGAACATTGTGCTAATGAGTACCACGATTAGCAAGGTGCAGAAAGAAGAAGAATCTTATGTATGAAGTTTGTAGAACAGTTTGAGAAAGTCATGTGAGTGTAACACATCAGATTTTTAACAATAATTTGTTACAGCGATATCATATCAAACTTTTTATTAAATAGTGGTTTACCGGGAAACATACGAGTCAGTTGAGAAGTTTAGTGCTATGCCGGCATGTTGCCATGGTAGCTCAGTGGTAGAGCAACCAGTTTAGAGACCAGGAGGTCCATGGTTCACATCCTGGCTATGGCATTGAATATTTCAGTCTGGCTCTACCTATCCAAGTAATATTCTTTTAAAAGGACTGTTTTTATATAACAGCTAGAGAAAGGCATATGAGTGGAACACAAATGATTTTTTCCCTTCTGAAATCAATGGAGTCTTTTTTTTTGGGGTGGGGGAGAATTTCTTGTAAATATTCGTGACACATTCCTTGGAAGATACTGAACTTAAATACCAACTTTGGTATTTAACGGACTTTTTGTTTTTACTTTCTCTGTACGAGCTATGTACATAGTGTATAGAGAAAGTATTGCACTCCACCCAAAAATTCGATACCGAGATTTCACCGGAAATATATGTTTTAGGGTTCCCTTTTTCTAAAAAAAAGTATTTTCAGAAAAAGGTCCGTGTGTGTATGTGTCCGTGTGTCCGTGAACACGATAACTCAAAAACGAAAAGTCGGTAAAATACCAAACTTTGTATTTAAGGGTTAGAATCTTCCAGGGATGAGAAACGAAGATTGTGAGAAAAATCCCCCCACCCCAAACTACCCTTTACATGGAACTTTTTTTCGAAAATTTTGATTTTCTAAAAAATAGCTCTAACGATTTTGATTAAAATATCGTATATTAAACATATTTACCTGGCCGTACTTTTCTCATACAGGACTTTGTAAACTCGTGTCCATATAAACAAAGGAACTTCAGTCACATAGCAACCAGCTTTTGACTATCACTTCAACCTATGGTAGACCCTTATTTCGCTTCTACTTATAAGGAAGCATGTAATAAGACCATTTCTGCTAATTTTCTCTGATTAAAATGAAGTAAATAGAAGTATACGCTTTTTAAGAATAGCTTGTTGCAGGGATATAGAGAAAGTCATGTGAATGGTACACATCAGATTTTTTAACTATTCTGCCCACGACACACACACACACACACACACACACACACACACACACACACACACACACACACACACAACGCGCGCGCGCAGGAATATTTCTCTAAAGATGTTATTTGGATTCAGAGATCCCAAAGTTTGTATTTCCGGAGTAAATCTTGGTATCGAATTTTTGAATGTAATGCAACACCTCTATACGCAGCGTAGCTGCATAGTAGTGTAGAGAAAGTAATAATCTTCATTTAATTGTTTTTCACACAAGGCGTGTGTAGGACAGGAACTGGATAAGTACAGTCAGACTGAAGAATTCAATGCCACAGCCGGGATTTGAACCACGGATCTGCCGGTCTCTAGTTGGTGCTCTACCACTGAGCTACCGTGACAACATGCCGGCATAGCTTTAAACTTCTCACCTTGTAGTTTACCGGGAAACATGCGAATCAGTTGAGAAGTTTAGTGCTCTGCCGGTATGTTGCCATGGTAGAGCAACCGGCTAGAGACCGGGAGATTCGTGGTTCAAATCCCGGCTAGGACATTGAATTTTTCAGTCTGACTGAAAACCTATCCAAGTATTAATCTGTTATAAGGATAGTTTTTTTTTATACAACAGCTAGAGAAAGTCATGTGAGTAGAACACTTCTGATTTTTTCCCTTCTGAAATCATTGGAGTCATTTTTGAGAAAATCAGAAATTTCAAAAATGTTTCCATGTAAAGGGTAATTTGAGGTGGGGGGGGGGAGATTTTCTTGAAAATCTTCGTGTCGCATCCTTGGAAGATATTGAACTTAAACATCAAGTTTGGCATTTAACCGACTTTTCGTTTTTGAGCTATGCTGCCCACGACACACACAATGACACACATACGCGCGGACATTTTTCTAATAAAATATTTTTGGATTCAGGGGTCCCAAAATCTGTATTTCCGGAGAAATCTGGGTATCGAATTTTTGGGTGGAATACACATTTTTTCAGTATACTATATAGGTGTATAGTATAAGGAAGGTTTTTATACAACGGCCAGAGAAAGGACTATGGGTGGACCACATCACGTTTTTATTTTCTCTATACGTACTATATACATGGTGTATAGAGAAGGTATTGTATTGTACCAAAAAATTCGATACCGAGATTTCACCGGAAATACATGTTTTGAGACCACCTGAATCCAAAAAAAGCGTTTTTTGAAAAATGTCCGTGTGTGTGTGTCTGACTGAGTGTATATGTGTGTGCCTGTGGGCAGCATAGCTCAAAAACAAAAAGACCGTTAAATACCAAACTTGGTATTTAAGTTCAGTATCTTCCAAGGATGCGACACGAAGATTTTCAAGAAAATCCCCCACCCCTAACTACCCTTCATATGGAAAAATTCTCGAAAATGTTGATTTTCTAAAAAATGGCTTTAACGATTTTGATAAACATGTATTATATTAAAGATATATACTTGACAAATAATATGTTTATCTTGAATTTTCTGGGAATAGCCTCTGAAGACTACTTTATTCTGGATGAATTTTACGGAATTTTGTGCAACTGGTAAACCGTAAGAGATAGACAAAAACTTACCGCACAAAAAATGTAGAGCACATTAAAACACACAATTTATTTTATATACTTTTTTTTCTTGGAGTTGATCGTTTTTTAAATATTCCTTGTTTTTTGTTTCAGCCTTAAAAAACGTATACTTCAGTCACATAGCAACCATCTTTTGCTATCACTTTAACTTATGTTACTCCCTTATTTCGCTTCTGCTTACAAGGAAGCAAGTAATAAGACTATTTCTGCTAATTTTTTTCTAACTTTGCATGTGAAGTAACTAGAAGCATAAACTTTTTAACAAAAATTTGTTGCAGAGATGTAGAGATAATCAAATTACTGCGTTATCTTTGTTCGTAGGACCATTTGTGGGGCATCCAGTAGAAACGCAGCACTGTTTCATTTTCTACAATTACTTGCAGATGATCTCTGCCGGAGAGAGGAGTTAATGGCAGAAAGTGTTCCTTATCTGTGCCCCGCAAGCTCATTGAACTCTCGAGAACTGGTCCCGGCCGGCGATGAGGGTGTACCTGAAGGACGGCATTGGATGCTGTGACGTCACCAGGTGATCATGAAAATTAACGGTACGAATTGCAGCGCCAAGCAAGCGACCGGATAACCCCACTTGCCAGTCGAGTTGGAGCGGATCGATACCAAGATACCGAATCTGCCAACATGGCTGCAGTTCCAGTGTCGCTTTTCTTTTGGGACTGAACCTCATGCTTACTTTCTCTACTACTTGCTTATGGTAGAGGAAGTATTGCTTTCTATCCATTCGATACCGAGCTTTCACTGTAAATACATGTTTTGAGGCTTCCCACATACAAATGAAGAGTTGTTACTTCCTCTGCATAGTAAGTACGTGGTAAATAGGTAAAGAAGGTATTGCACTACACCGAAAAAAATCTGATGTGTTCCATTCACATGCCTTTCTCTATATATCTGTAAAAATTATTGTTAATAAGCTTATCTTGTTTATTTCATGCTAATTGAGAAAAATTAGCAGAAATAGTCTATTTCTTGCTTTATTGCAACTAGAAGCGAAATAAGGGAGTACCATAGGTTAAAGTGAAGTCAAAAGCTGGTTGCAATGTGACTGAAGATCCTTTGTTTCTATGGACAGGAGTTGACAAATTCCTGTATGAGAAAACTATGTTTTTCATAGCTGAAAACAAAACAATGAATGTCTCAAAAACGATCAACTCCACGACAAAAATGTGTATAACATAAATTGTGTGTTTTAACGTGCTCTACATTTTTTGTGCAGTAAGTTTTTGTCCATCTCTTATGGTTTAGCAGTTATTAAAAATTCAGTAAAATTCATCCAGAATAAACTACTCTTCAGAGGCTATTCCCAGAAAATTCAAGATATACATTTCATTTTTCAGGTAAATATCTTTAATAAATGATATGTTATTCAAAATCGTTAGAGCCATTTTTGAGAAAATCAAAATTTTCGAAAAAGGTTCCATGTAAAGGGTAGTTTGGGGTGGGGGGATTTGTCTCAAAATCTTCGTGTCACATCCCTGGAAGATACTAAACTTAAGTACCAAGTTTGGTAGTTTACCGACTTTTCGTTTTTGAGTTATCGTGTTCACACACACACGGACACACACACACACACACACACACACGGATACACACACACACACGGACCTTTTTGTGAAAATGCTTTTTTGGGATATTGGGGACCCTAAAACATATTTCCGGTGAAATCTCGGTATCGAATTTTTGGGTAGAGTGCAATACCTTCTCTATACACTATGTACATAGTGCGTATAGAGAAAGTAAAAATGGCCAAAAGCTGGTTGCTATGTGACTGAAGTTCCTTTGTCTGTATGGACAGGAGTAAACAAATTCCTGTATGAGAAAAGTATGTTTTTCAAAGCAGAAACAAAAAACCAAGAATACCTTAAAAATGATCAACTCCACGAAAAAAATGTATATGACATAAATTGTGTGTTGTATCGCGAGCTACATTTTCTGCACAGTAAGTTTTTGTCCACCTCTTACGGTTTAGCAGTTATGCACAATTCCGTAAAATGCATCCAGAATAAAGTAGTCTTCAGAGGCTATTCCCAGAAAATTGAAGATATACATTTTATTTGTCAGGCAAATATCTTTAATATACGATATTTTAATCAAAATCGCTAGAGCCATTTTTAAGAAAATAAAAATGTCCGAAATTTTTTCCATGTAAAGAGTGGTTTGGGGTCGGGTGATTTTATTGAAAATCTTCGTGTCGCATCCTTGGAAGATAACCAAACTTAAATACCAAGTTTGGGCTTTAACGGTCCTTTCGTTTTTGCGCTATGCTGCCCACTGACACACACATACACATAGACACACACACGGACATTTTTCCAAAAATGCTTTTTTTTTTTTGATTCAGAGAGTCTGAAAACATGTATTTTCTGTGAAATCTCGGTATCGAATTTTTGGTTACAATACAATCCCTTCTCTATACAATATGTACATAGTACGTATAGAGAAAGTAAAAATATGTGTTACACTTACATGGTTTTCTCTAGCTACTCTACAAACAAACTTCTTACAAAAGATTATTTTTCTTTCTACACAATCCTAATCTAGATAAACAATAGCAGAATGTTCTTATTACTTAGTTCCTTAAAAGTAGAAAGGAATTAAAGGAATGCGCTACACTAAAGTGACAGTCAAGTGTTTTAAAAGCTGTCGTTATGCAATTGTCATTGGAAATCGCTTCTTTGCTTGGCCAGGAGTAGAACAAAAGAGAATCGGAAACCAATAACAAGGAATACCTCGAAAACGGTAAGCTTCACGAAAAAAATGTATATGAAATAACCTGTCTATTTTAACAAGATCTACATTTTTTTTTGTATGGTAAGTTTTTGTCTAACTCTTACGGTATACTAGTTAAGCCAAATTATGCAAAATTCATCCAGGATAAACAGGTCTTCAGAAGCTATTCCCAGAAAATTCAAGATATACATTTTATTTGTGATAGAAATGACTTTAATATGTGGGATTTTAATCAAAATCGTTAGCCATTTTTTAGAAAATCAAAATTTTCGAAAAAAGTTCCCTGTAAAGGGTAGTTTGGAAATTTTCGTGTCGCATCCTTGGAGGATACCAAACTTAAATTCTAAAAATGCTTTTTTTGGATTCAGGGGTCTCAAAACATATATTTCCGGTGAAATCTCGGTATTGAATTTTTGGGTACAATGCAATACCTTCTGTATACACTATGTATATAGTACTTATAGAGAAAGTAATATAACTATTTTAAAGCTGAAACTAATAACAAGGAATATCTCAAAAACGGCCAACTCTACGAAAAAAAAAAATGTATATAACATAAATTGTGTGTTTTAGCGAGCTCTACAGTTTATGTGTGGAAAGTTTTGTCTATCTCTGACGGTTTACCATTTATGCAAACTTGCTCAAAATTCATCCAGAATAAACATGTCTTCAGAGACTGTTCCCAGAAAATTGAAGATATACATTTTAGTTTTCACAAGAATATCTTAAATACAAGCTATTTTAATAAAAAACGTTAGCCAGTTTTGAGAAAATAAGAATTTTCGTAATGTTTTCCATGTAAAGGGTAGTTTGGGGTGGGGTGATTTTTCTCAAAAGCTTGTGTCGCATCCCTGGAAAATACGAAATTTAAATGCCAAGTTTGGTATTTCACCGACTTTTCGTTTTTGAGTTATCGTGTTCACAGACAAACGGACTCTGACCTTTTTCTGAAAATACTTTTTTTTTTGGATACAGGGCATCCTAAAGCGTGTACTTACGGTGAAATCTTGGTACCGAATTCTTGGTTGGAATGCAATACCTTCTCTATACACTTGGTATACAGTACGTGTAGAGAAAGTAAAACGTAGCGGCTTTATTATACAGATGCGATAATGCAGTACTCACTTTGTGCATTTATTAAACGGGAAATGAAACGCAGCAAAGGACTAAAGAAGGTGTGTCCGTATGGATTCTCGTCGAACAGCTATAAATAAGGTTTACATGGTGCGTGGGTGGACGTCGAAACTATAATCCTCTGTACAGAGGTCGATCACACACCAGCTGGGTTTCAATAGTGCTTTTCTGTGCGCCAGTTCATTATCATATTACTTTCTCTACTTCGTACGTAGTACATAGATAGAACGTCTGATGTGTTCCATTCACATGACTTTCTCTACAACTCTGCAATAAATTATTGTTAAAAAGCTTATGCTTCTATTTACTTCATGCTAATCGAGAAAAAATTAGCAGAAATAGTGTTATTACTTACTTCCTTGTAAGTAGAAGCGAAAAAGGGAGTACCATAGGCTAAAGTGATAGTCAAAAGATGGTTGCTGTGTGACTGAAGCTCCTTTGTTTGTATGGACACGAGTTCACAAAGTCCTGCATGAGAAAAGTATAAGTATTTTTCTCAAAATCTTCGTGTCGCATCCCTGGAAGATACTAAACTCAAATACCAAGTTTGGTATTTTACCGACTTTTCGTTTTTGAATTATCGTGTTCACAGACACACGCGGAACTTTTTCTCAAAATACTTTTTTTGGATACAGGAGACCCTAAAACATATATTTCCAGTGAAATCTCGGGATCGAATTTTTTAGTGGAGTACAATACCTTCTCTATACACTATGTACATAGTATGTGTAGAGAAAGTAAAAATGTAGATCTCATTGAAATACATAGTTTGTCATTTACGTTTTTCTTGTAGGGTTGACCGTTTATGGGATATTCCTTGTAATGGTTTTAATTTTAACGTTTCATCTCCCTTTTGGCTCTTCTGGTGGTCATGTAAAGCGAGCAGAACTTCAATTGTTCATTTAGAGACCAGCCTTTAAAGATTTGACTGTCGCTTTAGCGTAGGGTATTCCCATATTTTTCTTCTGCTTAGAAGCAAGAAAGTAATAAGAGTGTCGGCTAATGTTTATATCGATTAGCACTCTCTAGTACAGATAAATATCATTCGAGAGCTGACATTCTGAAATAAATTCTCCTGCTACATTGAAGATACAACCAAAGCATTGACTTTTCGTATATATGTGTGTGTGTGTGTCTGGACAGTATAGCTCAAAAACGAAAAGACGGTTAAACACCAAACTTTTTATATAAGTTTGATATCTTCCAAGGATGCGACACGAAGATTTTTAAGAAAATCGCCTCACCCTTAACTATCCTTTACATGGAAACATTTTCGAAAAGTTTGTTTTTCTTAAAAATGGCTCTAACGATTTTGATTAAAACTTCACATATTAAAGCCATTTCTATCACAAATAAAATGTATATCTTGAATTTTCTGGGAATAGCTTCATGAATTTTGCTTAGTTTGGCATAACTAGTAAACCGTAAGAGAAAGACAAAAACATAGAATACCTTGTTGGTAGTGTTTAACGCCCGCTTTAACTACTTATGGCACCGCAGGCGGTGACACTGATGATACATGAATGAAGATGGAGCACCGGTGGAATGCGATGGCGGGGGAAACCGAGAAAGCCCGCCCCAGCGCCGCTTTGTCCATCAGAAATCTCACATGCGGTCGCTTGGGATCGAACTTGGGCCGTCTCGGTGAGAGGCGAGCGGTCTAACCACTCGGTCACGGCGCGGCCCGTAGATCTTGTTATGTCATATACATTTTTTTACGTTTCCAAGGTATTCCTTGTTATTAGTTTCAATTGTGAATACCTTATACCTTTCTCAGACAGAAGTATCCATTTTTATTGTGTTCTACTCCTGGCCAAGCAAAGAAACTATTTGCACTGACAATCGCATAACGACAGTTTTTAAAACATTTGACTATCAGTTTATCAGTTTAGAGCAGCTAGAGAAAGTCATGTGAGTGTAACACGTCAGATTTTTTTTTTTCGTCGAGTATCGTAGCTGTTTTCATGTTCACGTCTTTTGTTTCCTTCACTGCATAAATATGCACATAAAATCACTGCCCCCTGTTCCTTTTTATTTCCAGCGAAAAACACGAGGTAACTGAAAAATGCCATGAATATGCAGCTATGCAAAAATGAGAAAACAGAGAGCAGGAATGCTACGAAAACATAGTTTGTACACACCCAGCCTCGAGGTCCTCAGTCGATGCTCATGATGACCTTCTGAACTCTGGAGTCGTGTACCTAAAAAGTTACAAGAGGTCAGTTAAACTTTCAGTCGTGTACATTGGTATTTGTTTAGGCCATTTCCATGCACGAAGCCGGTTTGTGTGTTGCTGGACGTAATCAAAATTATGTACAATTATTGCGACGTCCATAATGGAGAGTTTAAAGGAGTCCTGGATACTTTACTTACGCTTATGGCAGTTATATATTATTATTATTATTATTATTATTATTATTACCCGCAGTCGGGAGTTTGCGTGTCGCTCACCGTGACCGGCTACCTGACATATGTTTTTTTCGTGGTTTCCCATGGTCGTCAGGCTAATGCTTTCACCACCTGAATGCCTTGTCCCTCCAGTCAATTCTATTGTAATTTCGTTCATCCTGTTGGTTACTTTTAGGGTTGGAGTGTCGGCAAAGGTGCTCGGTGCGGCGTGGCTGGGAAAAAGGAAGCTTAAGGTGACTATCTCTGTCTTCCGACCTCGGCTCCTATTGGGGGCGTTGGACCTTATGTTGGGAGGGTGCCTCGGTCTGCATATCTGACTGTTGGGGTACTTCAATCTGGAAATTGTAGGGACCATGTCATCTCTTTGTCGTCGCTCCTCGTTGCGACCGCGTAGGTAAACCGAGTGCCTGAAAAAAACTGATGTGTTCCATTCACATGACTTTCTCTACATCTCTGCAACAAATTATTGTTATGCTTCTTTTTACTTCATCCTAATTGAGAAAACATTATCAGAAATAGTCTTATTACTTGCTTTCTTGTGAGTAGAAGCGAAATAAGGGAGTACCATGGTTTAAAGTGATAGTTAAAAGCTGGTTGCTATGTGTCTGAAGTTAATTTGTTTGTGTGGAGTTGACAAATTCCTAAGAGAAGAGTATAAGTAAAGCTGAAATTAATAACGAGAAATATCTCAGAAACGACCAACTCCACGAAAAAAATGTATATAACATTAATCATGTGTTTTAATGAGCTTTACATTTTCTGTCGAGTAAGTTTTTGTCTGTCTCTTACGTTTGCCAAGTATGAAAAATTCCGTAAAATTCATCCTGAATAACGTAGTCTCCAGAGGCTATTCCCAGAAAATTAAATATATACATTTTATTTGCCATATAAATAGCTTAAATATGCGTATTTTAATCAAATTCGTTAGAGCCATTTTGAGAAAATCAAAATTTCCTTAAATTTGTTCATGTAAATAGTAGTTTGGGGGGGGGGGAGGGATTTTCTTGAAAATCCTCATGTCGCATCCTTGGAAGTTACTGAACTTAAATACCAAGTTTGGTTTTTAACGGACTTTTCGTTTTTGAGCCATGCTATCCACAGACATTCACGCAATCTCAGTATCGAATTTTGGCTGCATTACAATACTTTCTCTATACACTATGTACGTGAAGAGAAAGTAAAAATCAATGCCATAGCCGAGATTTGAACCGCTCCTCACCTACACACGGCTTGTGTGAAAGAACAAGTAAATCAGCACTATTCACCATAATAGTTGGCTATACTATGAATCCTGGGACTTAAAGTACTTGCAACATTGTAAGTTAGACTGCCTCCGTGGTCGAGTGGTCAGCGGGTTCGATTCCCGGCTTGGGCGGGGAGTTTTTCTTTAACCTGAATCATTCCCTACCCACCGTAGAGTCTGGAAGTATGAATGTGAGAGTGAATGTGCGTGTGTTTAGTAACATAAAGTTTAACCTAATGTTCTGATCCTATGGTTTCACAAGTCAAAGCCCCCGATATGACCATTGATGTTAAAGGGGGCTATACAAATGAAGCAATAAAAAAAAAAACAACTAAAAACATTGTAAGTCGCCATTGAGGTTGTTATCTCAAAATAATTTGAGATCACCTTGTGGTTTACCGACAGACATGCGAGTCGGTTATGAAATTTAATTTCGTACCGGTATGTTGCCGTGGTAGCTCAGTGGTAGTGAAACCGGTTAGAGACCGGGAGATCCGTGGTTCTAATCCTGGTTACGGCATTAGATTTTTCAGTCTGACTGTACGTATGGAATTACTTTGGATGAACCTAAGAATGAATAGATAATACATATTTAAAGCAGTATGCGAGTCAGTCTCTTCGCAATGTCAAAGAGTTGTTCCCGTTTCAGGAAGGAAATATCAAACCGGAACGAATGGTCGTTGTTTCCTCACTTGTGTTCTGCATTTTCTGCGTTTGCTACACGTTAATCATTCCTTTTACCATGACAAGTGCCATTAACTTATGTAAGGTCTGGTCGCACGGGAACGTTTCACTTGAGATGTAACAACTCCCGATTATCACTTTCTCTTAGATGAGATAGAGGACGCGAACCTCTAGGAAGCTGAAACTGCATTAGCTGACATATCATGTTTGTTTCAATGTCGAGTCACACGTAAATTTGTAAAAAAACAACAACAAATTATTGCTAGAGAATTTATGCTTCTATTTACTTCATGCTAATGGAGAAAAATCTGATGTGTTACACTCACATGACTTTCTCTAGCTGTCCTATAAACTTCATACATAAGATTCTTCTTCTTTCTGCACCTTGCTAATCGTGGTACTCATTAGCACAATGTTCTTAATACTTAGTTCCGTATAAGTAGGAAGAAAATAAGGGAATACACTAGGCTAAACCAATAGTCATGCTTTAAAAGCTGTCGTTATGCTCTTGTCATCACAAATCGCTTCTTTTCTTGGCCAGGAGTAGAACAAAAGAAAAACGGACACTCCCGTCTGAGAAAAGTATAAGTACTTCATAAGTGAAACTAATAACAACGAATACCTCGAAAACGGTAAGCTCCACCAAAAAAAATGTATATGACGTAGATTGTGTATTTTAACAAGACCTAAATTTTTGTATAGCAAGTTTTTGTCTATCTCTTACGGTTTACTACCTATGCCAAATTAAGCAAAATTCTTCCAGAATAAACAGGTCTTCAGAAGCTACTCCCAGAAAATTCAGGATGTGCATTTTATTTCTTAGGTAAATATATTTAATATATGATATTTTAATCAAAATCGTTAGAGCCATTTTTAAGAAAATCAAAATTTTCGAAAAAAATTCCATGTAAAGGGTAGTTTGGGGTGGGGAAATTTTTCTCAAAATCTTCGTGTCACATCCCTGGAAGATACTAAACTTAAATACCAAGTTTAGTATTTTAGCTACTTTTCGTTTTTGAGTTATCGTGTTCACAGACACACGGACACACACACACACACACACACACACACACACGGACCTTTTTCTGAAACTGCTTCTTTTTGATACAGGGGGTTCTAAAACATGTATTTCCCGTGAAATCTCGGTATAGAATTTTTGGGTGGAATACAATACTTCTCTATCCCTATGTACATTGTACATATGGGGCTAGAGAAAGTTAAAAATTTGCAGAAATATTCTTATAACTTGCTTCTTTGTAAGTAGAAGCGAAATAAAGGAATACACTAGTTTAAAGTGATAACCAAAATCTGGTTGCTATGCGGCTGAAGTTCCTTTGACTGTATGAACACGAACTAACAAATTCCTGCATGAGAAAAGTATGTTTTTTTAAAGCTGTAACCAATAACAAGAAATATCTCAAAAACTGTCATCTCCACAAAAAATGTATAGGACATTAATTGTGTGTTATAACGTGCTCTACATTTTTTGTGCAGTAAGTTTTTGTCTATCTCTTACGGTTTACCAATTATGCAAAATTCAGTAAAAATCATCCAGAACAAAGAAGTCTTTTCAGACTATTCCCAGAAAATTCAAGATATACAATTTATTTGTCAAGTAAATATCGTAAATATAAGAGATTTTAATCAAAACCGTTAGTCATTTTTAAAAAAATAAAAAATATCGAATTTTTTCCATGTAAAGGGTAATTTGGGGTAGGGGGTTTTCGATAAAATCTTCGTGTCGCATCTTTGGAAGATACTAAACATATATACCAAGTTTGGTAGATGTTTTACCGACTTTTCGTTATTGAGTTATCATGTTCAGAGGCACATGGACATACACGGACTTTTTTCAAAAATGCTTGTTTTGGATACAGGGGGGGGCCTAAGTATCTATTTCCAGTGAAATCTCGGTATGATATTTTTGTGGAATGCTATACCTTCTCTATACACTATGTATATAGAACGTGCAGAGAAAGTAAAAAGTAGACGTTTTTGAAAGCTGAAACCAATAATAACTCAAACGAAAAAGTCTAACTCCACGAAAAAAACGTATGTGACATAAACTGTGTGTTTTATGGTGATTTACATCTTTTGTGTTGTAAGTTTTTGACTATTTCATACGGTTTACCAGTTATGCATAATTCAATAAAAAGCATACAGAATAAAGAGAAATTTAGAGGCTATCTCCGAAAATTCAAGATATACATTTTATTTGTCAGGTAAATGTCTTTAATATACGATATTTTAATCAAAGTTGTTAGAGCCATTTTTGAGGAATTAAAAATTTTCTACAAAAAGTTTCATGTAAAGGGTAGTTTGGGCTAGTGGGGATTTTTCCCAAAAGCTTCGTGTCCTATCTCTGGAAGATATCAAACTTAAATACCAAGTTTGGTATTTAACGGTCTTTTCGTTTTTGAACTATGTTGTCACACACACGCGGATCTGTTTCCAAAAATGCTTTTTGTGTAGAGAAAGTAAAAATCTGTATCTCTATATTTTCAAACCTCCTCCTAGCTCCTTTTCAGAAACCCTTTTTCTTATTTTCGCTCTTTCTCCCAGCCCATTGTAGCGATTCATAAGGAATTCAGGAAGATTTGAAAAGTTGAGAACCATAGTGGGCCAAGCACCATTTTTTAAAAATGGAGAAATAGAAGGTCAATGTTTTTTCAATATCATAATTTATTGAGCCAAGTTCCACATATTAACTAAATGCCACAGCATTCTAGAATATATATTCTATCTTATATTAGTACAACAATAATGTGGCTTTATGCAAAATTAGGTTTTTACTGTTATTTATTGGGAGTTATTTTCCTTTGCTGGGATTTGGCTCAGCCTAGAGAAATGTAACTGGGCCATTTCCATACATCTGATCATTATTGACTTGCACACGCAAACTCTTGTAAAAATCATGATTCACTGGAGGAATAAATGGTAGCATGGACATAAGATCATCATATGCGGTAGCGTGATTTGCTGCATGGATTTGGACCACGCTGACTCTAACAGAATTTGTAGTTTCATTTAGACCGATATTTTGATGCTCTACTGTTTGTAAACGGGAAATGCTGGACATGGCCCACTGCAATATAAGATGTATAACCATAAACTATGCCGACAGATGGCGAAAGCTCAATTTTTACCTCGCATGGAGATGCCACTATGGTTCTCAGCCCTTCAATTAAGAATGCTTTTTGACTTTCTCTATACGCTCTATATACATAGTGTATAGAGAAGATATTGCACTCCACCAAAAAATTCGATACCGAAATTTCACCGGAAATATATGTTTTAGGGTCCCCTGTATCCAAAAAAAGTATTTTCAGAAAAAGGTCCGTGTGTGTGTCCGTGTGTCTGTGAACACAATAACTCAAAAACGAAAAGTCGGTAAAATACCAAACTTGGTATTTAAGTTTAGTATCTTCCAGGGATGCGACACGAAGATTTTGAGAAAAATCCCCCACCCCAAACTACCCTTTACATGGAAAAAAATTCAAAAATTTTGATTTTCTAAAAAATGCCTCTAACGATTTTGATTAAAATGTCGTATATTAAAGATATTTACCTGACAAATAAAAAATATATTTTGAATTTTCTGGGAATAGCCTCTGAAGACTACTTTATTCTGGGTCAATTTTACGGAATTTTGAATAACTGCTAAACCGTATGACATGGACAAAAATTTACCATATAAGAAATGTAGAGCACTTTAAAACACACAATTTATGTTATATACATATTTTTCGTGGAGTTGATTGTTTTTGAGATATTCCTTGTTTTTGGTTTCAGCTATAACACATACTTTTCTCATACAGGATTTTGTGAACTCTTGTCCAAACAAACAAAGGAACTTCTGTCACATAGCAACCAGCTTTTGTCTATCACTTTAACCTATGGTACTCCCTTATTTCGCTTCTACTTACAAGGAAGCAAGAAATAAGACTATTTCTGCTAAGTTTTTCTTGATTAGCAGGAAGTAAATAGAAGCATAAGCTTTTTAAAAATAATGTATTGCAGAGATATAGAGAAAGTCATGTGAATGGTACACATCAGATTTTTGAGAACTTGTGCCATTTAGTACACCCTAAAGTATTGGAGTTCAGTATATTTTCTCCTTTTCGAAAGAAACTCGTTTATAGCTTCTTTACTAACGTGGATTTTTCGTTACGTCAGACTGGCTTTAGGAGTGCTTGGCTATTGCTGGATGATTCACTCCTTATTGAAGCTGCAAAGGCGGAATTAAATGCGCATGCACTTGGAGATTATCTTTTGTTTATCGAAGCGGTGGCCTGCTAAGAAGACTGGTTCTGTTTTCGTGCGACGTAAAGTTGTTGCCACGTGATGTAAGCAGTTGTATGTTGGAGTTTTCCCGTTACCGCCGAGCACCCTGCAGGTCCAGCTATTGTCTTATCCACAAACATCACCCTCGTCACAAACCGGTTATCAAGGCAAGAGTGTGGGTTCAAACGCTGCACCAATAACAGTAGAAGGAGAAATTAAAATTTTGCCGCTGAAGCAGAATCTCCACTTCTGCATAGTTTATGTCTTGACATCAATGAACTTTGTGTTATGTCCACAAAAATAAAGTGGCTGCACCCGTAGTTCAGTCGGTAGAGCGCCTGCCTGTTGTAATAGGGGTACCGGGTTCGATTCCCGGCTTGGGTTACGGATTTTTCACTGGCCCAGATTACTCCCTTTGCTCCCCAGAATCTGGAATGTGTGTGTGTGTATGTTTGTGAGCTAATGACCATACTTAGAGATTAAATACAAACCTGACCACTACAGCATTAGACAATATGTTCCACAGGAAAATACCACCGATAGGACAGTGCAGTTAAATAGCATGCATGTTACACTCACATGACTTTCTCTAGCTGTTCTACCAACTTCATACATAAGATTCTTCTTCTTTCTGCACCTTTCTAATCGAGGTACTCATTAGCACAATGTTCTTATTATTTAGTTCCGTATAAGTAGGAAGAAAATAAGGGAATACACTAGGCTAAACCAATAGTCAAATGTTTTAAAAGATGTCGTTATGCGATTGTCATTACAAATCGCTTCTTTTCTTGGCCAGGAGTAGAACAAAAGAAAAATGGACACTCCCGTCTGAGAAAAGTGTAAGTACTTCACAACTGAAACTAATAACAATGTATACCTCGAAAACGGTAAGCTCCACGAGAAAAATGTATATGGCATAACTTGTGTATTTTAACAAGACCTAATTTTTTTGTATAGTAAGTTTTTGTCTATCTCTTACGTTTACTAGTTATACCAAATTATCCAAAATTCATCCAGAATAAACAGGTCTTCAGAAGCTATTCCAAGAAAATTCTAGATATACATTTTATTTGTTAGGTAAATATCTTTAATATATGATATTTTAATCAAAATCGTTAGAGCCATTTTTAAGAAAATCAAAATTTTCGAAAAAAGTTCCATGTAAAGGGTAGTTTGGGGTGTGGGGATTTTTCTCAAAATCTTCGTGTCGCAGCCCTGGAAGATACTAAACTTAAATACCAAGATTGATATTTTATCTACTTTTCGTTTTTGAGTTATCGTGTTCACAGACACACGGACACACACGGACCTTTTTCTGAAAATCTTTTTTTTGGATGTGTTCCATTCACATGGCTTTCTCTACTTCTATGTAAAAAATTATTGTTAATTGTTAATAAGCTTCTATTTACTTCATGCTAATCGAAAACTAATTAGCAGAAATAGTTTTATTACTTGATTCCTTGCAAATATAAGCGAAATTAGGGAGCACCATAAGTTAAAGTGATAATCAAAAGCTGGTTGCTATGTGACTGAAGTTCCTTTGTTTGTATGGACAGGAGTTGACAAGTACCTGTATGAGAAAATTATGTTTTTAAAGCTGAAACCAAAAACAAGGTATATCCAAAAAACGACCAGCTCCACGAAAAAATGTGTATGACATAAATTGTGCTTTTTATCGTGATCTACATTTTTATATATTGAACTTTGTGTTATGTCCACAAAAATAAAGTGGCTGCACCCGTAGCTCAGTCCGTATAGCGCCTACCTGTTGTAATAGGGGTATCGGGTTCGATTCCCGGCTGGGGGTAGGGATTTTTCTCTAGTCCGGATTACAGACTATGCTCACTAGAATCTGTGTGTGTGTATATTTGTGAGCTAATGACTATACTGACAGATTAAATACAAACCTGGTGACTGCGGTTCACCATTGCCATTAGACAATATGCTCCACAGATAAATACCACCGGCATACACGACACAATAAACATCAGATATGTTCCATTCACATTACTTTCTCTACATCTCTGCAACAAATTACTATTTAAAAAACCTATTCTTCTATTTACTTCATGCTAATCGCGAAATAATTGGCAGAAATAGTTTTATTACTTGCTTCCTTGTAAGTAAAAGTGAAATAAGGGAGTACCATAGGCTTAACTGACAGTCAAAGGCAGGTTGCTATGTGACTGATGTTCCTTTGTTTGTATGCACAGAAGTTCACAAATTCCTGTATGAGAAAAGTATGTTTTTTAAAGCTGAAACTACTATCTATAATACACGATATTTTAATCAAAATCGTTAGAGCCATTTTTTAGAAAATCAAAGTTTTCGAAAAAAAGTGCCATGTAAAGGGTAGTTGGGAGTGGGGAGAATTTTCTTGAAAATTTTCTTGTCGCATTATCTTTGCAAGATACCAAACTTAAATACCAAGTTTGGTATTTAACGGTCTTTTCGTTTTTGAGTTATGCTGTACACACACACACACACACACACACACACACACACACACACACACACACACACACACACACACACAGGGACCTCTTTCCAAAAATGCATTTTCTGGGTTCGGGAGGAACCCAAAACGTGTATTTCCAATAAAATCTCGGTATCGAAATTTAGGGTGCATTACCATACCTTCTCTATACACTATGTACATAATACATATAGAGAAAGTAATAATCTGATGTGTTACATTCATATGACTTTCTCTACATCGCTGTAACAAATTATTGTTAAAAAGCATATTCTTGTATCTACTTTATGATAATCGAGATAAACATTTGGTTCGCCTCACGACCTCTAACATCACTTTTTTTTTTTTTGGGTAGTGTTTAACGCCCGCTTTAACTACTAATGGCACCGCAGGCGGTTCTAACATCACTGTCATCGCCTGCCGCATGTAGTAAACGCGAATGTTAAACACTATCAAACATCATCGTCTCTTAATTTTGAAGAAATGATCGTTTCGCGCATAACATGCTGAATTCTCTAATCTGTCAGTAATGTCCACCAGCATAAACTTTAAATCAGTGATGACCAAATGACGGCCCGCGGGCCTAATCCGGCCCACGCATGTGCTTTTCCGGGCCGCGAATAAATATGTTTTATTCCTTTTTTACTTTCACTATACGCACTATGTACATAGTGTATACAGAAGGTATTGCACTCCACCCAAAATTCGATACCGAGATTTCACCGGAAATATATGTTTTAGGGTCCCCTTTATCTAAAAAAAGCATTTTCGGAAAAAGGTCCGTGTGTATGTGTGTGTGTGTGTCCGTGTGTCTGTGAACACGATAACTCAAAAACGAAAAGTAGGTAAAATACCAAACTTGGTATTTAAGTTTAGTATGTTCCAGGGATGCAACACGAAGATTTTGAGAAAAATCCCCACGCCAACTACCCTTTACATTGAACTTTTTTCGAAAATTTTGATTTTCTCAAAAATTGCACTAACGATTTTGATTAAAATTTCTCATATTAAAGATATTTACCTGAAAAATAAAATGTATATCTTGAATTTTCTGGGAATAGCCTCTGAAGAGTAGTTTATTCTGGATGAATTTTACTAAATTTTGAATAACTGCTAAACCGTAAGAGATGGACAAAAACTAACTACACAAAATATGTAGAGCACGTTAAAACACACAATTTATGTTATGTACATTTTTCGTGGAGTTCGTCGTTTTTGTGACATTCCTTATTTTTGGTTTCTGCTGAGAAAAACTTATACATTTCTCATACAGGAATTTTTCAACTGCTGTCCATACAAACAAAGGAACTTCAGTGACATAGCAACCAGCTTTTGATTATCACTTTAACCTATGGTACTCCCTTATTTCACCTCTACTTACAAGGAAGCAAGTAATATGGCTATTTCTGCAAATGTTTTACTGATTAGCATGAAGTTAATAGAAGTATAAGCTTTTTAAGAATAATTTGTTGCAAGGATATAGAGAAAGTCATGTGAATGGTACACATCAGATTTTTACTTTCTCTACACTATGTACATAGTGTATAGAGAAAGTATTGCACTCCACCCAAAAATTCGATACCGAGATTTCACCGGAAATATATGTTTTAGAGTCCCCAATATCCAAAAAAAGCATTTTCACAAAAGGTCCGTGTGTGTGTGTGTGTGTGTGTGTGTGTGTCCGTGTGTGTGTGTTTGTGTGTCCGTGTGTCAGTGAACACGATAACTCAAAAACGAAAAGTCGGTAAAATACCAAACTTGGTATTAAAGTTTAGTATCTTCCAGGGATGCGACACGAAGAATGTGAGAAAAATCCCCCCACCCCAAACTACTCTTTATATGGACCTTTTTTTGAAACTTTTGATTTGCTCAAAAATGGCGGTAACGATTTTGATTAAAATTTCGTATAAAATGACAAATAAAATGTATATCTTGAATTTTCTGGGAGTAGCCTCTGAAAAGTAGTTTATTCTGGATGAATTTTACTGAATTTTGAATAACTGCTAAACCGTAAGAGATGGACAAAAACTTACTGCACAAAAAATGTAGTGCACGTTAAAACACACAATTTATGTTATATACATTTTTGTCGTAAGTTCGTCGTTTTTGAGACATTCCTTATTTTTTGTTTCTGCTATGAAAAACATACTTTTCTCATACAGGAACTTGTCAACTCCTATCCATATAAACAAAGGAACTTCATTGACATAGCAACCAGCTTTTGACTATCACTTTAACCTATGGTAGTCCCTTATTTCGCTTCTACTTACAAGGAAGCAAGTAATAAGACTATTTCTACTCATTTTTTTCTGATTAGCATAAAGTAAATAGAAGCATTAGTTTTTTTAAGAATAATTTGTTGTAGGGATATAGAGAAAGTCATGAGAATGGTACGCATCAGATTTTTTAACTTCCTGCATAGATCTCATTTTAGAATTTTATGGTAAATTTCAAGATTTTGGAAGTATTTTGATCACAGATGGAACTTTTCAACAATGTCATGATATGTAAAATAGAGTGCCAGCCCGGGGATCTACAGTTAGAACTATGTGAGCTCCAATGTGATTCTTCTCTTCAAACAACAGAGACAACTGGTGTTGATTTTTGGAAACTCATTCCAAAGGAACATTTTCCACATCTTAGAAACTGGGCTTTGAATCTTATTTCCATATTTGGTGGTACTTACATATGTGAAACTGCCTTCTCTGCTATGTAGCTAGTGAAATTAAAGTCCAGAAACAGATTAACTGATTCACTGTTACCTCATATTCTTAAAATTGCAACATCAGAACTGGAAGTAGATTTTACAAACCTCGTTGTTCTTAATAAAAAGCAATGCTGGTTCCTTCACTGTGCATGTAATAAAATTAAAAACAACATGCTCTTAACTTGCCATTGCGGTTATTTTACTGTTAATATAATTACACTATTAATTTTCCTGGCTCTCAAGTAACGTCCTCATTGTAGGGTATATTGCAGTATCCCAACAATCCGAATCTCTGTACAATAACAACAACGAAACCCTATTTAAACGGCCGTGGTCAGATATGAAATTACCGCACCCTAAAATTTGCAGCGTGAATTGGCAGTTTTGTCTGAGGGGGGCACTTGCGAATTCTCAAGGTTAACATTCCTCTTCGTGCAATAATACCAGTGTCTCCATCTCTTATATAACGTTTTAAGCTTCGACCTAACCACATTCACAACAACGCTTTCTGATTGGCCTTAATGAAACAAATGAGTGACGGTTTATCATTTTCAGTCAAAAAACAATACTTACTTTCTCTACACGTACTATGTACATAGTATATAGAGAAGGTATTGTAATGCACCCAGAAATTCGATACCGAGATTCTACCGGAAATACATGTTTTGGGTCCCCCTGAATCAAAAAAAAAAAAAAAAAGATCCGTGAGTACGTGTGTGTGTGTGTGTGTGTGTGTGTGAGTGTGTGTCTGTGGACAGCATATCTCAAAAACGAAATTGTCAAATATCAAATTTGGTATTTAAGTTTGGTATCTTGCAAGGATGTGACACGAAGATTTTCAAGAAAATTCTCCCCACCCCCAACTACCCTTTGCATGCAATTTTTTTCGAACATTTTGATTTTCTCAAAAACGGCTCTACCGATTTTGATTAAATAGTCGTATATTAAATATATTTACCTGACAAACTATATGTATATCTTGAATTTTCTGGGAATAACCTCTGAAGACTACTTTATTCTGGACGAATTTTACGAAATTTTGTATAACTGCTAAACCGTAAGAGATAGACAAAAACTTTACACACAAAAAAAATGTAGAGCTCATTAAAACATACAGTTTGTCATATAATTTATTTTCGTTGATCGTTTTTGAGATATTCCTTATTTTTGGTTTCAGCTTTAAAAAACATAATTTTCTCATACGGGAATTTGCCGACTCATGTCCATACAAACAAGGACACTTCAGTCGCATAGCAACCAGCTTTTAACTATCACTTTAACCCATGGTACTCCCTTATTTCACTTCTACTTACAATAAAGCAAGAAATAAGACTATTTCTGCTAGTAAGTTTTTGTTTATCTCTTACGGTTTGGCAGTTAAGCAAAATTGGGCAAAATTCATCCAGAATAAAGAGGTCTTAAGAAGGTATTCCAAAAAAATTCAAGATATACGTATTATTTGCCAGGTAAATATCTTTAATATACGATATTTTAATCAAAATCGTTAGAACCATTTTTGAGAAAATCAAAGCTCCATATAAAGGGTAGTTGGGGATGGGGAATTTTCTTGACAATCTTCGTGTCGCATCCTTGAAATATACTAAACCTAAATACCAAGTTTGGTATTTAACGGACTTTTCGCTTTTGAGCTATGCTGTCCACGGACACACAGACAGACACACACGCACGGACCTTTTTTCTAAAAGTGCTTTTTTCGGATTCACGGGACCCCTAAACATATATTTCCGGTGAAATCGCGAAATCGCAGTTTTGGGTGGAATACAATACCTTCTCTATCCACTATGTGCATTGTACATGCGGGCTAGAGAAAGAAAAAAGATGGTTTTCTTAAGAGCACAGGTTTTACAAAACATTTTCCTTTTTTTACTTTTTCTAGCCCCGTATGTATAATGTACATGGTAGATAGAGAAGGTATTGTATTACACCCAAAAATTTTGTTTTTATCAAATATGGCTCTGAGCCATTTTGATTAAAATATCTTATATTAAACATATTTACATGACGAATAGACTGTATATCTTGAATTTTCCGGGAGTAGGCTCTAAAGACATCTTTATTCTGGATGAATTTCTCATAACTGGTAAACCGTAAAAGATGGACAAAAACTTGGCTCACAAAAAATGTAGAGCACGTTAAAACACACAATTTGCTATATACATTTTGCTTTTCGTGTAGTTGATCGTTTTTGAAATATTCCTTGTTATTGGCTTCAGCTTTGACCTACTTAAACTTTTCACATACGGGAATTTGTCAACTCCTGGTAAAGCAAAGAAACGGAATTCGTTTTATCGTTTTAGCCTAGTGTATTCCATTTTTACCTTCTACTTACAAAAATATTTCTGTTTATGTTTATTTCGATTGCGACATTGCAGATTCTAGTTCAGTTTTAGATTTGATTGACCAACATGGCTGCCCATGCACAAGCAGCTAAAACGAATGGAAGAAGAAGCAGTCCATTTTTACCTCTGATTTCGACCCAGTTCGTTTACATACACCTAGCCTAGTCGCCATATTGTCTCCGTAACCAATAGGAAAGGCTCAGGAAAGAGCCTTAGTTAAAATTGAACAAGAATATGGAATCTCGGATTTCGATTAGCATGAAGTAGATTGAAGCACAAGGTTTTAACAATACTTTATTACAGAGATGTAGAGAAAGTCATGTGGATGGAATACATCAGATTTTTATAAATAGTTTAGGTTTGAAACGGTTTTTGAGATGTGTTGAATAAGAAGACACAGAAAGAAGCGGGATCGATTGCGGAAAGGAACTGTAATCGATCACAAGGAACGAAAGTTCCGGTATTTGCCGCACCGAGCTCTTGGTTAGTGTCTTGACCCATCGTTGGAATCACTACGGTTTATGCGCGCGCACTGTAGCGTTTAAATGCCGTCTCGCCAAGCGGAACAGTCGTATTAATAATCACAAAGCACCGCAGGGAGCACGCCGTTTAATTCTCTAACTTGGATACTTCGACGCTCATTCCGAACCTATTTAAATCTCCTGCATACATTTGGATTTCTAGAATGTTTTCATGACGCCATCTTAACTATGGATGCCAACGGCATCAGTGATCGTCGGTAACAATGAAGTAAGTGTACTAGAATGGTTTTGATTTTACATGATTTCGTTCTCAATGGTTTTGGAGTTGCATCGACTCTTCTCAGGGCGTTTTAATGGGTTGTTGGGCTTCACAGATCCAGACTTCCTCGCGATTTCTTAAATAATAACTCATTAGGGTTTTCTTTGTAGTTTATTCACAATTATTTCGTACAATTCTTATATGAAACTGCAATCGCTCGATGCAATTATGTGTTTTGTTGAATCCTGCAAATATTTATACTCATATAATTCTACGCGAATACATTAATGTACGCTTAATCTCCAAGTGGCCTTTTCTATGCTTGTGAGGAAGCCTTTTTTTATAATTACTGGCTTCACAACCAAGAAAATGGGACCGTTAGTCGGTTTCTCTATAATAGTCATTGTCATTTTATTAATTGTTTATCAGTTTATATTTAATTGCTCAATTATTTCACGTATTTAAAAGTGTAAAAAATTAGCTTTTAGCAAGAGCAGTTCGGAGTTGTTTACTCCAAACTCGGAAAGTGGAAAGAGATAATTTCTATGTTAGAAGTTACTCTATTGTTAGGGCACGTACGAGTAGCGTTGAGTGCAATAGAGAACCAAGTGATAGTAAAGACCCTTTTAGTTTAGAGGAGAGTTTTTTTTTTTCCATTGTCTAACACTTGTCACGTTGGTGTTATGATTACACCTTTGGAAGGAAATAATGCATTTTGGGCAATATCATCTCCAGGTTCGTGCTCTTTCCAACCAATCGGAAAGAAGCCGCCATGTCAGTAATTTTGCTATGTAAGTAGAAGATTACAGCACGTCGGGGCGTCTTTCAGATATATCGGAGTATTAAAGTTAAACACCACTGCTGACTCTCAGTTACATATTGCCATTCAAGTTAAACATCGCAAACCTCAGCAATACTTACTGAATTATCGGCACTCTTAGTGATGAATAGTTAAAAGTCAGTTAAGCACATCTCGACTTAGTTAAATACAGCTAAGTTAAAGAAACAGGGTTGTTAAGTAAAATACGCGTGCGTCATCGGTTAAGTAAGTTTCTAGTGATTATTTGGTGATTACTTGATTTAGGAGATTGTACAGCAAAGTGCTTATCTCGCATCTTCTAGTTGGCAATAAATTGAAGTAGAAGTAACGTGAGTTTACATAACTTGACAAGATCACTCCCCAAACTACGCTAATTCGCTACCACCCCGAGAGAGTCAAACCACAGGAGGCTGAGTTTAGCTGAGGCACCTCAACGATAGTAGATCTTCACAACAAAAGGTACGTAGATCTACTCATCTGGTAGGGGAGTGAATCTTGAAGCACCGCCAACATCATCGTACATCTGAGCACTTGGGGCTTCATACTTGGCTCCCAAACTCGGAGTAAAACATCTTCATACTTTGCTCTTTAACGTGGTGCAACAACGAAAGCGCTTCAAAAATCAACACATAACTATGATACTGTTGGCAAACAAAATCGCATAGAGAAAATCAAAACACCTATACGCGACGAAAGCACAAGGAATAATAAAACATTTGCACCCAGAACAAAAACATTTGAACATCATGTATTACAAAAATGGTATGATATTCACAAAATGAACAAATTAACACAAATAGTCTTATTATTAGCTTCCTTAAAAGTAGAAGCGAAATAAGAGAGTACCATAGGTTAAAGTGATAAACCTAATGGCAATAACCTATTGTGATCAGATGAATTGTTTCACAAGTCAAAGCCCCTGATATAATTTTAGAAGTTAATGGAGGCTATATAAATGAAACAATAAAAAAAAAAAAGGAAACCTTTAGAGTATATTATTTTGCAATATAAAGAAAAAATAAAAAAAAAAAAAAATAAAATAAAATCTGATGTGCTACACTCGCATGACTTTCTCTAGCCGTTCTACAAACTTCTTACATAAGATTATTTTTCTTTCTGCACCTTGTTAATCGAGGTATTCAGCACAATGTTCTTATTACATAGTTCCTTATAAGTAGGAAGAAAATAAGGGAATACCATAGGCTAAATCGATAGTCAAATGCTTTAAAAGCTGTCGTTATGCGATTGTCACTACAAATCGCTTCTTTTCTTGGCCAGGAGTAGAACAAAAGAAAACGGACACTCCCGTCTGAGAAAGGTATAAGTACTTCACAATTGAAACTAAAAACATTGAATGCCTCGAAAACGGTAAGCTCCACGAAAAAAAGGTATATGACGTAAATTGTGTATTTTAACAAGGCCTACATTTTTTGTATAGTAAGTTTTTGTCTATCTCTTACGGTTTATTAGTTATGCCAAATTAAGCAAAATTCATCCAGAATAAACAGGTGTTTAGAAGCTATTCCCAGAAAATTCAAGATATACATTTTATTTGTCAGGTAAATATCTTTAATATACGATGTTTTAATCAAAATCGTTAGAGCCATTTTTAAGAACATCAAAATTTTCGAAAAAAAGTTCCATGTAAAGGGTAGTTAGGGGTGGGGGATTTTTCTCAAAATCTTCGTGTCGCATCCCTGGAAGATACTGAACTTAAATACCAAGTTTGGTATTTTAACTACTTTTCGTTTTTGAGTTATCGTGTTCACAGACACACGGACCTTTTTCTGGAAATGCTTTTTTTGGATTCAGGGGGTCCTAAAACATGTATTTCCGGTGAAATCTCGACTTCGAATTTTTGGATGGAATGCAATACTTCTCTATCCCTATGTACATTGTACATATGGGGCAAGAGAACATAAAAACAACAAAAACAAAAAAAGAACTCGTCCGTAGGTTCTTTATGTTGGGTTTAACTCGTTTTATTTCCCTCAAACACACACACACCCACACATTCACTCTCACAAACATACTTCCAGACTCTGTGGGGGATAGGGAATAATTCTAGTTAAAGAAAAATGCCCCGCCCCAGCCGGGGATCGAACCCGGGACCTCTGGGTGAGAAGTCAGCTCGCTGACCACTCGACCATGGAGGCAGTCAAGGTATCTTATTTTGCTAGAACGCCTATTACATCGTACTTTTAAATTCGAATGAAAACTGATTACATCCGATTGAAAACCCGAATAATTCGATAGTCATTTCTCACTATCTGAATACATTTACTTATCAAAAACATTCGATAGTGTCCATCACGTTACACTTGAGACACTCAAAACAAAGATAATTAATTACTGGTCCGCCGAATCGAATAACAACTGAATTGCTGAGTCACAATTCATATCTTAACTGCATATGGCATTGTCCACTTTCACTATTCGTTTCCTGACAACCGAACTCCTTAACTGACCATCCGGCCTTGTCAGTCCCTTATAAGTAGTTCCGTATACCAGGCGGGAACTAGATGGGGAAAGTCCTCAAAAGTGCCAAAAAGAATTTACTGGGGCAGAAATTACTTAAACTGCGGTGAAGTGCGGCAGTTGTATGACTGTTGTGTTTCTTACGCGCTATTATTCTGAGGAACCTATCGTTAATCTGCCCAAACTGTGAGTAGACGAGGCGGGATGCGCATCACCGTCGCCACGGTTACATCATAAACATCTGTGTATTTGTTTGGATAGGAATGTTTGAAACATGTTCATACTGATTCAGGAAAAATACATTCCAATTTTTACTTTCTCTATACTTGTGTAAAGTAAGATGAGGACGTACTTGCACTCCAGCTAAAATACGATACCGAGATTTCACTTGAAATGTATGTTTTGAGACACTCTAAACCCGAGAACAGGATAATTAAAAATCTGATATGTTCCATTCACATGATTTTCTCTTTATCTCTGCAACAAATTATTGTTAGAAAGCTTATGCTTCTGTTTACTTCATGCTATTCGAGAACAAATTAACAGAAATAGTCTTATTACTAGCTTCCTCAAAACTAGAAGCGAAATAAGGGAGTACCATAGGTTAAAGTGATATTCAAAAACTGGTTGCTATGTGACTGAAGTTCCTTTGTTTGTGGACAGGAGTTGACAAATTCATATATGAGAAAAGTATGTTTTTTAAAGCTGAACCCCCCCTCCAAATAAGGAATATCTAAAAAACGACCAACTCCACGAAAAAATGTATTTCTTATTAATTGTGTATTTAAATGTGCTCTACCTCTTAATGGTTTAACAGTTATACAAAATTACGTAAATTTCATCCAGAATAAAGTGAGCTTCAGAGTCTATTCCCAGCAAATTGAAGATATACATTTTATTTATCAGGTAAATATATCTAATATACGACATTTTAATCAAAATCGTTAGAGCCATTTTTGAGAAAATCAACATTTTCGAAATTTTTTCCATGTAAAGGGTAGTTGCAGGTGGGGGATTTCCTTGAACATCTTCGTGTTGCATCCTTGGGAGATGCTGAACTTAAATACCAAGTTTGGTATTTTACCGACATTTCGTTTTTGAGTTATCGTGTTCAAAGACACACACACGGAACTTTTTCTAATTTTTGTTTTGGATGCAGGGTATCTTAAAATGCCTATTTCTTGTGAAATCTCGGTATCGAATTTTTGGGTGGAATGCAATAGATTCTCTATACACTATGAACTTTAAATATCTGATGTTAAAGTAGAAAAGGGTAGGAAGTAGTAGTAGTATCGGTTACCAATACGGTGTGCCGCCGGTTACAGGCGGCAAATATAGAGTAGTGTAGTTTTTATTATTTTTATTATTTTTATTTAAGTTTAGATTTTTAATTATTAATTTAAATTATAATAACTGGTTACCTGTTATTTATTTATTGGTTACCAGTAATGTTTTAGAATTTTTAATTTTAATAATAGTTTGATGTGGGATAAAGTAATAAAACATTTAAAAACAATAATTATAATAAATATAAAACAAATAGCAATGTATAATTAGAATAGATATTAAAGAATTGTATATATAATCATAATAATAAACAATAAAATAAATTATAATAAATAACGATTAAAATAAAATAAATTGATAAAAGGATAATAAATCATTAAATTGTAGTATAATAAAGTGATAATTAATAATAAATAATAATAGTATATAATAAATTAAATTTTAAATAAATATAATTTTAAATTTTAGGTAATCAATAATAATTATTAATATAATACATAAACATTTAAATATTAAATTTAATTTTGATAAATATATAGATTCAGAATTATAATTTAATTTAAGTTATTTATGTTGTTATTAATCTGATAATTGTATATTAATTTTATTTTGTAAAATTTAAAAAAAAATATTAACAAATAAAATAAGGTCTGAGATATTTGCCCCGGTGTAAGCAATTAGATATCGGAGTATAGTATACAGATTTCATTTTTATTTCTTTTTTAGTACGTGTAGAGAAAGCAAAAAAGTGAAAGAAGGAATATGAGGATATGGCAATTAAACCCGAATTATGTCATCGTATTTCTTAATTACACTGAATAGATATAAACTCGTGTCCATAAATCATGATCCTGTAAACCGTTTTTGAAAACTCCTGGTGATTATGCTTGCATAGGATACTCGCCCACTGCCGATGGCGGTGTCCTTAGGAGAGAGTGATGTATGGTCTTTCGGTAACATAACTTATAACAACGTTGCATATAGTTGTAAATATCCACACCACATTAATAACCGCCCATTCGGCAAGACGGTAGTTAGTGCAAAGTCATTGTTTTGAATTGAAACGTCCCAAATACCAGCCCCACAAAGGTGGGCTGAAAACAGAATGGTGGAGGGGACAGGACTGTCCAAAATTTGATTTATTACCAACATTTGATCTGGGCTTTGTGAAACATTACGTGGTTAGAAGGAAATCTAGTTAAGTTCAACAGTCAGCTTAAATACAATGTAAAGAACAAACCTGATGTATACCATTCACATGGCTTTCTTTACACCTCTGCAGCTGTTACAAAGCTTATGCAATCGAGAAAAAAATTAGCACAAATGATCTTATTATTTGCTTCATTGTAAGCAGAAGAGAAATAAGAGTACTATAGGCTAAAGTAATAGTCAAAAACTGGTTGCCATATGACTGAAGTTCCTTTGTTTGTGTGGACAGGAGTTGACAAATTCTTGTATGTGAAAAATATAAGTTGTTTAAAACTGAAACCAATAACAAGGAATATCTTTAAAACCACCAACTCTACAAAGAAATGTATTTAACATAAATTGTGTGTTTTAACGAGCTCGACATTTTCTGTTAAGCAAAATTCAGTAAAAATTATTAAGAATAAAGAGGTATTTAGGGGCTGTTCCCATAAAATGCAAGATATACATTTTATTTGACATGTAAATATCTTAATCAAAATCGTTGGGAGTCATTTTTGAGTAAATCAAAATTTTCGAAAATTATCCATGTAAAGGGAGTTGGGGGAGGGGGAATTTTCTTGAAAAACTTCGTGTCTATTCCTTGGAAGATACCAAACTTAAATACCTAGTTTGATTTTTAACGGTCTTTTCGTTTTGAGCTATACTGCCTACAGACACACATACGGACAGTTTTCTAAAAAATGCTTTTTTTTTTTTTTTAGATTCAGGGGAACCCAAAACATGTATTTCCGGTGAAATCTGGGTAATGAATTTTTGGGTGCATTACAATACCTTCTCTCTACACTATGTACTTAGTACATGTAGAATATGCTTTAACCATGTAGAGAAACTTGAACACATATCGTCACCGGGCGAGATGGCTGTGACGGTAACATCTGTGGCCCGTATTCTGAAGGTCTTGTATTCAAAGCATATTGACCGCTCTACACGTTACTATCTATATACGAGGCGTATCCTTACAAATACTCGTGGGTATTCAAGTTGCGAGTAGAAGGAGTGGGGGAAAGAGGCGGAGACTGGAAGTGATAGTCATGGACATGTAAATGCATGAAGATATTGGCTGCCGGCCGACTGTAGCAATCTTATCATGTCACTGCGCATCATGTTTACACCGCTCTCGTCTACTTGCACGGATAACATCTTTTCGTTCTTCCATGATCGCAACGATAGTATCTCAGTTCCACGCATGCGTATTCGTTCCTCTGGTTCATTTCCCTAACACTATTACAGCCGGATCGTGTTGTAATTATATTTGTTAGTGATCGTTCAAAATATTTAAGATAAATTTCTGATCTCGCCAGCTGTGAAGTACGTTCCATAATATGGTTTTTGAATGTAAGGAATGTTAAAGCCAGCTGAAATTTATCGTCAACTCGTACAGATTTCTGTTAAAAATTCAATGACATATGGAATGAGGTTAGGCAATTCAGCGATGGAAGATCGATGCTTCATGACGAAGCACGAGGTGGGCGGCCTTCTGTTGTCACAGGTGGTTTGGTTGAACAAGTGAATGAGGCGATTCGACAAAAGAAGAATGCTTTGTGATGTTTTTCCACAAAGTACCGTAATCAGTAGTGGGTGTCTTCACTGACGGCTTGCTCTGAAGAGGGCATACAAAAGTTGATTCCCCGTTATGACAAATGCCTGAACAATGGTGGCAACATGCTCTTCCATAAATGTTGTTGTGAAAACATTTTTTTTTCTTTTCAAATCGTTACTTTCCTCTTCGACTTGAAAAGCCAGTTGCCTTCTCCTCAATGAATATGAACTGCTATTGACGTAAAGGTATTTCATGTGAAATTTGAGGGTGTCATATAAGTACATTTTAGTTAAATAATATTGCGTGATTCATATGATCTATTGGCCTAGTGTCTGTGAGTGTATGATTCCCATCTTAAACTAAAAGTGGCTTGGTACTCCATTCTTTTTCTGTCGTCCCCGTTATGAAAATTTTGTAAACCTTGCTCTATACGGAGAGAGACACCTTATTTATTTTTTGCTTTCTCTACAAGTACTATTTACATAGTGTATAGAGAAGGTATTGCATTCCACCCAAAAATTCGATACCGAGATTTCAACGAAAATACACGTTTTAGGGTCCCCTGTATAAAAAAAGCCTTTTTGGAAAATGCTCCCTGTGTCCATGAACACGATAACTAAAAAACGAAAGGTCGGTAAAATACCAAACTTGGTTATTTAAGTTCAGTATCTTCCAAAGTCGCGACACGAAGATTTTCAAGAAAGTCCCCCCACTCCTAACTAACTTTTTCATGGAAAAATTTTCGGAAACATTTTTTTAAAAATGGCTCTAACGAGTTTAATTAAAATACCACATATTAAAGCCATTTCTGTCACAAATAAAATGTATACCTTGAATTTTATAGGAATATCTTCTAAAGACCTGTTTATTCTGGATTGATTTTGCTTAACTAATAAACCGTAAGAGATGGACAAAAACTTACTACACAAAAATGTAGATCTCGTTAAAACACACAATTTATGTTATATACCTTTTTCGTGGAGTTGATCATTTTTTTAGATATTTCTTGTTATTGGTTTCAGATTTAAAATACTTCTCTCATACGGGAATTTGTCAACTCCTGTCTATGCAAAGGAACATCATTCAAATAGCAACCAGTTTTTGACCGTCACTTTAACCTATGGTACTCCCTTATTTCGCTTCTGCTTACAAGAAAGCAAGTAATAAGAATATTTCTGCTATTTTTTTTTTCTCGATTATCAAGAAGTAAATAGAAGAATAAGGTTTTTAACCATACTTTGTAGCAGAAATGCAGAAAAAGTATTGCGAATGGAACACATCAGAATTTTTTTAGTCTGTTGTACATAGCTTGAAATGTTTTGTGCATCCCTATCGTAGACTCATTGTTACAAGTCTCCGGGAGTGTTGCAAGGTCGCAGAAGGCCTTGATTGCTTATTCCGGCCGACCGCTGCATAGCAACCATGATAGCAATGTGTTTCGAATCAGACAAGGAGCGTTTTTGCGAAATATTCGCACATCCCTTCCCGCTGCGGATGTCAATGATTGTTTTGCCTACCGGATTGGGCCGATCCAAACATTTAAGTATCCGGCTCTTTCATGGCAGTCCATTGTTGTAATTCTCGTATTGCTGGCGTTATGTAACCATGCGATAATGAACGAATTGCAACATTTTTAAATTGGTTCTTGCAAATGTGAACAGGTTCATGGGCACAGAAGCACTTTCCTCAAGCGGAAATCCCATTAACTTTGTTATTACTGTTCAAAAAGAACATGTTAGTACACGTGCGTGCATTTGGGCGGGCCGGGGGGGGGGGGGTGCTTAGACTCCCCGATCATTCTCTGATTTTTTTTTGTTTTACTTTCTCTACACGTGCCTATTGCATTTCACCCAAACATTCGATACTGAGATTTCCCGAAAATACATGTTTTGGGTTCCCTAAATTAAAAAAAGGTCCATGTGTGTGTGTCTCTGGACAACATAGCTCAAAAACGAAAAGACCGTTGAATACCAAACTTGGTGTTTCAGTTTGGTATCTTCCAAGGATACGACACGGAAATTATCAAGAAAATCCCCCCACCACCAACTACCCTTTACATGGAACTTTTTTCCAAAATTTTTGATTTTCTGAAAAATGGCTGTAATGATTTTGTTTAAAATATCGACAAATAAAATGTATATCTTGAATTTTCTAGGAATAGCCTCTGAAGACTACTTTATTCTGGATGAATTTTACGGAGTTTTGCATAACTGCTAAACCATACGAGATGGACAAAAACTTACCACACAAAAAATGTAGAGCACGTTAAAACACACACTGTGTGTGTTATATTTCTTTTTCGTGGAGTTGTTCGTTTTATTAGATATTCCTTGTTTTTGGTTTCAGAAAATCTTACTTTTCTCATACAGGGATTTGTCAACTCGTGTCCATAGAAACAAAGGAACTTCAGTCACCTAGCAACCATCTTTTGACTATCACTTTAACCTATGGTACTCCCTAATTTCGCTTCTACTTACAAGGAAGCAAGTAATAAGACTATTTCTGCTAATTTTTTCTCGATGAGCATGAAGTAAATAGAAGCATAAGCTTTTTAACAATAATTGTTACAGAGATGTAGAGAAAGTCATGTGAATTGTACACTCAGATTTTTAGTAAGCTTTGTCTGTCTCTTACGGTTTACCAGTTGTGCAAAATTCATCAGAATGAAGAAGTCTTCAGAGGCTATTCCCAGAAAATTCAAGATTTATATTTTGTGATTAAATAGCTTTAATATACGGTATTTTAATCAAAATCGTTAGAGCCAGTTTTGAGAAAATCAAGCATTTTGAAAAGTTTTCCATGTAAAGCGTAGTTTGGACTGGGGAGATTTTCTTGAAAATCTTCGTGTCGTATCCTTGGGAGATACTAAAATTAAATGTCAACTTTGGTATTTAACGAACTTGTCGTTTTTGAGCTATGTTGTTCACAGACAGACAGCCACACACACAAAGATGAACCTTTTTCTAATTTTTTTTTCGATCCAGGTGTGCTCAATACGAGTATGTCCGATGAAATCTCGGTATCGAATTTTTGGATGGAATACAGTAGGTACCTTCCCCATCTACTACTATGTACATTGTTCGTGATAGAGAAAGTAAAAACGGGGCTACTTAGCGACTGTTGCTCACGCCTTAGAGACCAGACAGAATACGCCAGACATGGGAGAGTCAGCCCCCATATTAACCAGAACCATTACTAGTCGATCGTAAAGTCTGGAGACAGGTTGTCAAGAGTTCCCTTTGCCGCGCCAGCATGCGAATTCACACGTGCGCCGCCATATTTGGTGGCTTGAGACCTTGAGTAGAATAGCGCTTCAATATTTGTTGAGCCTTATATGGGGAGCCTTCATTATTATCAGAGATTGGTGATGATACCTGAGAGAGCCTTACTAGCACCATCCAACAGAAGGTCGTGGAACTTAGGTAATAAACACGAACAGAGTTGAATTGAAAATGTTATGCCTCTCTGGTATAAGTAGATGAGACAAAATTTGGATGATAATAATAATAATAGTAATAATAATAATAATAATAATAATAATAATAATAATAATAATAATAATAATAATAATAATATACGAGAGTTGGCTGATAAGTCCCGGACCTCGCACAGATATGGCGCCACTAGGCCAGTTAGACGGTAGCATCGTATAACTTAACTCTAGGCTAGCTTGTATCCATAGTTACAGGTCAAAAGTTTATTTAGTTTTCGAATTTTTATTACTTTCTCCACATGTACTATGTACATAGTGTATAGAGAAGGTATTGTAATGCACCCAAAAATTCAATACCGAGATTTCACCGGAAATACATGTTTTGGGTCCCCCTGAATCCAAAAAAAAGCATTTTTGGAAAAAGGTCCGGGTGTGTGTGTGTCTATGGACAGCATAGCTCAAAAACGAAAAGACCGTTAAATACTAAACTTGGAATTTAAGTTTGGTATCTTCCAAGGATGCGACACGAAGATTTTCAAGAAAATACCCCCACCCCAAACTACCCTTTACAGGCAACTTTTTTCGAAAATTTCGATTTTCTCAAAAACGGCTCTAACGATTTTGATTAAAACATCGTATGTTAAAGATATTTACTTGACAAATAATATGTATATCTTGAATTTTCTGGGAATAGCCTCTGAAGACTACTTTATTCTTGATGAATTTTACGAAAATTTGCATAACTGCTAAACCGTAAGAAGTGTACAAAAACTTACCACACAAAAAATGTAGAGCACATTAAAACATACAATTTATGTTATATAAATTATTTTCGAGGAGTTGATCGTTTTTTAAATATTCCTTGTTTTTGGTTTCAACTTTGAAGAACTTGTACTTTTTTCGTACAGGAATTTGTCAATTCGTGTCCATACAAACAAAGGAACTTCAGTCACATAGCAACCAGCTTTTGACTATCACTTTAACCTATGGTACTTTCTTATTTCGCTTCTACTTACAAGGAAGCAAGTAATAAGACTATTTCTGCTAATTCTTTCTCGATTAGCATGAGGTAATAGAAGCATAAGCTTTTTAATAATATTCTTTGCAGGGATGTAGAGAAAGTCATGTGAATGGAGCACATCAGATTTTGTGTTAAGCCATACATCAGTTAACAAAGTGCAGGTCGACCTTGATGTAAAGGCTTGGATTGTTTTATGAAATATGCTAAGCAAATCCATGTAGAAGACATAACTCAAAAGTTTCTTGCTAATGCACCATGGAAGTGTCTTTCGTGGGATAGAACAAGTGAAACTCGCAAATGCTGCAGTTTCCTCAACTCCAAAACAAGGAAAAGTTGTGCTTCGTCGCAGTACGTGAAACAACGGACGTCAGCAAACAAAAGCAAATATTGCTGTATGGCAAGTTTTGCACGAACCTCAACTGGGTTGAATTGCTTGATGCAGAGCTTCACAAGAGCACTATGCAGAGTTTGTATAGAGTTCTAACCATAGCCTTTATCACTGACATGCCAAAATTATCTTAGGTGCAATACGTTTGGGAGAAAAGGGTAGAATTGCGAAATAAATCTGATATGTTCCATTCTATGACTTCCTCTACAGCTCTATAACAACTTATTGTTAATAATCTTATTACTTTCTGTACACGTACTATGTACAGTCTATAGAGAAGGTATTGTAATGCACCCAAAAATTCGATACCGAGATTTCACCGGAGATACATGTTTTGAGACCCCCTGAATAAAAAAAATTTTCAGAAAAATGTCCGTGTGTGTCTGTGTGTGTGTGTGTGTGTGTGTGTGTGTGTGTGTGTGGGCAGCTTAGCTCAAAAACGAAAAGTCCAATAAAAAACCAAGCTTGGTATTTAGGTTTGGTATCTTCCAAGGATGCCACACGATTTTCAAGAAAATCCCCCACCCTCAACTACCTTTTACATGGAAGAGAAATAGAACATTTTGATTGTCTGAAAAATGGCTCTAACGATTTTTTTTTAAAAATATGCTACCTGATAAATAAAATGTATATCTTGAATTTTTTGGGAATATCCCTTGAAGACTACTTTAGTCTTGATGAATTTTACGGAATTTAGCATAACTGCTAAACCGTAAGAGATGGACAAAAACTTGCGACTCAAAAAATGTAGAGAAAATTAAAACACAATTTATGTTATATATATTTTTTTCATGGAGTTGATTATTTTACAGATATTGCTTGTTTTTAGATTCAGCTTTGAAAAAAATTATACTTTTCTCGTGTTCATACAAAGGAACTTCAGTCACATAGCAACTAGCTTTTGACCTATGGTACTCCCTTATTTCGCTTCTACTTACAAGTAATAAGACTATTTCTGCTAATTTTTCTCGATTAGCATTAAGTATATAGAGGAATAAGGTTTTTAACAATAATTTGTTGCAGAGAGGTATAGATTTGTATTTAGGTGGAATGCAATGCTTGCTCTGCTTGGTTAAAGGTAAACATTAGAAAAGTAACATAACTAGTAGTTAAAAAGTAGTTTATGGAAGTGTTTTACAGACAAAATTATAATTCCAGAGCAGAATGTTCACTATTTCTTCTCAAAAATAAATTATTACACACTTTAATGTCGATGATGCGTTACTAGTAGCCTATTTGAAGCATCTCGTTTGTACTTATAGACGTATAAAGAGATATTTTAATATTTCCAGGTACACACTTGAATGAAGGATACAGAGAAATAACACGAAGATTTTCTCACACTTGAGAACAATATAAAGTACTGGCTGGGAGGAAATAAAGAGAAGAGTGTGGAAAAATATAAACTTTGCAATTCAAATGCAAAATACTCAAGTTGGAAAGGGAAGAGACTGGAGTATCTCCTTCATTACGCGTTCTCTGCTCAAACGAAATACCACTCCCTTATTTCCTACCCTCTCAAGTCTAAGGAGTGAAAGCGAGTTGCATTAATTACTGCAGTATATCAACTATAATAATTCCATACGTTTACAGGTAGATAGCATCTGGGATCGAACGCCGATAATGTAACAAAGGAATTTTCACGATGGGAATTGCAATAGAGTCGTTATCGTCTACATTTATAGCGTTGCTACATGCTGCCAACCTACATTCCTTGATGTTATCTTTTACGCGTTATAGACCAAGGTTTTGCCAAGGCGAATATTTTAATGTCATTATTCAGAAACGAGGAGGCGGCCAAATGTTTGCAAATCGTTTAGGTACGTAAAGAATTCCTACACTATTTCTCTACCACATTTCTTTTGCTGAATTTTGCATAACTTGTAAACAAGAATTATCTTGGTC
Organism: Hymenopus coronatus; assembly: GCA_030762935.1. Taxonomy (NCBI): domain Eukaryota; kingdom Metazoa; phylum Arthropoda; class Insecta; order Mantodea; family Hymenopodidae; genus Hymenopus; species Hymenopus coronatus. Next base: position 46,355,321 of record CM060899.1, read on the forward strand.
CAGTGTTTCTTGAGGCTAAAATCTGCCAACGTTTCACCCATCTTATGATGTGGCTTCTTCAGGGCTGACTGCGTCTTGTCCTTTTTTTTTTTTTCGAGTGGAGTGGAAAAAACCCAATTTATAGGCGACAGAGGGGATAACTCTGCCACTACTCTACCCACTAAAAAAACCACTCCACCGGAGAGAATTCGGGTGTAGGAATGCAGCAGTACCGCTTGTTGCACCTGCGGATTCAAGGAGCGGGTGTTATGGCTGGCGAGAGGCCATAGAGTGAGAGCCAGGACCGGAGCGCCCTCGGAAGATTTGTGGTGAGGAATAGAAACAGTAGAGTCGGGTAGAGTCGTTGGTGTATTTCGTTGTGTCTGCAGCCCTGTAACATAAGGACATAGTCGTTTAAAATATTTCATTTTGTATATATTCTATGCTAGTTATATTTTTACAATTACTGCTGCCCTGTCTGGCAAAGTTATTAGTTGTGTTCAGCCCTGTAAGAGAAAGGACGTAGTCATTTAGTAGAGACTTCATTGGTTTCTCGTGGCCTATCTTAGTGGTCACCCATCCAAGTGATGGCCACGCTAGTAGCTCCTAAATTGGCCCCCCGGGGACCTTACGAGGCTGAGTGCACCCCGGGCCAGGTCTCCCAGCGGGGGAAAAATCCCCACGCCGGTGCTGGGAATGGAACCCAGGAGACGACCTGCTGGCGTTCCTTCTTTTATACTGTGGTTGCCAAGTACCGCCCTCCTGTGTTGCCATTGGGTGTCGTTCGGCCAAAAAAAGAAAAAAAAAAAAAAAAAAAAGCACAAGACGCAGTCAGCCCTGAAGAAGCCACATCATGAGATGGGTGAAACGTTGGCAGATTTTAGCCTCAAGACGCGGTCTACACCGGAAACACTGGACCAAGATAATTTTAATATTGGCCGTGGAAGTTTACGAAAACTTGTAAACAAGAAATAGACAAAAACTTACTGCACAAAAAAAATGCAGATCTCGTTAAAATACACAATTTATGTCATATACATTTTTTCGTGAAGTTTGCCGTTTTTGAGACATACCTTGTTAATAGTTTCAATTGTAAAGCACTTATAGTTTTCTCAGACAGGAAGTGTCTGGCTTTTTTTTTTTTTTTTTTTTTTTTTTTTTTTCATTTATATTAGAAACAACTCGTCTGTCGGTTGTTTGTTGGGTTTAAATTGTTTTATTTTCCTAAACACATACACACACAGTCACTCTCACATACACACTTCCAGACTCTATAGGGGATAGGGAATAACTGTGGCTAAAGAAAAATTCCCCGCCCCAGCCGGGAATCGAACCCGGGACCTCCAGGTGAGAAGTCAGCTCGCTGACCATTCGACGGAGGCGTTTTTTTTTACTTTCTCTACACGCAGTATGTACATAGTGCGTGTAGAGAAAGTATTGCACTCGATACCGAGATTTCACCGGAAATATATGTTTTAGGGTCCCCTGTATCCAAAAAAAGTATTTTCAGAAAAAGGTCCGTGTGTCTGTGAACACGATAACTCAAAAACGAAAAGTCGGTAAAATACCAAACTTGGTATTTAAGTTTAGTATCTTCCAGGGCTGCGACACGAAGATTTTGAGAAAAATCCTCCCACCCCAAACTACCCTTTACATGGAACTTTTTTCAAAAACTTTGATTTTCTAAAAAACGGGTCTAACGATTTTGATTAAAATATCATATATTAAAGATATTTACCCGACAAATAAAATGTATATTTTTAATTTTCTGGGAATAGGATCTGAAGACTACTTTATTCTGAGTGAATTTTCCGGAATGTTGTATAACTGCTAAAGCGTAAGAGATAGACAATAACTTACCACACAAAAAATGTAGAGCACATTAAAGCATACAATTTATGTTGTAAACATTTTTTTCTTGGAGTTGATCGTTTTTGAGATATTTCTTGTTTTTGTTTTCAGGGTCGAAAATCTTAACTTTTCTCATACAGGAATTTGTCAACTCATGTCCATACAAACAAAGGAACTTCAGTTACATAGGAACCAGTTTTTGATTATCGCTTTAACCTATGGTACTTCCTTATTTCCTTTCTACTTACAAGGAAGAAGGTAATAAAGACTATTTCTGCTAATTTTTCTAGATTAGCATGAAGTAAATAGAAGCATAAGCTTTTTAAGAATAATTTGTTGAAGGGATATAGAGAAAGTCATGTGAATGGTACACATCAGGTTTTTTGTAAGCTGAATGGAAATAAGGTGATAGTGAAATATTTTAAAAGCTAGTTGCCATGTTTCTTTTAGAATGTTTAACGCTGCTTTTACTACTTGTGGCACCGCAGGCGATGACTGGTGATATATGAAATGAAAATTGAGCCCCGGAGGAACCCGGAGATCCGGAGAAAACCCGCCCCTGCGCCGCTTTGTCCACCACAAATCTCACATGCGGTTGCTTGAGATCGAACCCGAGCTGTCTAGGTGTATCACATGGTTAAAATCCGTTTTTATGCAAATGACAATCGCATAGCGACAGCTTTTAAAACATTTGACTATCGATTTAGCCTAGTGTATTCCCTTATTTTCTTCCTACTTATAAGGAACTAAGTAATAAGAATATTGTGCTGAACACCTCGATTAGCAAGGTGCAGAAAGAAGAATAATCTTATGTAAGAAGTTTGTGGAACGGCTAGAGAAAGTCATGTGAGTGTAACACATGAGATTTTTTTGCAAAACCGTTTATGCATATTTTACGAGTTTTTAGTGCATATTTTGACATTTGTTTTTGCATACAAATCCGGGCTCTGGTAACTACAATATAGGCAGGCGGTTTGTAAATGACAAGCAAGAGTTGTGTATCTGCCAGAACAGGAATTATTAAACTGTATAGATATTGTTGCATTTGTGGACTTTTTACGAAGCTATCTGCAAGCGGATCACGTGCGGTAGCTAAGAAACTCTTGTGCGTGTGGTTCCACTTCCAGTTGCGTCACCATTTTCATTATGTAATTAAATGGTTAAATATTCTGCCCTCTAGGTGCGTCCACCAGATAAACAAGTCTAACCCAGCAATAAGAGGAAGCAAAGGCGCGTACACCAGTCAAGATTCATTCATCCTGGTGGTTTGGTATAGTGATGCATGATACGACAGTCGAAATAGAGATTTAACCGGAAGTACACGTTTTGAGGCCCCTGAATCAAAAATATGTTTACTTGCTCCGCTTCGTACCTACATAGAACATATAAATTATCGTCTCCTGCAAATGTAACTTCTGGTGTGCCCCAGGGAAGCGTGATCGGGCCGTTGCTTTTCTTAGCATATATAAATGATTTACGGGAAGGGATAACATCTCAGATTCGCCTATTTGCAGACGATTGTATAATATACAGAAATATTAGCGGTAAATGTGACATAATACATCTACAAGAAGATTTAAACAAAATTGAACTCTGGGCAAAATATAATAAAATGGAGATAAATCCAAACAAATGTAAAACAATTATGTTTTCAAGGGCAAGAATAGCAGAAAACTAATATATAAATTTGACAATACGAAAATACTTGGGGATAATGCTAAATCAAATATTGGAGTGGGGGGAACATGTAAACTCGATCAGTTGGAAGGCTGGAAAGCATTGCATTTCGTAATGAGGATCTTAAAACGCAGCAATGGAAAGTCGCGAAATTTGGCATACACTTCTTTAGTTCGACCGATATTAGAATATAGATCTGCATGCTGGGATCCGTATCGGGTGGGGCAAAACCTGGCACTAGAGAGAGTTCAAAAAAGAGCAGCTAAATTTGTAGACAGAAGTAAACGATTCGAAAATCATACCAGCACTGCTACTTCCTGGGAAACACTAGAAAAACGTAGGAGACGAGCAAGGCTATGTGTAAGTTTTAGAGCCTATAAGGGGGAACCTGCAAGGAAAGACATATCCAAACGATTATTAAAGCCATTATACTGTGGGAGGAATGATCACTCGGAAAAAATAAGAAATAGGGAACAGAAAACAGACATAGGTAAATTTTCCTTCGCAAATAGAACAATAAACGAATGGAACAAAATACCTGCAGATTTACTGGAGACTTTGTCTCAAAGTGTAAATATTTTTAAAAAGAGACTAAAGAAGAGTGATTTGTAGTCAGGATAGTAAATAAAATATTGCGTTATTATTAATGTTGTTACAATTATGTATATATTAGTATGTTATGATGTCATTGGCATTTTAACAGGGTATTACCCACATTATTGTTATTTAATTCAAATGTATTGTACATTGTATTGTTACATTGACAGCGTTGCCACCGGGCCACGCCCTAAGCAGTGAAATAAAGTATCTATCTATCTATAAATAGAGAGGTACAGCACTCCACCCTAAAACTGGGCACAGAGATTTCTCGGGTAATACACGTTTTAGGGTGTACCATATAATATATACATATATCTGTATGTGTCCGTGTATCCGTGAACATAACTCTAATTCGAAAAGTCGGTTGATTACCAAACTTGGTAATTAAGTTTAGTATCTCGGAAGGATATACCACGAATATTTTCAGAAAAATCTCCCCACCCCGAACTACTCTTTCCACGGACAATTTTTCGTATTTTCCATTTTGTAAAAGATGGCTAACAATTTTGATTAAAATATCATATATTAAAACATTTACGTAAAAAATAAAATTAATATCTTGATTTTCCTTGGGAACAGCCCCTAAAGTCCTCTTCGTTCTGAAAGACTTTTACGTAACTGAATAACCGAAAGAGATGGTGTACAAAACTTAATACACAAACACAATTTATAGCTTTTACATTTTTGTTGTAGTGTTAACCTTTTCCGAGATATTCCTTGTTTTTAGTTTCAATTGTAAAGCACCTACCTTATACTTTTCGCAGACAGGAAGTGTCCGTGTTTCTTTTGTTCTACTCCTGGTCAAGCAAAGAAGCGATTTGCAACGACAATCGCATAAGGACAGCTTTTAAAACATTTGACTATCACTTTAGCCTAGTGTATTCCTTTAGTTCCCTTCTACTTATAAGGAACTAAGTAATAAGAAGATTCTAAACCCGTCTGGGTAGTGTGGTGATAGCGTGTCCGCCTCACATTCAAAGGGTCGTGAGTTCGAATCTCGTTTAGGGTGAGTTACCCGGATAAAGGGGTTTTTCGGGGTTTTCCCTTATCCTGAGAAGACGAATGTCGAGAGATCATTTGAGCATCATTTCACCAATTTCATTCATCGTCCGATAAGACCAACCAGTTTAAAAGAAGCAAAACTACAAACAAACAAAAAATAAATAAATAAATATGTATATGTATGTATATATATATTATTCTGCTAATGTTTATCTCGATTAGAGTAATGTAGAAAGAAGGATAATATTTTTTTAAGAACTTTGTTTGCAGAGCAGCTAGAGAAAGTCATGTGATTATAACAAATCAGATTTTTATTAGCAGTAAAATTAGCAATGTCGCCAACATATGAACAATTAACTTTACAATGTTACCACATCCTATGCATGTAGCCAAGATATGACAATATGAATTGCATGTTGGGTCTTAAAATTCTGTTTAACGGTACAGATTAGCGTAAATTTAACTCTTAGGCAATATCATACAACTTAAGAATAAGTTTATTCTGTAATTTAGACTTTTAGTATGGGATTATATTCTTACTCGCATTACTACTGCTGTGTACTGGCCACGTGGATCCGTTTTGGCGCGGATCAATCTAAGAGTGAATAGAATGCAGTTTGTCAATCCAGGAATATCATAAAGGCGGAGAATTTCCGAATTACAGTGAAAACATTTTAATGACAGTGCAGCTGTGTGTGACGTAGTGGATCGGTATTGCGTGTTGGGCGACTTGCTCCCGGCTACAACAGTTTGCGGTGTTCGATTTCGGCGGTTACGTGCAGTTGATGACCTCGGTAAACCATACAAATACATTGTATGCCACTCGGGTTATCATTTGGACTTCAAGCTTTAAAACCTGTTACAACTAGATAAACTAAACGTTTTTACTTTCTCTATACGTGCTATGTACATAGTGAAGGTATTGCACTCCACCAAAAAATTCGATACCGAGATTACACTGGAAATATATGTTTTAGGGTCCCCTGTGTACAAAAAAAGTATTTTCAGTAAAAAGGTCCGTGTGTGTGTCCGTGTGTCTGTGAACACGATAACTCAAAAACGAAAAGTCAGTAAAATACTAAACTTGGTATTTAAGTTTAGTATCTTCCAGGGATGCGACTCGAAGATTTTGAGAAAAATTCCCCCACCCCCAATTACCCTTTACATGGAACTATTTTCGAAAATTTTGATTTTCTAAAAAATGGCTCTAATGATTTTGATTAACATATCGTGTATTAAAGATATGTACCTGAAAAATAAAATGTATATTTTGAATTTTCTGGGGATAGCCTCTAAAGACTACTTTATTCTGGATGATTTTTTTCATAACTACTAAACCGTAAGAGATGGACAAAAATTTAACCCACAAAAAATGTAGAGCACGTTAAAACACACAATTTATGTTATATACATTTTTTTCGTGGAGTTGATTGTTTTTTTTTTTTTAGATATTCCTTGATTTTGGTTTCAGCTTAATAAACTTATACTTTTCTCATCAGGGAATTTGTCAACTCCTGTCCATACAAAGGAACTTCAGTCACATAGCAACCAGCTTTTGACTATCACTTTAACCTATGGTACTCCCTTATTTCGCTTCTACTTAAAAGGAAACAAGTAATAAAACTATTTCTGGTAATTTTTGCTGCATTAGCATGAAGTAAATAATAAGATATGTTTTTAACAAGAATTTGTTGCAGAAAAGTAGAGAAAGTCATGTGAATGGAAAATATAATATTTTTTAAATGCTTTCCTAGATAATCCAAACAGATTTTTACTATATTCGGAAGTTTTGTAGTGTTTAATAACACTAAATATCCAAATTTGTGTATGTGTTTTGCAATGTTACAATTCCCACCTGTGGAAAAACACAGGTGGGATTTGTAACTACGAGCAGATCCTGTATCTGTGATCCTGCGCGACAGATTCACTTTCCTCGCTACTTACTTTCACACGCACGCTGGTTGTGTGGACGGGTTAAGCATTTGAATTGCAGCACCGTTTCCACACTAGCATGTACCTTTTACATTAAGAAGAGATAGAGGGATATATAAAATATAAATGGAAATAAACAATACAAATTAAATATAATAACAATATGTATAGTGCACTTTCAAAAAGTGAATTAAAAAGGATTTATTTATAAAATCAAATCTATTATAAATGCTGTACTATTTAAAAAAAATCTGATGTGTTCAATTCACTAACTTTCTCTACATCTCTGCAACAATTTATTGTTAAAAACCTTATGCTTCTATATACTTTATGCTAATTGAGAAAAGATTAACAGAAATAGTCTTATTACTTGCTTCCTTGTAAGTAACAGCGAAATAAGGGAGTACCATAGGTTAAAGTGATAGTTAAAAGCTAGTAGGAGTTTACAAATAACCGTGTGGGAAAAGTAAGTTATTTTAAAGCTGAAAACAATAACAAAGAATATCACTACGACCCACTCCACTCAAAAAAAAAAAAATATATATATATATATATATATACAACACAATTTGTGTGTTTTAACAAGCTGTACATTTTCTGTTAAGTAGGTTTTTGTCTATCTCTTACAGTTTGCCAGTTATACAAAATTCCGTAAAATTCATCCGGAATAAAGTCGTCTTCAGAGGCTATTCCCAGAACATTTAAGAAACACATTTTAGTCAGGCAAATATCCTTAATATACGTTATTTTAATCAAAATCGTTAGAGCCATTTTTGAAAAAGTCAAATTATTCGAAAATTCTTCCATGTAAAGGGTTATTGAGGATGGGGGGATTTTTTTGAAAACCTTCGTGTCGCATCCTTGGAAGATACTGAACTTAAATACCAAATTTGGTATTTAACGGACTTTATGTTTTAGCTATGCTGCTCACAGACACACACACACGCGCGCGCGCGCGCACACACACACAGATGCCGCGCCGTGGACGAGTGTTTAGACCACTCGCCTCTCACCTAGGCGGCGGGGTTCGATCCCAAGCGACCGCATGTGAGATTTATGGTGAACAAAGCGGCGCTGGGGCGGGTTTTCTCCGGGTACTCCGGTTTCCCCCGACATCGCATTCCACCGGTGCTCCATCATTCATGTATCATCAGTGTCTCCGCGTGGTGCCATAAGTGGTTAAAGCGGACGTTAAATACTACCAAAAAAGAAACTCACACACACCTTTTTCCAAAAATTTGTTGTTTTTTTTGATTCAGGGGGACCCAAAACATGTATTTCTGGTGAAATCTCGGTATCGAATTTTTTGGTGCATTACAATACCTTCTCTATACACTAAGTACATAGTACGTGTAGAGAAAGTAAAAAATATTTATAATACGTTATAAGGTAAAATTATGAGTAAATGAACATAACAATACATAGCAAATCATAAATAGATATATTACTTTCTCTAGCCCATACGTACAATATAGAAGACTTTGCATTTGACCCAAAAATTTGATGTGAAGATTTCACCAAAAATACATGTTTTGAGACCCCGTGAAAAAAATTAAAATCTTGTCTGTATGTGTGTTGCTGTCTGTGTGGGCAGCAGAGCTCAAAAACGAAAAGTATGTTAAATACCAAGTATTTTATATCAAAAATGTCAATTAACAGTTTTGATTAAAAATGCTGTATATTAAAGATTTTTACATGGTAAATAAAGTGTGTATCTTGAATTTTCTGGGACTGACCTCTTTATTCTGGTTAACTTTTACATAACTGGTAAACCGTAAGAGATAGTCAAAAACTAAAGGTAGGTCTCGTTAAAGCACACAATTTATGCCATGTAGATTTTTACTTTCTCTATACGTACTATGTGCATAGTGTATAGAGAAGGTATTGCACTCCACCAAAAAATTCCATACCGAGGTTTCACCGGAAATATATGTTTTAGGGTTCCCTGTATCCAAAAAAAGTATTTTCAGAAAAAGGTCCGTGTGTGTGTCCGTGTCCGTCAACAGGATAACTCAAAAACGAAAAGTTGGTAAAATACCAAACTTGGTATTTAAGTTTAATATCTTCCAGGGATGCGACACGAAGTTTTTGAGAAAAATCACCCCAATCCCAACTACCCTTTACATGGAACTTTTTTCGAAAATTTTGATTTTCTTAAAAATGGCTCTTAACGATGTTGATTAAAATATCATATATTAAAGATATTTACCTAACAAATATATATCTTGAATTTTCTGGGGATAGCCCCCTGAAGATTACTTTATTCTGGACGAATTTTACGGAATTTTGCATAACTGCTAAACCGTAAAACTTAGATAAAAACTTACTACACAAGAAATGTTGAGCACGTTAAAACACATAATTTATAGTATATACATTTTTTTCGTGGAGGTGATAGTTTTTGAGATGTTCATTGTTTTTGGTTTCAGCTATGAAAAACTTAGTTTTCTCATATAGGAATTTGTCAACACCTGTCCATATAAACAAAAGAACTTCAGTCATATAGCAACCAGCATTTGACTATTACTTTAACCTATGCTACTCCCTTATTTCGCTTACAAGGAAACAAGTAATAAGACTATTTCTGCTAATTTGTTCTCGAGTAGCATGAAGTAAATAGAGGCATAAGCTTTTTAACAATAATTTGTTGCAGAGATGTAGAGAAAGTCATGTGAATGGTATACATCAGATTTTTTTCCGTGCAGTTGATAATTTCCGAGATATTTCTTGTTATTGGTTTGAGTTTTCAAATAAACATTCCTCATAAGGGGATTTGTCAACTCCTGGCCATTCAAAGAAAGAATTTCAATTACATAGCAAACAGCTTTTAAAATATTTGGTTGTCGCTTTAGCCTGTTGTACTCCCTTATTTCTCTTCTATTCATAAGGAGGTAATTAATACGAATGTTTTTGATATCTTCAATTTATCTTGATTAGCACAAAGTAGAGAGAAGAATCACCTTTTGTAAGAATAGCTAGAGAAAGTCATGTGAATGGAACACATCAGATTTTTGAGTTAATACTGTACACGCAAAACACAACACACAGGACCTTTTTATAAACATGTATTTTTTTAAAGTATATATTATGGTGACCATAAAACTTGTATTTCCAGTAGAGTTTCGTTATTGAATTTTTGGGTGGAATTCAACACCTTTACCTACTATGTGCGTACAAAGTGATCATAAAACCACATATTTTAAGTTATATTGGAAGCACTACTTGAACAGAATGCCAATATTGGAGATTTGTATCTGCTTGAAGGTTGCGTTCGAATGTTGTGTACAATGCAGTTAGTTCCTCTCCGTTCCAAGCAATATGTGTATCCGCATTGCATGCAAATGCTTCTGTTGCATGTCTGTGACATCGATCCTGAGGCCTAGAACTTGAAACTTGCTGCTAATTGATTTGGTTTTAACCTCAATATACAGCAAGACCACTTTCATAATAATTTGAATGTGTAACTTTTGGCATGTAGAGTGTGACACTTCCTTTGGCAGATGTTTGATTACTTTACCTACCCAGAGAAAATATTGCATTCCACCAAAAATTGGATACTGAGATTCACAAATATATGTATATATATATATATATATATATATATATATATATATAAAGTTGTGTGTGTCTGTCTGTGTGCAGTTAATTATTAGCTTGTCTCATAAGTAATGTCCGGTGTTTTACTTTCTCTATACGTACTACGTACATAGTGTATAGAGAAGGTATTGCACTCCACCAAAAAATTCGATACCGAGATTTCACCGGAAATATATGTTTTAGGGTCCCCTGTATCCAAAAAAAGTATTTTCAGAAAAGGTCCGTGTGTGTGTGTGTGTGTCCGTGTGTCTAAACACGATAACTCAAAAACGAAAAGTCGGTAAAATACCAAACTTGGTATTTAAGTTTAGTATCTTTCAGGGATGCGACACGAAGATTTTGAAAAAAAAATCCCCCCACCCCAAACTACCCTTTACATGGAACTTTTTTCGAAAATTTTGATTTTCTAAAAAATGGCTTTAACGATTTTGATTAAAATATCATATATTAAAGGTATTTACCTGACAAATAAAATGTATATTTTCAATTTTCTGGGAATAGCCTCTGAAGACTGCTTTATTCTGGATGAATTTTGCATAACTACTAAACCGTAAGAGATGCACAAAAACTTAACACACAAAAAAATAGAGTAGATTAAAACACACAATTTATGTTATATACATTTTTTTCGTGGAGTTGATCGTTGTTGAAATATTCCTTTTTCTTGGTTTCAGCTTTGAAAAATTTGTCAACTCCTGTCCATACAAACAAAAGAACATCAGTCACATAGCAACCAGCTTTTGGCTTTCATTTTAACTAATAGTACTCCCTTATTTCGCTTCTACTTACAATAAAGCAAGAAATAAGACTATTTCTGCTAATTTTTCTCGATTAGCATGAAATAAATAAAAGATAAGCTTACTAGCAATAATTTGTTGCAGAGATGTAGAGAAAGTCATGTGAATGGAACACATCAGATTTTTTGATTTTGGTGTTTTGAAAATTTTTTGAGTTTCTTTGGTTTGGCAATGATATTTACAGGATGCCATGGTTAGTGTTGCGTGCATTGCGAGCATATATCAGTCTTCAGCTGTTAATAAACAATCACAAAATGGAGACAACAAAGTTTGACCTTAGAGTCCTTCTAAAGCACTACATGAAACAAGATTATAAATCCGTTGCCGCAGCTCGAAGAATATGTGAAAGGGAAGGAGAAGGTGTCGTTAGTGAGCGTGTGGCACAACGATGCTCCCAACGTTTCAACAATGGAGACAAAACATTAAAGATTTACCACGTTGTGGGAGACGTAAAGTTTGGAATACGCGCCAAGTTTTGCGAGAAAACCCGCAAAAAAGTACCCGTAGGCTTTCAGAAGAAATTGGTGCATCAAACGATACCACACATCGCCACATTAAGACACTTGGAAAACCATACAAAAGCTGTAGATCTGTACCTCATGAACTGACACCTCAACAGGCTCAACGTTGAGTGGATATCTGTCATCCGCTTATCCGTAATCCCATGGATGTTAGATTTGTCAGGAAGATTGTCACTTGTGATGAAAAATGGGTATATTACCAAAACCCTGATGCCTCGAAACAGTGGCTTGATCACCGTCAATCTGCCAAAGTCATCGGTTCGGTCCCAAAGTAATGTATGTCTGGTGGAATTTTGAAGGGTGATTCACTGGGAGTTTTTTCCAAACGGACGAGCGATTGATGCGGATCTTTATTCTCAACAACTGGAACGAGTTCATGATATTTTGAGACGGAGATACCCAGCATAACTGAAATAGAGTTCTATTGCAACATGACAATGCAAGACCCCATACTGCACGGACAACCCTGGAAAAAAATTAGGAATTGGGAGGAATCGAACTGCTACCACACCCAGTAAACAGCCTTGATCTCGCGCCATCAGATTATCTTCTTTTTCGATCCATGGCCCATTTTCTACGTGGAAGAAACTTTGACAGCATTGAAGCATTGCAAGTGGGTCTCGTCGAATTCTTGCATCAAAAACCAGAGACTGGTACCATCGTGGGATAATAAACCTCGCAGAAAGATGGCTCAAGACCATAGAATCTAATGGTCTGTACTTTGAAGATTAGTTAATTGCTTGTCAGAATACATTTCAAATAATTGTTTTTCTTAAAAAACAACATTACTTATGAGAGAGTATCTATATTTCCTGCAGATCCTATACCCTCTCAGGATAATTAAAAAGCTGCGCAGAGCGTTGTGAGCGCCACAATTGCCGATTACATCACTCTCCGTTCTCCCGCATGTCCATGTGTCATACACGCATGCGCATTGCGAGGTTTTACCAATGGTGGGAGAGAGGGCATTGCAAGCGGCAGTGAGTGACCAAATCATAGTGTACTATATTATTGCAAGAGTATAAAACTGAGAACTATTAACAGAACTGTCTGATCTTCAACACCTAAGTTTTCCTCTGTTAAGGGCCGGTTATACGAACTCGGAATAAATCCTGGAATAGTTATTCCTCGAGTACACTATTAACGGTATAAATGTGGCGCCGGGTTGTACGATGCAATTTTATTCCTTTGATATCTATTCCACTGTTTGTGGATTTAAAACTAATGTTGGCTATATTGCGAGTCATTCATGGCCAACTTGATGCGTAATTACTGCTTTATTTTGCTGAAAAATTTCATTGTTTTCACAATCAGCTGTTCCTAAACTAGGTATTATTTCTTATTTTAACTACTACGGCACTATGAAATAATTATGAATGTTCACAAGCGTGTTTGGATGTAGAATTGCTATACACTTTACAAAACAAACACATATGTATACTGTGACTTCTTGCGACGTACGGGAATGAAACCTTATAGTATGTGCAAAGTTGCATCTTGTGCTGATATATGACATCTTTCCGTTTCTATACTCAAAACAGCTAACGTACTTAGCCTGATTTATGCATTTTATTCATTAAAATACTTAGTAAGCGAATTTTGAAAATTACATTTTAGTGTTGCCAATGCCACTATCAACTTAAGATATGCATAATTGAATCGTTGCACTAAGACAAAAACAATTTGCTATACAGGTATTATTAACCAACAGAAATATTAGTAGTTATGTCGAATAGTACATTAAACCGTTCCCATTACAGTTCGCACTTTGCTGTTGGCAATATTTAATACAGCCGCTAGAAATTGTCAACCAAACCAATAAAACCGAGAACATTATATTTTACGGAAGGTATTCTCTATTCAATCTAAATTGTCTCATGTATTAAACCCACAGCACATAATACGAAAACTCTGATGTGTACCATTCACATGACTTTCTCCATATCCCTGCAACAAATAATTCTTAAAAAGCTTATACTTCTATTCACTTTATGCTAATCAGAAAAAATTAGCAGAAATAGTCTTATTACTCGCATCCTTGTAAGTAGAAGCGAAATAAGGGACAACCATAGGTTAAAGTGATAGTCAAAAGCTGGTTGCTATGTCAATGAAGTTCCTTTGTTTATATGGATAGGAGTTGACAAGTTCCAGTATGAGAAAAGTATACGTTTTTCATAGCAGAAACCAAAAATAAGGAATGTCACAAAAACGACGAACTCCACGAAAAAAATGTATATAATATAAATTGTGTGTTTTAATGTGCTCTACATTTTTTGTGTAGTAAGTTTTAGTCCATCTCTTACAGTTTAGCAGTTATTAAAAATTTAGTAAAATTCATCCAGAATAAACTACTCTTCAGAGGCTATTCCCAGAAAATTCAAGATATACATTTCATTTTTCAGGTAAATATGTTTAATATACGAAATTTTAACCAAAATCGTTAAGAGCCATTTTTGAGAAAATCAAACTTTTCGAAAAAAATTCCATGTAAAGGGTAGTTGGGGGTGGGGGGATTTTTGTCAAAATCTTCGTGTCGCATCCCTGGAAGATACTAAACTTAAATACCAAGTTTGGTATTTTACCGACTTTTCGTTTTTGAGTTATCGTGTTCACAGACACACGGACACACACTCGCGCGCGCACACACACACATACACACACACACACACACGGACCTTTTTGGGAAAATGCTTTTTTTGGATATTGAGGACCCTTAAACATATATTTCCGGTGAAATCTCGGTATCGAATTTTTGGTGGAGTGCAATACTTTCTCTATACACTATGTACATAGTGCGTATGGAGAAAGTAAAAAGTATGAATTTATTGTAAAATAATATATTTAGATTTACGAGCTCTGAAGGCATCTTTTAATCTGGGCATCTCCTCCCTACCTCACAAAGCTTGTGTTATCGTTTTTAAACTTGCACATAACCTCCAAAATCTGAATACAGTACAGAATGTCGTTAACATTAACACTTGTGGCTATCTTACGTTTTAGAAGTAATCTATCCTTTGTATTTGGTCAATAAAACGTAACCTCACTCTTTACAACACTGTGCACTGTGCTGGTGAATTGCTTCACTACACTATTTTAAGTTTATCTTGGGTTGGGTTAAATTTAATTGTTTCCATAACAATAGAGGTATTTTGATGATAATATTGTAGGTAGATTTTACTGTTTTATAAATGAAACTTTATTTTAACTATCTTCTTGTCATATTTAGCTTGTAACCACAAACTTGTCTCTGTGATATCCTTTCTCAACTTGAATCTCATTATAGCCGTGTATATTTATCGGACTATCTCTATAACATATTGTGTTTAGGTATAATATGTCCTTAAAATATTTAAAGAAATTAATCATTTATATCGGTCAAATATGGGTCAAAATTATGCCGCGTACCCAAGCGACCAAATTCCTTTTTATACTCTATTCTCGGAATATCGGCTTATCCCCGCAAGGAATCACGGAATAAGTTATTCCATGTTTACTCCCTTGATAGTCTCTATTCCGTTGTCGTACAACACAATTTAGCACATAACCATGGAATAACGTCTAACAGAGCTTTATTCCTGGCCCTAAGTCCTTTAGAGGACAGGCTAGGGCGATTGTATATAATGTTGCCCTTACTTGCGAAAACAAGTGCTTGTTCTCATCCTACATTCAGCCATGCACGCGCGTATTGTATCAGTGATTTAGCGGTGATGGCAAACTCTCTCTCAATCCCCACCTCTCCTGCCAACTAAAGCGGGAACAGGGGAAGCAGTTGAATGCGTGATTTGTGAAATATCGTAATATTTTACTTTCTCTGCATGAACTATGCACATAGTGTATAGAGTAGGCATTGTAATGCACCCAAAAATTCCATACCGAGATTTCACCGAAAATACCTGTTTTTGGTCCCCCTAAAAAAAAGAAGCATTTTTAGAAAAAGATCCGTGTGTGTCTGTGTACAGCAGAGCTCAAAAACGAAAAAACCGTTAAATACCAAAGTTGAAATTTAGGTTTGGTAGCTTCAAAGGATGCGACACGAAGATTTACAACTACAAAAAATCCCCACCTCAAAGTACCCTTTACATGGAAAAAGTTTTGAAAATTTTTACGTTCTCAAAAATGGCTCTAAAGATTTTGATTAAAATATCGTATATTAAGTATATTTACCTGATAAATAAAATAGATATCTTGAATTTTCTGGGAATAGCCTATGAAGATCTCTTTATTCCGGATGAATTTTGCCGAATTTTGTTTTACTGTTAAACCGTAAGAGATAGACAAAAACTTACTTCACAAAAAATATAGATGTGGACAAAACACACAATATATTTCCTTTACGGTTTTGTTATTGGTTTTAGTTGTAAAGTACTTATTTTATGTGACAGGATGTGTCCGTTTTTCTTTTGTTCAACTCTTGGACAAGCAAAGAAACGATTTGCAATGACAATCGCATAGCGATAGCTTTTAAAACATTTGACTCTCACTTTAACCTAGTGCATTCCCTTAGTTCCCTTCTACTTATAAGGAACTAAATAATAAGAACATTCTGTAGAGCAGCTAAAGAAAGTCATGTGAGTGTAAAACATCAGATACATTTTTACTTTCTCTACACGCACTATGTACATAGTGTATACAGAAGGTATTGTACTCTACCAAAAAGTTCGATACCGAGATTTCACCGGAAGTATATGCTTTAGGGTCCCCTGTATCCAAAAAAAGTATTTCCACAAAAAATGCCGTGTGGTGTGTGTGTCCGTGAACACGATAACTCGAAAACGAAAAGTCGCTAAAATACCACACTTGGTATTTAAGTTTAGTATCTTCCAGGGATGCGACACGAAGATTTTCAAGAAAATCCCCCCACCCCAAACTGCCGTTTACATGGAAAAAAATTGGAAAATTTTGATTTTCTTAAAAATGACTAACGATTTTTATTAAAATATCGTATATTAAAGATCGTTACCTGACAAAGTATATCTTGAATTTTCTAGGAATAGCCTCTGAAGACTACTTTATTCTGGATGAATTTTACGGAATTGTGCATAACCGCTAAACCGTAAGAGCTGGACAAAAACTTACTACACAAAAATGTAGAGCACATTAAAACACAGAATTTATGTTTCATACATTTTTTTCTTGGAGCTGATCGTTTTTGATACATTCCTTGTTATTAGTTTCAGATTTAAAATACTTATGCTTTTGTCATATGGGAATTTGCCAACTCATGTCCATACAAACAAGGGAACTTCAGTCACATAGCAACCAGCTTTTGACTTATGGTACTCCCTTATTTCGCTTCTACTTACAAGGAAGCAAGTAATAAGACTATTTCTGCTATTTTTTTCGCGATTAGCATGAAATAAAAAGAGGCATAAGCTTTTTGACAATTTGTTGCAGAGATGTAGAGAAAGTAATGTGAATGGAACACATCAGTTTTTTTTTTTTTTACTTTAAGGGTGACTAATTGGTAACCTCTGATATAAACTATCGATGTTTAAAATCAGTATCGATATCGAGTATCGAGAAATACGTATATCGTCACTAGCGCTTTTCTCTATTCTTAGTAATATTGGTATATTCGTTTTGAAGGCATTGGTGGCTGGAACAGAATGTGTAGCCAATAATCCACCCTCGCATTGGCGTGTCGACGATGTTACGTAAAACTGCCCTTGGGACGCCGACTACTCCGATATATGAGCTCATGTAGAACTGGTTTCCTACCAAGAGACCGAAACCCGAGATGTGCGTGATCCAGGGAGTGTCCTGCACCGGTGATAACAATTGAATCGGCAGTCGAAACAAGGCAATAACCATCACAAAATCGACATGCAGCTCCTCTTTTGTTTTTACTTTCTATAATACGCAGAGAAAACACTGCATTCCACTAAAGATCTGACGTGTTCCATTCATATAACCTTCTTTACTTATTCGGCAATCAAACTATTCTTATAAAATGTCCTTACCACTTCAAGCTAATCAAGATAAACATTACCACAAATAGTTTTATTACTTAGTTCCTTGTAAGTAGAAGGTAAATAAGGGAGTATTATAGGTTAAAGTGGTAGTCAAAAGCTGGTTGCTATGTGACTGAAGTTCCTTTGTTTGTATGGGCAGGAGTTTGACAAATTCCCGTATAGGAAAGGTTTAACTATTTTGAAACTGAAATCAATAACAAGGAATATCTGAAAAAAGGCTAACTCTACGAAAAAAAATGTATATGATATAAATTGTGTTTTATCGAGATTTACTTTTTTTGTTTAGTTTGTCGTTGTCTTATCTCTTACGATTTACAAGTTATACCAAGAATAACCTTTTACACAAATTGTTTTGCAAACTTAACTGTTTTCAAGATACTCCTTGTTATTGATTTGAGTTTTAAAATGCATATACTTTTCTGATATGGAAATTTGTCTAACTCCTGAACATAGAAATAAAGGAACTTCAGTGACAAATCAACCAGCTTTTGAGTATCACTTTAACCTATGGTACTCCCTTATTACGCTTCTACTTACAAGGAAGCAAGTAATAAGACACTTCCTCTAACGTTTATATCGATTATCATGGTGTAGATAGAAGAATACTCTTTCGTATTTATATTTTGTATATGGAACAGCTAGAGAAAGTTATTTGAATGGAGCACAGCTGCTATTTTCTGTACCTGTATACCTTGTACGAAGTAAAGAATTTAAAGTCTAAATGTCCCTTGACTGTAGATAAAAAAGTTGCTTCTATAAAAATCTGATGTGTTCCATTCACATGACTTTCTCTATATCTCTGCAACAAATTTTTGTTAAAAAGCTTATACTTCTATTTACTTCATGCTAATCGAGAAAAAATTAGCAGAAAATAGTCTTATTACTTGCTTCCTTGTAAGTAGAAGCGAAATAAGGAACTACCATAGGTTAAAGTGATAGTCAAAAGCTGGTTGCTATGCCACTGAAGTTCCTTTGTTTGTATGGACAGCAGTTGACAAATTCCTGTATGAGAAAAGTATGTTTTTCAAAGCAGAAACCAAAAAAAAAGAAATGTCTAAAAAACGATGAACTCCACGAAAAAAAATATATATATAGCATTAATTGTGTGTTTTAAAGTGCTCTACATTTTTTGTGTAGTAAGTTTTTGCCTATCTCTTATGGTTTAGCAGTTGTTCAAAACTCCGTAAAATTCATCCAGAATAAACCACTCTTCAAAGGTTATTTCCAGAAAATTCAAGATGTACATTTTATTTGTCAGGTAAATGTCTTTAATATACGATATTTTAATCAAAATCGTTAAGAGCTATTTTTGAGAAAATCGAAATTTTCGAAAAAAATTCCATGTAAAGGGTAGTTTGGGGTGGAGTGATGTTTCTCAAAATCTTCTTGTCGCATCCCTGGAAGATACTAAGCTTAAGTACCAAGTTTGGTATTTTAGTGACTTTTCGTTTTTGAGTTATCGTGTTCACCGACTCGCGGCCACACGGACCACACACACACACACACCTTTTTGTGAAAATGCTTTTTTTGGATATTGGGGACCCTAAAACATGTATTTCCGGTGAAATCTCGTTATCGAGTTTTTGGGTGGAGTGCAACACTATGTACATAGTAAGTGCAGAGAAAGTAAAAATCAAAAGTTTAAAAAATGTTTCCATGTAAAGGGTACTTGAGGCGGGGGGATTTTCTTAAAAAATTAAGTGTCGTATCCTTGGTAAATACTAAACATAAATAACAAGCTTTGTATTTAACGGTCTTTTAGTTTTAGAGCTATGCTGTCCACACACACACACACACACACACACACACACACACACACACACACACACACACACACATACCTTTCTCAAACGGGAACATGCAAACCGAACCGTGCCTCAATTGTTTCAGCCTGTAAAAGAAATGACTATCGCTTTAGCCTTCCTTCTATTTATAAGGAAGCAAGTAACAAGACCAATTCTACTAATTTTATCCCGATTAGCATGAAGTAGATAAAAACAATATTTTAAACAATAATTTGTTACAGAGATGCAGAGAAAATTATGTGAATGGGACAAATCAGATTTTTAGAAAAAAAAGTCCATGTGTGTGTCTGTGGACAGCATAGCTAAACAACGAACAGTTTGTTAAATACCAAACTTGGCTTACAAGGATACGTCACGGTTTTCAAAAAAATCTTCCCACCATAAACTATAAATGTTATTTTTCTCAAAAATAGCTCCAACGATTCCATATGCGTAACACATTAGATTTTTTAAAGGTATACACTTGAGTCTAGGCGGCTGAGATCAAACACAATGGCGAACTCTGGTGAATATCCAAAGGACCATTGCTGCAACAAGTTGAAGTATAGCCCCGGGCAGGGCCACTGTTTTACGTGTGCTACTTCACTATCCTCCAAGTATGAATGATTAAACAGCAGGAAAGGCGCTCTTGTTGATGTTTCATTTTAGTTTGTATGAGAAATGGGTCTAAAGACGTTCAACCTTGGCCTGCAGAGAAACATACAGGAAATGTTTCTGTCTTAAACAATGTTTCGCGATTTCTTTCTCTACAACCTAGTAGGTAGAGAAGGTATTGTATTTCACCCAAAAATTCCAGTCGAGATTTCAACGGAAATATGTTTTTAGAACCCAAAATCCGTGTAAAAAAATGTGATGTGTTCTATTTACATGGCTTTCTCTACATCTCTGTAACAAATTATTGTTAAAAAGCTTATGCTTCTATTTACTTCATGCTAATCGAGAAAAAAATAGCAGAAATAATCTTTTTACTTACTTCCTTGTAAGTAGGAGCGAAATAAGGGAGTACTATAGGTTAAAGTGACAGCCAAAAGCTGGTTACTATGTGACTGAAGCTCCTTTGTTTGTATGGACAGGAGTTGACAAATTCCTGAGTGAGAAAAGTATAATTTTTAAAGCTGAAACCAAATGAAGGAATATCTCGAAAACGATCAACTCCATGAAAAAATTGCATATAACATAAATTGTGTGTTTTAACGTGTTCTACATTTCTTGTCTGGTAAGTTTTTGTCCATCTTTTACGGTTTAGCAGTTATGCAAAATTCCGTAAAATTCGTCCAGAATAAAGTAGTCTTCAGAGGCTATTCCCAGAAAATTCAAGATATACATTTTATTTGTCAGGTAAATATCTTTAATATACGATATTTTAATCAAAATCGTTAGAACCATTTTTAAGAAAATAAAAATTTTCGAAAAATAGGGTAGTTTGAGGTGGGGGATTTTTCTCAAAAACTTCGTGTTGCATACCAAGTTTGGTATTTTACCGACTTTTCGTTTGTTCACAGATACACGGACAAACGCACGGACCTTTTTTAGGATACATGGGACTCTAAAACATATATTTCCGGTGAAATCTCGGTATCGAATTTTTGGGTGAAGTGCAATACCTTCTCTAAACACTATGTACATAGTACGTGTAGAGAAAGTAATAAGCTTTCTAACAATAATTTGTTGTAAGTCTTGCTCTGGCCATCTTGTCTCAGGTAATATGCCAACAGTTGCGAATCGTTTCTCATATGGCGTCGAGAAGTATGCAGCATCAGCACCTCTGGCCAGAACTTCCACAGAGAAGTTAAACAGCGAAAGGGGGCCGGCCGGGTTACTCTAGTCTGATGCTGGTCACGTGACGGAGGGAGAGAAAGTTGGCCGAGCGGTCATTGTTTAAGTCTGGCCATCGAGACGTACAACGAATTTGAAATTAAAAACAAGAATAAAACAAATAACCTGACCGGTTACATTAAATCCTTGGCTTGAGAATTCCATGGATGTATTTACGTACAGGACTTGTTTTGTTTAAGGGCCTCCTTTAATCATTCCAGCTCGGAAGTGAGCATCCATTGTTATATTGTGATGTTTCGTATCTAGGCAGCTATTAACCCACAAACAGTACAACGGCGGTTGTGGCATATTCTTCTCACGAACAATCAAATTAAGTTATCTGAATAGCCAGCGAATAAAAGCTGAAATTGCTAATCGTCTCACATAATACCGGTACAAAGGTGGAGGTTATTATGAAGTGTATTCAACAGTGTCGATTCGTGGTCAGTAATTTAGATACACCGCTCCCTTTGTCATCGTTTTTTACTTTCTCTATACTCACTATGTATTGCAATCCACCAAAAAATTCGATACCGAGATTTCACCGGAAATATATGTTTTAGGGTCCCCTGTATCCAAAAAAATTATTTTCAGAAAAAGGTCTGTGTGTGTGTGTGTCCGTGAACACGATAACTCAAAAACGAAAAGTCCGTAAAATACCAAACTTGGTATTTAAGTTTAGTATCTTCCAGGGATGCGACACGAAGATTTTGAGAAAAATCCCCCCACCCCAAACTACCCTTTACATGGAACTTTTTTCGAAAATTTTGATTTTCTAAAAAATGCTCTAACGATTTTGACTAAAATATCGTATGTTAAAGTTATTTACCTGACAAATAAAATGTATATTTTGAATTTTCTGGGAATAACCTCTGAAGACTACTTTATTCTGGATGCATTTTTCATAACTACTAAACCGTAAGAGATGGACAAAAACTTAACCCACAAAAAATGTAGAGCACGTTAAACCACACAATTTATGTTATATGCATTTTTTTCGTGGAGTTGATCGTTTTTGAGATATTCCTTTTTCTTGGTTTCAGCTTTGAAAAACTTATACTTTTCTCATACAGGAATTTGTCAACTCCTGTTAATACAAACAAAGGAACATCAGTCACATAGCAACCAGCTTTTGGCTATCACTTTAACTTATGGTACTGTCTTATTTCGCTTCTACTTACAATAAAGCAAGAAATAAGACCATTTCTGCTATTTTTTCTCGATTAGTATGAAATAAATAAAAGATAAGCTTAACAATAATAATTTACAGAGATATAGAGAAAGTCATGTGAATGGAACACATCAGATTTTTTAGTCTAGTCATTCCTCGTTATACGCGATCTCACTTTACATGTTTTCGCATAAAGCGATTTTTAAGAAAATCTAATGTGTTTCATTCACATGACTTCCTCTACGACACTGTAACAAATTATTGTTAAAAGGCATATTATTTTATCTACTTTATGATAATCAGGATAAATATTAGCATAAAATGTCTTAATTACTTGCTTCCATGTAAATAGAAGCAAAATATGGGAATAGTGTAGGCTAAATGCATAGTCAAATCATGTGCTTGAAATCCGTTTCTATGCAGTGCCAGGAGTTAACAACTTTCCGTGTGAGAAAAGTTTAGATATTTTAAATCTGAAACAAATAACAAGGAATACTTCAGAAACGGTCAAGTCTACAGAAAAAAAAGTATATGTCATAAAGTGTGTGTTTTAACGTGATGTGCATCTTTTTGAGTACTAAGTTTCTGTCTGTCTCTTGCGGTTTACAAGTTACGCAAAATCAGCAAAATTCATTCAGAGTAAAGAGGTCTTTAGAGACTATTCCCAGAAAATTCAAGATATACAATTTATTTGCAATATAAATATCTTTAATATACGAGGTTTTAATCAAAATCGTTAGCCATTTTTGAAAAAAAAAATCACATTTTTCCCAAGTAAAGGATAGTTTGTAGTGGGAGGATTTTTCTCAAAATCTTCGTGTCGCATCCTTGGAGGGTACCAAATTTAAATACCAAGTTTGGTATTTAACTGTGTTTTCGTTTGTGAGCTATGCTGTACACACACACGGATTTTTTTTCTGAAAATGCCTTTTTCGGTTTAAATGGGACCCAAAACATGTATTTCGGCGAAATCTCGGTATCGAATTTTTGGGTACAGTACCTTCTCTATACACTATGTACATGGTACGTGTGGAGAAAGTAAACTTTTACTCTCGCCTTAGCCTAGTGCGTTCCCTCACTTCTCTTCCTCCTCTAAGGAACGAAGTAAAGTTTACCATTCCTGGTAAAGTTTAGCTTGATTAGCATTATATAAACAAAGCATAATCTGTTGTAAGAATAGCTTGTGTGCGTAACAGCTAGAGAAAGTCATGTGAATGGAACACATCAGATTTTTTTTTTTTTTTTACAGAAATGAATCCGGTCTATAGCAAAAAATCTGATAGGTTACTCTCATATGACTTATTCTGGCTACTCTACAAACTTCTCACAAAAGATAATTCTACTTTCAACACCATGCTAATCGAGATAAACATTAGCAGAATTTTATTACTTAGTTCCTTATAAGTAGAATGGAACTATGCTAAAGTGATAGTCAAATCTTTTAAAATGCTGTCGTTATGCCATCGCCATTGTAAATAGCTTCTTTGCTTGGCCAGGGGTAGAACAATAGAAAAACGAACACTTCCTTCTGAGAAAAGTATAAGTACTTCACAATTGAAACTAATAACAAGGAATAGCTCGAAAACGGTAAGCTTCACGAAGAAAATGTATATGACATAACTTGTGTACTTTAACAAGATCTACATTTTTTGTATTGTAAGTTTTTGTCCATCTGTTACGGTTTACTAGTTAAGCCATATTAAGAACAATTTATCCAGAATAAACAGGAATTTAGAAGCTATTCCCAGAAAATTCAAGATACACATTTTATTTGTGATAGACATGACTTTAATATCTGGTATTTTAATCAAAATCGTTATAGCCATTTTTAAGAAAAACAAAATTTTCGAAAATTTTCAGTAGTTAGGGTGGGGGCATTTGCTTGAAAATCTTCGTGTCGAAACCTTGGAAGATACCAAACTTGAATAGCAAGTTTGGTATTTAACCGTCTTTTGGTTTTTGAGCTATGCTGTCTAGACACACACACACACACACACACACACGAACCTGCTTCTGAAAATGTTTTTTTTTGTTTTGGATTCAGGGGGTCCTAAAACATGTATTTTCGGTGAAATCTTGACATCACATTTTTGGATGGAATACAATACTTCTCTATCCCTAGGTACATTGAGCATACGGGGCTAGAGAAAGTAAAAATGAAAGGCACAACTTAGGTAAGGAAATTGAATCTTCACTCGACCAAGGTCACGTGCGTCAAATCAATGAAGTGAAATTCAATTCGTGCAGAAGTGTCACATTTTGTGTATATTTCACTGCTGGGCCCTCAAAGGTATATCATTAGGTCGACTAGGCCAACTTTCCAAGAAGCTTTCGATATTTGGCAGCCATGCAAGGCCAATTATGCACTTTCTCACATTCTCTTGCGCATAGCCGCAAATGTACGCGTGTGACTGTTGCGATACATTCCTCATGCTGGCATAAAAACTGCCATCTGGGTTCCATATAATGGTCCACCTTATGGGGGAAAAACGTTAAAGAAAACAAATCTTATGTGCCCCATTCACGTGACTTCCTCTACATCTCTGCAACAAATTATTGTTAGAAAGCTCATGTTTCTATTTACTTCATGCTAATCGAGAAAAACATTGCACAAATAGTCTTATTTCTTGCTTCCTTGTAAGTAGAAGCGAAATAAGGGAGTACCATAGCTTAAAGTGATAAGTCAAAAGCTGGTTGCTATGTGACTGATGTTCCTTTGTTTGTATGGACAGTAGTTGACAAATTCCTGTATGAGAAAAGTATAAGTTTTTTTTAAAGTTGAAACTAAAACAACGAATATCTAAAAAAAAAGACCAGTTCCACGGGAAAAATTTATACAACATAAATTGTGTGTTTTAACGTGCTGTACAGTTTTTGCGCAATAAGTTTTGTCCATCTCTTACGGTTTAGCAGTTGTGCAAAATTCCATAAAATTCATTCAGAATAAAGTAGTCTTCAGAGGCAATTCCCAGAAAATTCAAAATATACATTTTATTTGTCAGGTAAATAGCTTTAATGTATGATATTTCAATCAAAATCGTTAGCAATTTTGAGAAAATAAAAATTTTCGAAAAGGGTAGTTGGTAGTGGGGGGGATTTTATTGAAAATCTTCGTGTCGCATCCTTGAAAGATACCAAACTTAAATACAAAGTTTGTTATTTAACGGTCTTTTCTTTTTTGAGCAAACCTGTCCATGGACACACATACACGGACCTTTTTCCAAAAATGCCTTTTTTGAATTCAGGGGGCTCCCAAAACATGTATTTGAAGTGAAATCTCGGTATCGAATTTTTGGGTGGAATACAATACCTTCTCTATACACTACATAGGTACATAGTACGTGCAGAGAAAGTAAAAAAGTGAAAACTGTACTCTAGGCACGCCTCCTTCCCCATTTTATACCCGTTGATCACGTGACAAGAAAGTTCCAGAAACAGTCGCACGTGTAAAATTACGTGTCACAAAGGGCTTTGACGCCAAAGAACTTACCGGCACCACATGTGTCCACTCACACAAGTGTAGCAACCATAGCTGCGCTGTCAAAAGAACTTATAAGTGTGCACTAACGCTCAGATGTAACAATTGATACCAATAATGACCTACAAAGAATAAGCAAGCTTTTCACACTCGTTCGGCAAATACGGCCCCAGGACGCAGTCACAATATTTACATAATAAAACTCGTGAAATAATTTATATCTTCCAAAGTACTTATCCGATTAGAATGAGATTTATTATTCATAAAGTATAACAATCCAATTACAGTTAAAATTTCAGAAACATTGTAATGAAATATAGAAATTTGAAACTTTTCCTCCGTGTACCTTAACTTTTTATGGAATTTTATCTCTGTTAACAAGATATAAATACGGGGAATAGGCGTTTATAAAATTTATTTGCAGAGGAGTGAGTAGAGAAAGTCATATGAGTGCTGCAATCTTTTGCAATTGTTTTTGTATCATGTATCCAGATTATTAGTGCATGTGAGCGTGGTGACCATGATTGTTCAAGGGCAACGGCTCTGTTTCTTGCCTCGGTGACCAGTGATCGAATCCCTCGCGTATCAAGTAACTACTAGGGTCGGTTGAAAGTCCCGGGCCTCTCAATGAAAACAGCATTTAAAAAAATGCTTTATTTCTCAACATAATCTCCAAAAAGGCTAATGCATTTGTCATGTGGGTGTTCTAATTTAATTAAACCATCTCTGTTGTGCGATTTATCAAGGTCCTCAAAATAGCTATTTACCGCATCAATGACCTTCTCATTGCTGTGAAATCTTTGTCTTCCAAGAAGTTTTTTGAGGTTTGGGAACAGGTGGTAGTCACTGGGTGCTAGATCTGGTGAATAGAGTGGATGTTCAAGCAATTCCAACTTTAAGTCGCACATTTTCCCAGTGCAATGACAGCAATTGGCCGGAGCATTGTCGTGATGAAACAATTTTTTTTTTTTTTTGCCAAATGAGGTGTCTTTCGTTTCACCTCATCACTCAAACGTTGCAGTAAGCTTGCGTAGTAGCCACCAGTGATACTTTTACCCTTTTCCAAGCAATCAATAAAAATAATTCCCTGTGCATCCCAGAAAACACTCGCCATAGCCTTGTTAGCTGACAATATTGGCTTTGCCTTTTTTGGAGTTGGTTCACTTGGCGCAATCAACTGTTTTGAATGCGATTACTTTCTGAGTGTAGTGATCTATCCAAGTTTCCTCCATGGTAGTAAGCCGACTCAAAAACTCACAGGGATTTTTACGGTAGGGCTGTACATTCTTAACAGAAACAGTTTTTCTTTGCTGCAACTTTTGATCAGGGGTCATAAACGCGGCAACCATCTTGCTCAAACCTTGTGAAAGCTCTAAACATTACTTAAAATATTACCTGCGCGTTCTTTTGATACGTTTACAGCCTGCGCTATCTCAAACAACTTTAATCTGCGGTGTTCCAGTACTAAACGATTATTTTCACTTCTACAGGGCGTTCAGAGCGAGGCTCATCACTAGTGCTCGTACGTGTCATTTTAAACGCTGCAACCAGTCTTTTAATCATTAAATATGAAGAGGCAGAGTCTTTCAATGTACTGTCCAT
This sequence comes from Hymenopus coronatus, assembly GCA_030762935.1. Classification (NCBI taxonomy): domain Eukaryota; kingdom Metazoa; phylum Arthropoda; class Insecta; order Mantodea; family Hymenopodidae; genus Hymenopus; species Hymenopus coronatus. The sequence goes on from CM060899.1 coordinate 46,383,120, forward strand.
TTCCTCCTTGATTTCTTTAGGCGTTAAGCATTTCAAATAGAAGTATTTAATCACTGCTCGTTTTTCTAAATCCTCCATTTTCGTGAAAACTCTAGTGCTGTCTTGTTTAAAATGCTGTCATTCGAAAACTAAACAAGCTATTGACCTGTAACTATGGATACAAGCTAATCTAGAGTTAAGCAATACGATCCTACCGTCTAGTGATGCCATATCTGTGTGAGGCCCGGGACTTATCAGCCGGCCCTCGTAGAGTGTCATTTCTATGCAGTGAACGAATAGTGGTCAAGTTTAATTAGCAACTGCGAAAAACTGCAAACCGAACAAGGTATAACTACCGCACTTACTTATTAGATAGCGTATTACTTTCTCTACACGTACCTTGTACATAGTGTATAGAGGAAGTATTGTGTGTATGTGTGTATGGTTGTGGACAGCATAGCTCAAAAACAAAAGGACCATCAAATACCAAACAATATCCCCCACCACAAAGTGCTCTTTTAAAAATCTGATGTGTTCCATTCACATGACTTTCTCTACATCTCTGCAACGAATTGTAGTTAAAAAGCTTATGCTTCTATTTACTTCATGCTAATCGAGAAACATTAGCAAAAATAGTCTTATTATTTGAATCCTTGCAAGTAGAAGCGAAATGAGAGAGTATTATAGCTAAAATGATAGCCAAAAGTTGGTTGTTATGTAACTGAAGTTCCTTTGTTTGTATGGGCAGGAGTTAACAAATTCCTGTATCAGAAAAGTATGTTTTTCAAAGCAGAAACGAAAATCCAAGAATATCTTAAAAATGATCAACTCCACGAAAAAAATGTGTATGACATAAATTGTGTGTTTTAACGTGCTCTACATTTTTCATGTGGTAAGTTGTTGTCCATCTCTTCGGTTTAGCAGTTATACACAATTCCTTAAAATTCATCCAGAATAAAGTAGTCTTCAGAGGCCATTCCCAGAAAATTCAAGATATACATTTTATTTGTCAGGTAATATCTTTAATATACGAAATTTTAATCAAAATCGTTAGAGCCATTTTTGAGAAAATCAAAATTTTCGAAATTTTTTCCATGTAAAGGGTAGTTTGCGGTGGGGGATTTTTCTCAAAATCTTCGTGTCGCATCCCTGGAAGATACTAAACTAAAATACCAAATTTGGTATTTTACCGACTTTTTGTTTTTGAGTTATCGTGTTCACGGATACACGCACACACACGGACCTTTTTCTGAAAATGCTTTTTTTTTTTTTTTATACAGGGGACCCTAAAACATATATTTGTGGTGAAATCTTGGTATCGAATTTTTTGGTGGAGTGCAACATCTTCTCTATCCCTATGTACATTGTACATACGGGTTAGAGAAAGTAAAAATGTTGTTTTTTCCAAAAATGGTTCTAACCACTTAGATTAAAATACCGTATGTTAAAGATATCTACATCACAAATAAAATGTATATTTTGAATTTTCTTGGAATAACGTTTGAAGGCCTTTTATTCTATATAAGTTTTGCAGAATTTTGCATAACGGTTAAAGCGTAATTGATAGACAAACGCTTATGACCTAAAACATACATTTCATTAAAAGACATACTTTATGTTTTATATATTTTTCTTGTAGAGTTGTCCGTTTTTTGAGATACTCCTTTTATTGGTTTCGATTTTAAACAACCTAACTTTTCTCATAGCGAACCGAATCTCAATTGTTTCACATAGTGACTAGCTTTTATAAGATTTGACTATCATTTTAACCTATGGTACTCCCTTATTTCCCTTCTACTTACAAGGAAGCAAGTAATAAGACTATTTCTGTTAATATTTATCTGGATTAGTACGATGTAGGTATAATAATGTTTTGTAAGAATAATTTGTTTATGAAACAGCTAGAGAAAGTTATGTGAAAGGAACAGATCTTTCACTTTTTTACTTTCTCTATACGCACTATGCACATAGTGTATAGAGAAGGTATTGCACTCCACCCAAAAATTCGATACCGAGATTTTGCGGGAAATATATGTTCTAGGGTCCCCTTTATATAAAAAAAGCATTTTCGGAAAAAGGTCCGTGTGTGTGTGTCCGTTGGTCTGTGAACACGATAACTCAAAAACGAAAAGTTGGTAAAATACCAAACTTGGTACTGAAGTTAAGTATCTTCCAGGGTGCGACACGAATATTTTGAGAAAAATCCCCCCCACCCCCAACTACCCTTTACATGGAACTTTTTTCGAAAATTTTGATTTTCTCAAAAATGGCTCTAACGATTTTGATTAAAATTTCGTACCTATATTAAAGTTATTTACACGACAAATAAAATGTATATCTTGAATTTTCTGGGAATAGACTCTGAAGACTACTTTATTGTGGATGAATTTTATGGATTTTTGCATAACTGCTAAACCGTAAGAGATGGAGAAAAACTTACAACACAAAAAATGTAGAGCACCTTAAAACGCACAATTTATCTTATATAGCTTTTTTTTCGTGGAGTAGATCGTTTTCGACATATTCCTTGTTTTTGTTTTTGGCTATGAAAAATATACTTTTCTCATACAGGAATTTGTCAACTGCTGTCCATACAAACAAAGGGACTTCAGTTTTTTAAAGCTGAAACCACTAACAAGAAATATCTGAAAAACCATCCAATATACGAAAAAAGTGTATATAACAAATTGTGTATTTTAACGTGCTCTGTATTTTTGTGTGGTTAGTATTTGTCCATCTCTTACGATTTAGCAGTTATGCAAAATTCCTTAAAATGCATCCAGAATAAAGTAACCTTCAAAGGCTATTCCCTGAAAATTCAGGATATACATTTTATTTGTCAGGTAAATATCTTTAATATACGATATTTTAATCAAAATCGTTAGAGCCATTTTTAAGAAAATCAAACTTTTCTACATTTTTTCCAAGTACTAAAGGGTAGTTTGATGTGGGAGTATTTTCTTGAAATTCTTCGTGTCGCATCCTTGGAAGATACCAAACTTAAATATTTATTTCCGGTGAAATCTCGGTATCGAATTTTTAGGTAGAATACAATACCTTCAAATACAAATAAAAATGACATGAAATTCACAAAATGTCGGTAGATTTTGTGGTTAGGATATAAATATTGCCTCAAAATTTATGACCGTCAAGATTTCTCAGAAATAAACAGATTGCTCTAAGCTCGAACGCTGGATTTTTAGTTTGAAAATGACGCTATTTAAGCTAAGAAAATGAAATAAAGGTTTACATTTTAAAATGGATTTTAATGCTTGTAAAGATCTGGCAGTCGTATTTAGGATCCCACACGGCAAACTGTTATCCGTTGAAGTTTTGCAGGCTTAGGTGTAATTCTTGTTCACCTCGCTTGCATGTCCTACCCGAAACGTTTTGTTAATGTTGCATTTTGCTTGGGGCGGTCGTCACCCCGTGACCTCGGCCCCTCGTTGCCAAACCACTTGCGCGTGTCCTCCAAATCGATTCGGAAGGAAGCATATTGCTGACGGCGCGACTGGGAAGTGAACTTAACCGCAGAAAATAATTCATTAAGAAAGGAAAGCACCTCACTTTCTCCAGCTCTGCGTTTTGCCAAGAATACCTTCAGATCATTATGCAGAATTAGAGTGTACTTTCTCAATGTGTGTGAAGGTTAATTATGCTGAGTTCGTAATTTGCGTCAACTTTATATGGAATTGCCACCACAATTTGCTTCTCTCTGGAAGCGAGTGCAGTTTAAGGAAGTCCCCCAGGGATATTGAGAACTCCGCCTTAGTCTTTTGTCAGAAAAGTGCGGTTTCAGAAAGCTATTGTTTGTTGTGCTCTCCGAAAAATAAAAATCTGATGTGTGCCATTCACATGACTTTCTCTACTGAAAAAAAATAGCAGAAATAGTCTTACCATTTGCTTCCTTGTAAGTAGAAGCGAAATAATGTAGTACCATAGGTTAAAGCGATAGTCGAAAGCTGGTTGCTATGTGACTAATGTTCCTTTGTTTGTATGGACAGGAGTTGACAAATTCCTGTATGAGAAAAATATACGTTTTTCATAGCAGAAACCAAAAACAAGGAATGTCTAAAAAACGATGAACTCCACGAAAAAAAGTATATAACATAAACTCTGTGTTTTAACGTGCTCTACAATTTTTTGTGCAGTAAGTTTTTGTCCATTTCTTATGGTTTAGCAGTTGTGCAAAATTCCGTAAAATTCATGCAGAATAAATTACTCTTCAGAGGCTGTTCCCAGAAAATTTAAGATATATTTTATTTGTCTGGTGAATGTCTTTAATATATGATATTTTAATCAAAATCGTTGGAGCCATTTTTGAGAAAATGGACATTTTCGAAAAAAGTTCCATGTAAAGGGTAGTTTGGGGCGGGGGGATTTTTCTCAAAATCTACGTGTCGCATCCCTGGAAGATACTAAACTTAATTACCAGGTTTGGTATTTTACAGACTTTTCGTTTTGAGTTATCGTGTTCACAGACACACACACACACACATAAACATACACGGACCTTTTTGTGAAAATGCTCTTTTTTGATATAGGGGATCCTAAAACATATATTTCCGGTGAAATCTCGGTATGGAATTTTTGGGTGGAATGCAATACCTTCTCTATACACTACGTATATAGTAAGTGTAGAGAAAGTAAACATGCACTTGAAATTCTGTTACTTCAGTTTGTTTAATTCGTTTCAGCCTTTTATTACTTTCTCTACACGTACTATGTACGTAGTGTATAGAGAAGGCATTGTAATGCACCCAAAAATTCGATACCGAGATTTCACCGAAATATATGTTTTGGGTCCACCAGAATCCAAAAAAGAATTTTTAGAAAAATGTTCGTGTGTGTGTGTGTCTGTGAGTCTGTGTGTATGTGTGGATGGGTAGCATAGCTCAAAAATGAAAAGACCGTTGAAAATCAAGCCTTGTATTTAAGTTTCGGACCTTCCAAAGATATGTCAGGAAGATATTCAAAAAAATGCTCCCAACTAACTACCGCTTACATGGAAAAAAATTTCAAAATATTTTATTTTCTCAAAAATGGCTCTTAACAATTTTGATTAAAATATCGTATATAAAGATATTTACATCATAAATAATATGTATACCTTGAATTTTCTGGGAATCTAGCTTTTCTTTATTCTGGATGAATTTGGCTGAATTTTGCATAAACTGGTAAACCGTAAGAAATAGACAAAAAAGCACTGCAGAAAAATGTAGATCTCGTTCAAACACACAATTTATGTCATATAAATATTTTTGTGTGTGTGTAGAACAGGCTGGATCTAAGATACTCATTATTGGTTTCAGATTTAAAATACTTTTCTCATATGGGAATTTATCAACTCCTAGTCATACAATCAAAGGCATTTCAATTACATAGCAACCAGCTTTTAAAACATGTGACTATCGTTTAGCCTAGTGATTTCCCTTCTGTTTACAATGAAGTAATAACACTATTTCTGCTCATTTTATCTCGATTGATGTGAAGTAGATAGAAGAATTAGATTTTTAACTATACTTTGTAACAGAGATGTGGAGAAAGCCATGTGAACGGAACACATCAGCTTTTTAACTATTAGGGTTGTTTTCTTTTTCAGCCTCCGATAGACTATAAATAAAAGAGAAGTTCATAGAAAACAATTATTTTATTACTAAAAGTTTTGTACACTTACGGTTACTTTTCAACATAATCACCGAAAAGATTGAGACATTTATCATACATGTGCACAAGCTTTGCAAAACCCGCTTCAAAAAATGTTGCCGCCAATGATTCCAAATGAGCATTGACTTTGTTTTGAAGATTTTCGTACTTTACGACGTTTGCGGAGAGCCATTCAAAACAAACGAAGAGGAATGCTGACTTCAGGAATTGCGTTGATCCATGACAACGCTCGTCCACGCACTGCTGGCACAACCCATCGGCGCCTTGAACAATTTCAATGCGACATTTTCGATCATCCGCCGTACAGTCCTGACCTGGCACCCAGCGACTTTCACTTTTTCCCTGAGCTGAAGACGTGGCTAGGAGGGCAGCACTTTCAAACCAACGAAGATCTTCAAAACAACGTCAATGCTTATTTGAAATCATTGGCGGCAACATTTTTTGAAGCGGGCATTGCAAAGTTTGTGCATAGGTACGATAAATGTCCCAATCTTTTCGTTGATTATGTTGAAAAGTAACCATAAGTGTACAGAAGTTTTAGTAATAAAATGATTTTTTCTATGAACTTGTCTTTTATTTGTAGCCTATCGGAGGTTGAAAGAAAAAACGGCCCTCGTATAAATAGTGCCCCTGGTAAAAGAAGGCATGAAGTAAAGTAGGCTAAAAGGAAAAGGTGGATTCTTCACTAGTGAATGTATGTATAGGTAATTAAGCTTACTCAAGACCATGTAAGGAAAGTAGCGTGCAACTTACAGACTATTAGAGTGCACAGACTCGGCGTGTTATGTCCTTCACTAAGCAGGCGACGCGCTGCAATGGAATTTCTTTGTCCCAATATTTCCCTCACTGAATTCAAGTAGTTACACTTCGCCCAAAAATTCAATACAGAGATTTTACCGGAAATACATGTTTTGAGACCTCTTAAATAAAAAAAAACATTTTTAGAAAAATGACTGTGTATCTCTCTGTCTGTGGACAGCATAGCTAACAAACGAAAAGACCGTTGAACACCAAACATGGTATTTAGGTTTGCTATCTCCAAGGATGCGACACGAACATTTTCAAGAAAGTCCCCCCACCCCCAACTAGCCTTAAATGGAACTTTTTTTTTTTTTTAAATTTTTTGCTTTTCTCAAAAAATACCTCTAAAGATTTTAATTAAAATTTCGTATATTAAAGGCATTTATATGACAAATAACATTTATATCTTGAATTTTCTGGGAATTGCCTCTGAAGACTACTTTATTCTGGATGAATTTTACGGAATTTTGCATAGCTGCTAAACTGTAAGAGATGGACAAAAATGTAGAGCACGTCAAAACACACAATTTATGTCATATACATTTTTTCGTGGAGTTGAACGTTTTTGTAGATATTACTTGTTTTTGGTTTCAGCTTTAAAAGTGTTATACCTTTCTCATACAGGAATTCAACTCCTGTAGATAAAAACAAAGGAACTTCAGTCACATAGCAACCAGCTTTTGACTGTCACTTTAAACTATGGTACTCTCTTATTTCACTCCTACTTACAAGGAAGCAAGTAATACTACTATTTCTGCTATTTTTTTCTCGATTAGCATAAAGTTAATAGAAGTATAAACGTTTTAACAATAATACATTGCAGAGACTTAGAAAAAGACATATTGTGAATGGAGCACATCAGATTTTTTTTCTTTTTCTGGAGTTGACTATTTTTACTTTCTCTAACCCCGTATGTACAATGTACATAGGGATAGAGAAGTATTGTATTCCAACCAAAAATTCGATACCGAGATTTCACCGGAAATACATGTTTTAGGACCCCCTGTACCCAAAAAAAGCATTTTCAAAAAAAGGGTCCGTGTGTCTGTGAACACGATAACGAAAAGTCAGTAAAATATCAAACTTGGTATTTAAGTTTAGTATCTTCCAGGGATGCCACACGAAGATTTTGAGAAAAATCCCCCCACACCAAACTACCCTTTACATGGAACTTTTTTCGAAAATTTTGATTTTCTTAAAAATGGCTCTAACGATTTTGATTAAAACACCGTATATTAATGACGTTTACCTGACAAATAAAATGTATATCTTGAATTTTCTGGGAATAGCTTCTGCAGACCTGTTTATTCTAGATTAATTTTTCTTAATTTGCATAACTAGTACACCGTAAGAGATAGACAAAAACTTACCATACAAGAAGTGTAGGTCTTGTTAAAATACACAAGTTATGTCGTATACGTTTTTCTCGTGGAGCTTACCGTTTTCGTGGTATTCATTGTTAGTAGTTTCAGTTGTGAAGTACTTATACTTTTCTCAGATGGGAGTGTCCGTTTTTCTTTTGTTCTACTCCTGGCCAAGAAAAGAAGCGATTTGTGATGACAATCACATAACGACAGCTTTTAATACATTTGACTATTGGTTTAGCCTAGTGTATTCCCTTATTTTCTTCCTACTTATACGGAACTAAATAATAAGAACACTGTGCTAATGAGTACCTCGATTAGCAAGGTGCAGAAAGAAGAGTAATCTGATGTAAGAAGTTTGTAGAACAGCTAGAGAAGGTCATGTGAGTGTAACACATCAGATTTTTTAGATACACTCACATACACACACACACACACACACACACACACACACACACACACACACACACACGATGCGCGCGGACATCTTTTTCTGGATACAAGGTTACTAAAACGTCTATTTTCGGTGAAATATCGATATCTGAATTTTAGGTGGAATGCAATACCTTTTCTATACACTATGTATATAGTACATGTAGAGAAAGTAAAAGCATTTTGATATTTGAAGTTTTCGAGGTATTGGAGCATGTATAATTGAAACTCAATACTGGCAAATGCTCTGCGAAGCGAAGTGGTGTGTAATGGTTATTAAAATAACGTTATGTCATATCAGGGATCGAGGGCAACATGGTTGTAAATAACTTAATAACAGCGATTTTAAAAGCGAACATTATCAAAGCTTGCAGTATTATATGATAACAGAGTTGTATCAAGCCACTACACCATAAGTGTTTACGTACAAACTGCGATAGAAATATTTATTTTTTAGCTTTTATTTTAACTATTGTTACTTTCTCTACATGGTACGTGGTACGAATGTACAGAGAGGGGAGGGGGGAAATTGCACTACACCCAAAAATTCGATACCTACATTTCATGCGAAATGCAACTTTTAGGATCTCCTTAATCGAAAAGAAAGAAAAAAATATTTTCTCTCATCCGTATATGTTTCCGCGTGTCTGTGAACATGATAACCCAAAAAAGAAAAGTTGGTAAAATATCAAACTTGGTATTTAAGTATCTTCCAAGGATGCAACACGAAGATTTTAAGGAAAATCCCTCCACACCAAAAAACCCTTTACATGGAAAAATATTTCGAAAATTTTGTTTTTTTTAAGAGTGGTCAAACGATTCTGATTAAAATACCGTATGTCAAACATTTTTATACCATAAATAAAATGTGTATCTTCAATTTTCTGTGAATAGCCTCTGAGGGCCTCTTTATTCTGGATGAATTTAGCTAATATTGCATATTCGATAAACCATAAGAGATATACAAAATCTTAGGTACAACACAAAAAATCTGATGTGTTCCATTCACATGACTTTCTCTACATCTCTGCAACAAATTATTCTTAAAAGCTTATTCTTATATTTACTTCATGCTAATCAGTAAAAAAATAGCAGAAATAGCCATATTACTTGCTTCCTTGTAAGCAGAAGCGAAATAAGGGAGCATTTATTCAAAATTCATTCAGAATAAACTACTCTTCAGAGGCTATTCTCAGAAAATTCAAAATATACATTTTATTTGTCAGGTAAATATCTTTAATATACGATATTTTAATCAAAATCGTTAGAGCCATTTTTGAGAAAATCAAAATTTTCGAGAAAAGTTCCATATAAAGGGTAGTTTGGAGTGGGGGGATTTTGTTTCAAAGTCTTCTTGTCGCATCCCCGGAAGATACTAAACTTAAATACCAAGTTTGGTATTTTACCGACTTTTGGTTTTTGAGGTATCGTTGTCACGGACACACACGGAACTTTTTCTGAAAATATTTTTTTTGGATGCAGGGGACCCTAAAACATATATTTCCGGTGAAATCTCGGTATCAAATTTTTTGGGTGGAGTGCAATACCTTCTCTATACACTATGTACATAGTGCGTATAGAGAAAGTAAAAATGCAACTGATGAGGTAAACACATTAACTAATTTCAAAGACAGACTTTGGCAATGTTTGACAGTAATAGGAGGCCATTTTGAGCACCCTTTGAAGTGAATTCATCATGTGTTAGAAACACAGCACCACTAATTTTGTTATGAATGTGTTTTCCTGGTTTAAATTTCATATGATGTAATACGACCTAATAAATTTAAATTAAAGTTCAAAAAATCTGATGTGTTCCATTCACATGACTTTCTCTACATCTCTGCAACAAATTATACTTAAAAAGCGTATGCTTCTATTTACTTCATACTAATTGAGAAAAATTAGCAGTAGTAGTCTTATTACTTGCTTTCTTGAAAGTAGAAATTAAATAAGGGGGTACCATAGGTTAAAGTGATAGTCAAAAGCTGGTTGCTATGTGACTGAAGTTCCTTTGTTTGTATGAACAGCAGATGACAAATTCCTATATGAGAAAAGTATGTTTGTCAAAGCTGAAATCAATAATAAGTAATATCTCAAAAACGATCAACTCCACGAAAAAAATTCACATGTCATAAATTGTGTGTTTTATAGTGATCTACTTTTCTTGTGGGGTAAGTTTTTGTGTATCTCTTACGGTTGACCAGTTATGCAAAATTCAATAAGAATCATCCTGAATAAAGAGGTCTTTAGAGGCTATTTCCAGAAAATTCAAGACATGCATTTTATTTGGCATGCAAATATCTCAAATATAAGAGATTTTAATCAAAATTGTTAGAGCAATTTTTGAGAAAATAAAAATTTTCGAAATTTTTTCCATGTAAAGGTTTAGTTTGGGGTGGGAAATTTTCTTGAAAATCTTTGTGTCGCATCCTTGGTAGATACCAAACCTAAATACCAAGTTTGGTATTTAACGGTCTTTTCGTTTTTGAGCTATGCTGTCCACAGACACACACACTCTTCCACACACACGGACCTTTTTCCAAGCAATTTTTTTTTTTTATTCAGGGGGATCCAAAACACGTATTTCCGGCGAAATAGCGGTATCGATTTTTCCCCCCTATACACTACGTACATGGTACATGTAGAGAAAGCCAAAAAAAAAAAAAAAAAAAAAAAAAAAAAGCCATTAAGAAAGTCATGCCCTAATCACAATCATATTAATATGAAACCATGTTGATATTTTACAGCTTTTCTAAAAAATATCATTTCACAAAAATATAACAACAAAGTTACAAGCATTGTTCCATACTTTTATACTTCCCCTGGATATTCGCTGTCAGATCCACACTTGCAGACCCTATGGAGGGTCACGAATAATCCTAATTAAGCTTAAGGCCCAACTCCTGGCCGGACATCGAACCCGGGACCTCTGGATGATACTTTTCATAATTATTCACCTTAAAAGCAGCAACACTAAATATAGCGCGATACAAATGTTAGAATTTCCATTATTCATTCAGCCTTGACCGCGTCTTGGTTGAAATATAAGGTAACGTTACGTAAGGAATATACAAAAACATCATGCGAAAGTTGGGTTGTGGGAAAGTGTTGCTAATTTTGCTCCTTGTCATATAATAACACCTGATAAAACGTGCATAAATACAGACTTCATATTGAACTGGGAACTCGGTTCATCGCTGTAACCCAGTTTACGGGACACATTTATGCTACGAAGTTAAAATAATCTGAGGTGTTACAGTCACATGACTTTCTCTGCAACAAATTATTGTCAAAAAGCTCTTGCTTCTATTTACTTCATGCACATCGAGAAAAAAATTAACAGAAATAGTCTCATTACTTGCTTCCTTGTAAGTAGAAGTGAAATAAGGGAGTACCATAGGTTAAAGTGACAGTCAAAAACTGGTTGCTATGTGACTGAAGTTCCTTTGTTTGTATGAACAGCAGATGACAAATTCCTATATGAGAAAAGTATGTTTGTCAAAGCTGAAATCAATAATAAGTAATATCTCAAAAACGATCAACTCCACGAAAAAAATTCACATGTCATAAATTGTGTGTTTTATAGTGATCTACTTTTCTTGTGGGGTAAGTTTTTGTGTATCTCTTACGGTTGACCAGTTATGCAAAATTCAATAAGAATCATCCTGAATAAAGAGGTCTTTAGAGGCTATTTCCAGAAAATTCAAGACATGCATTTTATTTGGCATGCAAATATCTCAAATATAAGAGATTTTAATCAAAATTGTTAGAGCAATTTTTGAGAAAATAAAAATTTTCGAAATTTTTTCCATGTAAAGGTTTAGTTTGGGGTGGGAAATTTTCTTGAAAATCTTTGTGTCGCATCCTTGGTAGATACCAAACCTAAATACCAAGTTTGGTATTTAACGGTCTTTTCGTTTTTGAGCTATGCTGTCCACAGACACACACACTCTTCCACACACACGGACCTTTTTCCAAGCAATTTTTTTTTTTTATTCAGGGGGATCCAAAACACGTATTTCCGGCGAAATAGCGGTATCGATTTTTCCCCCCTATACACTACGTACATGGTACATGTAGAGAAAGCCAAAAAAAAAAAAAAAAAAAAAAAAAAAAAAAAAAAAAAAAAAAAAAAAAAAAAAAAAAAAGCCATTAAGAAAGTCATGCCCTAATCACAATCATATTAATATGAAACCATGTTGATATTTTACAGCTTTTCTAAAAAATATCATTTCACAAAAATATAACAACAAAGTTACAAGCATTGTTCCATACTTTTATACTTCCCCTGGATATTCGCTGTCAGATCCACACTTGCAGACCCTATGGAGGGTCACGAATAATCCTAATTAAGCTTAAGGCCCAACTCCTGGCCGGACATCGAACCCGGGACCTCTGGATGATACTTTTCATAATTATTCACCTTAAAAGCAGCAACACTAAATATAGCGCGATACAAATGTTAGAATTTCCATTATTCATTCAGCCTTGACCGCGTCTTGGTTGAAATATAAGGTAACGTTACGTAAGGAATATACAAAAACATCATGCGAAAGTTGGGTTGTGGGAAAGTGTTGCTAATTTTGCTCCTTGTCATATAATAACACCTGATAAAACGTGCATAAATACAGACTTCATATTGAACTGGGAACTCGGTTCATCGCTGTAACCCAGTTTACGGGACACATTTATGCTACGAAGTTAAAATAATCTGAGGTGTTACAGTCACATGACTTTCTCTGCAACAAATTATTGTCAAAAAGCTCTTGCTTCTATTTACTTCATGCACATCGAGAAAAAAATTAACAGAAATAGTCTCATTACTTGCTTCCTTGTAAGTAGAAGTGAAATAAGGGAGTACCATAGGTTAAAGTGACAGTCAAAAACTGGTTGCTATGTGACTGAAGTTCCTTTGTTTGTATGGACAGGAGTTGAAAAATTCCCGTATGAGAAAAGTATAAGTTTTTTAAAGCTGAAACCAAACACAAGGAATATCCCAAAAACGATCCACTCCACGAAAAAAAAAAAAAAAAAAAAAAAAATAAAAATATGTATATCGTATAAATCGTGTGTTTTAATGAGCTCTACATTTTCTGTTAAGTAATTTTTTGCCTATCTTTTAAGGTTTACAATTGCGCAAAATTCATTCAGAATAAAGAGGTCTTCAGAGGATATTCCCAGAAAATTCAAGATATACCTACATTTTATTTGCCATATAAACAACTTTAGTATACAGTATTTCAATCAAAATCGTTAGATCCTTTTTTGAGAAAATCAATGTTCGAAATTTTTTCCATGTAAAAGGTAGTTTGAGGGGGGGATTTTTATCAAAAGTTTTGTGTCGCACCCCTGGAAGATACGAAATTTAAATACCAAGTTTGGCATTTTACCGAGTTTTCGTTTTTGAGTTACCGTCTTCACAGACATACACACGCACGGACCTATTTCTAAACTTTTTTTAGATCTAAAAAAAAATTGTATTTGCTGTGAAATGTCTCAGTGTGCCATGTACTATGTAAAGAAAATAGTACATTCTTTGTATAGTGTTGTTATTGAACATAAGTGCTAGAGTAAGTAAACAGTGAATGTATTTTGTTGCAGGTATAGCCCGAGCTACCGAGCCAGCCAAGGAAGGACTGTCACGCTCAGCTTGGTCACGTCTTGTAAGCCAATCAATTCTTGTTATGCACGCCCTATTGTAGTTCATTACCCCGGCGAAAATTCCAAATTTCAGACCCTACCCTTGCTTGCTTGGCCTTGGCGTAATAAAAACTCGATAATAGTCTTTAATGATGCTGTGGTGAGTTTTTTGTTTCGCTTTATGAGAGAAGTTTCCGCGTACTCATGACGCATCGTAAGCACATGTTACATGATTCGAATTTCCTAGAAGATGCTTTACGTCTGGTTTTACACGTTAAATCCCAGCACCTCTCTACTTATAGCAACAGCTTTTGTTTTTAATGATAAATAAGACATTTTGTTGAATAAAAAGTCTCGTATGTTCCATTCACACGACTTTTTCGACATCTCTGTAACACATTTTTAATAAAAAGCGTATTCCTCTATCTACTTCTTGCTAGTCGAGATAAACATCAGCAGAAATTGCCTTATTACTTGTTTCCCTATAAGTAAAATACACTGGCTAATTTAAATCTAAAATAAGGAATATCTCGTAAATGGTAAACTCCATAAAAAATCTGATGTGATCCATTCACATGACTTTCTCTACATCTCTGTAACAAATTATTGTTAAAAAGTTTATACGTCTATTTACTTCATGCTAATCTAGAAAAAAATAGCAGGAATAGTCTTATTACTTATTTCCCTGGACGTAGAAACCAAATAAGGGAGTACCATAGGTTAAAGTGATAGTCAAAAGCTGGTTGCTATGTGACTGAAGTTCCTTTGTTTGTATGGACAGGAGTTGGCAAAATCCTGTATGAGAAAAGCGTAACTTTTTAACGATGAAACCAAAATTAAGGAATATCTAAAAGATTATCAATTCTACGAAACAATATATATAATATAAATTGTGTGTTTTAACGTGCTCTACATGTTTTGTGTGGTAAGTTTATGTTCAACTCTTACGGTTTAGCAGTTAATGCAAAATTTCGTAAAATTCATCCAAAATAAAGTAATCTTCAGAGGCTATTCCCAGGAAATTCAAAATATACATTTTATTTGTAAGGTAAATATCTTTAATATACGAAAGGCATCGTTAAAGGCATTTTTAAGAAATTCAAAACTTTTGAAAAATGTTCCATGTAAAGGGTAGTTTGGGGTGAGGGGATTTTTCTCAAAATTTTCGTGTCGCATCCCTGGAAGATACTAAACTTAAATACCAAGTTTGGTATTTTACCGAATTTTCTTTTTGAGTTATCGTGTTCACGGACACACTGACACACGGACACACACCCACACACACGGACCTTTTTCTGAAAATACTTTTTTTGGATACAGGGGGACCCTAAAACATATATTTCCGGTGAAATCTCGGTATCGAATTTTCGGGTGGAGTGCAATACCTTCTCTATACACTAGTACATAGCACGTATAGAGAAAGTAAAAGTGTATGTAACATAAATTGTGTGTTTTAACGAGCTCTACATTTCGTTTTAAGTAAGTTTTTTTCTATCTCTTACGGTTTAGCAGTTAATCACACCTAAGCAAAATTCATTAACAATAAAGAGGTCTTTAGAGGCTATTCCCACAAGATTCGCATTTTATTTGGGATGTAAATAGCTTTAATATACGGGCTTTTAATCAAAATCGTTAAAGCCATTTTTAGAAAAGAAACATTTTGGAAATGTTTTCCATGTAAAGGATAGATGGGGGTGGGGGAATTTTCTTGAAAATTTTCTTGACGCATCTTTGGAACATACTAAACTTATATACACGCACGCACGCACGCACACACACACACACACACACACACACACACACACACTGACTGCCAACTGACAGACATTTTATTAAAAGCTTTGTTTGATTCATAGAGTCTCAAAACATATATTTCCGGTGAAATCTCGGTATCGAATTTTTAGGTGCAATACAATACATTGTCTATGCACTATGTACATAGTACGTGTAGAGAAAGTAAAAATTCTATGTGTTCCATTCACACGTCAGTCTTTACATCTACGTTACAGATTATTCTTCTATCTGCTTCATGCTAATCAAGATAAACGTTAGCAGAAATTGTCTTATTACTTGCTACTTCAAGTCACATACACAGGCTAAAGCGGGAGTTCAATCTTTTAAAAGCTGTTGCTATGTGGTTGAAATCGCATTTTCACGGTTCATAAATTCCCGTATGAGAAACGCTGATAGTATTTTAAAAGTGAAACAAGTAATTAAATCCTAAACTCCACAAAAAACATGTACATAAACTGTATATTTTAACGAGATCAACATTTAATGTGTGCGAAGATTTTGTGCGTATCTTACAGTTTACTAGTTACGTAAAATTCATCATAATAAAGAGGTCTTCAGAGAGGGACTGTCAGCAGAAAAATATGGATTCACATTTTGACATGTAAGTGTCTTCAATACCGTATTTTAATCAAAACCATTTGAGTCAGTTTTGAGAAAATTAGCATTTTGAAAGCTTTTCTATAAAAATCTGATGACTTTCTCTACAACTCTGCAGTAAATTATTGTTAAAAAGCTTATGCTTCAATTTACTTCATGCTAATTGAGAAAAAAAAAATAGTCTTATTACTTGCTTTCTTGAAAGTAGAAGCGAAATAAGGGAGTACCATAGGTTGAAGTGATAGTCAAAAGCCGGTTGCTATGTGACTGAAGTTCTTTTGTTTGTATGGACAGGGGTTGGCAAATTCCTGTAACGGAAAAGTATACATTTTTCATAACTGAAACTAAAAACAAAGAATATCTAAAAAAAAACAATCATCTCAACGAAAAAAATGTATATAACATAAATTGTATGTTTTTAGAGTGCTCTACATTTGTCGTGTGGTAAGTTTCTGTCCATCTCCTAAGCTTTAGAAGTTATGCAAAATTCCGTAAAATTGACCCAGAATAAAGTAGTTTTCAGAGGCTATTCCCAGAAAATTCAAGACATGTATATTATTTGTCAGGTAAATATCTTTAATATACGATATTTTAATCAAAATCGTTACAGCCATTTTTGAGAAAATCAATATTTTCGAAAAAAGTTCCATGCAAAGGGTAGCTGGGGGTGGGGGGATTTACTTCAAAATCTTCGTGTCGCATCCTTGGAAGATACCAAACTTAAATACCAAGTTTGGTATTTTACCGACTTTTCGTTTATGAGTTATCGCGTTCACAGGCACACTGACACAGGGACACACACACACACACACACACAGGAACATTTTTCTGAAAATACTTTTTTTTGGATACAGGGGACCCTAAAACATATATTTCCGGTGAAATCTCGGTATCGAATTTTTTGGTGGAATACAATACCTTCTCTATACACTATGTACATAGTACGTGTAGAGAAAGTAAAAATATCTGATGTGTTGCATTTACATGACTTTCTCTACAGCGTTGTAACAAATTATTGTTAAAATTCATGTTCTCCTATCTACTTTATGATAATCGAATTAACATTAGCCAAAAAGTCTTAGTTACTTGTTTCCTTGTAAGTAGAAAGAGAATAAGACAATACAGTAGGCTAAAACGATAGTCAAAACATTTAAAAGCTGGTTGCCATGTGGTTCAAATACGTATCTATGCAGGGCCACGAGTCTACAAACTTCGTATGAGAAAAGTATTTTAAATCTGGAACTGAAGTTCCTTTGTTTGTATGGACAGGAGTTGACAAATTCCTGTATGAGAAAAGTATAAGTTTTTCAAAGTTGAAACCAGAAATAAGGAATATCTCAAAAACGATTAACACCACGAAAAAAATGTATATAACATAAAGTGTGTGTTTTTACGTGCCCTACATTTTTTATTGGGTAAGTTTTTGTCCATCTCTTGAAGTTTAGCAGTTACGCAAAATTCCTTAAAATTCATCCAGAATAAAGTAGTGTTCAGAGTCTATTCCCAGAAAATTCAAAATATACATTTTATTTGTCATGTAAATATCTTAAATATACGACATTTTAATCAAAATCGTTAGAACCATTTTTGAGAAAATCAAAATTTTTGAAAAACGTTCCATGTAGTTGGGAATGGGGGGATTTTCTTCAAAATCTTAGTGTCGCATCCTTGCAAGATATAAAACTTAAACACCAAGTTTGGTATTTAACGGTCTTTTTGTTTTTGAGATAAGCTGTCCACAGACACACAAACGGGTACATTTTTCTGAAAATGCTTTTTTTTTTGGATTAAGGGGGTCCTAAAAACGTATTCCCGGTGAAATCTCGGTATTGACTTTTTGGGTGGAATACAATACTTCCTCTATACACTATGTACATAGTACGTATAGAAAAAGAAAAACAAAATTATTTATTTGGATATAGGGGACCGTAAAACGTGTAGGACCGCGCCGTGGCCGAGTGGCTAGACCACTCGCCTCTCACCTAGACGGCCGGGGTTCGATCCCAAGCGACCGCATGTGAGATTTGTGGTGGACAAAGCGTACTCCGGTTTCCCCCGCCATCGCATTCCACCGGTGCTCCATCATTCATGTATCATCAGTGTCACCGCCTGCTGTGCCATAAGTAGTTAAAGCGGACGTTAAACACCACAAAAAATAAATAAAACGTGTACTTCCGGTAAAAGTAATAACAATGTATTTAAGAGAAAAATTTTTGTTTAACCATTTTTGTTACTTTGGAAGTATATATTTAGAAAGCTCTGGTATTTAATTAATGGTTCGAATCAGCCTGTCATTTAGTTTCTCTCCATTTTCCGTAAATGGAATTATAAATGAAAGACCATCAGAAAATCGTTGGTAGTATATGATCGGTATGATGCATGACGAAGATATGGGCTGTAAGACGCTACGAGAGGTTTGTGTGGAGTCATGCCCCGTCTGAACAATGAACTTGGGCGCGTTTATTGACCCTGTTTTGTCATAAACAAGGGTGCAACCGATAATACAGGCGTGGTACCGGACTGACATTAACTGTATTTAACTCATCCTCTTGCAATATGGCAGTTAACTGCATAGCCATTTAATAACTTCCTCTTATAAGCTACATTCTTGGAGTGTCTCAACGATATTGAAAAGGAAATCTAATTAATTACGATGGTCAGGTGTAATTAGTACAAACTCGACCCATTTTAATTGCCCTTAGCGGTAATTGTACATGTTTCTGAGCCTTATACAGGGCGATTTATATTTAATTGTTTCAAAACGTGTTATGTTAGCAATAACTTATTGTACCTAAATTATAGAGGACTTTTGGGAGATTATTTACCTCTATAGTAAATGTTGAAAATGTCCTCCATCCCGCATAAGGCACAACTCAACACGTCGTACTGGCCACTCGTTGGAGGACTCTGTTGTCAATAGCTTGAATCTCCTTTGTGGTGTGCTTCAGATCGTCTAATGTCTGGGGACGTGTGACGTAAACCATGTCTTTTAAGTAAAGCGATGTCAAATCCGAAGATCTCGGTGGCCACAGGTTCCTGGATATCATCCGGTCGTCAAAGAAACTTGCAACTAGGTTCATGGATTCATTTGACGAATGGCATATAGCGCCATCTTGCTGAAAATATCCTGGACTCAGCTCTACATGTACTGGATTTTCACGTTGACTACAAGAACAAAACGTCGAAACAGCTGACAACAATGCAATTAGGAATAAAGCATAAACATCTGCGCATCTAGTGACAAGGGATCGAAACTCCAGAACATTATGCTTAATTTGATGCTAAAGTTGCGTCATTGAATGCACTTCCAACGGAATAATTAAAGAAAGAAATGTGTCAGTTCTACATAAATCACTCTGTATATAGTGGTGTAGTAATGAATAGGACGGAAAACAGATATAACATAATGGGTATTCTATTTAGTATACGTTCCTGTTATTAAATATATCTGTGTGTCTTAGTGTATAACTCTGTCGAACACAAATGTAAACAACAATATGTTCATCGGATGAATAAAAATCTGATGTGTTCCATTCACATGACTTTCTCTACATCTCTGCAACAAATTATTGTTAAAAAGCTAATCCTTCTATTTACTACATGCTAATCGAGAAAAAATTAACAGAAATAGTCGTAAGTAGAAGCGAAATAAGGGTGTACCATAGGTTAAAGTGATAATCAAAAGCTGGTTGCTATGTGACTGAAGTTCCTTTGTTGGTATGGACAGGAGTAGACAAATTCTCGTATGAGAAAAGTATAAGTTCTTCTAAGCTGAAACCAAAAACAAGGAATATCTCAAAAACGACCAGCTCCACGAAAAAAATATGTATAAAATAAATTGTGTGTTTTAACGTGCTTTACGTTTTTTGTATTGAAAGTTTTTGTCCATCTCTTACAGTTTAGTAGTTATAGACAATTTCTTAAAATTCATCCAGAATCAAGTGGTCTTCAGAGGCTATTCCCAGAAAATTCAAGATGTACATTTAATTTGGCACTTAAATATCTTTAATATACGACAATTTGATCAAAATTGTTGGAGCCATTTTTGAGAAAATCAATATTTTTGAAAATTTTTCCATGTAAAGAGTAGTTTGGTGTGGGGGGGGATTTTTTTTTTTTTTCAAAATCTTTGTGTCGCATCCCTGGAAGATACTGAACTTAAATACCAAGTTTGGTATTTTACCGACTTTTCGTTTTTGAGTTGTTGTGTTCACAGACACACGGATACACACGGACCTTTTTCTGAAAATGCATACGTACATAATACGTCTAGAGAAAGTAAAAAATCATGTAAGTAGTGCCGCGACATCTGGGTGAGGCCGAGAATTTTTCAGGCCACCCTCATATGTACGGGCTAGAGAAAGTAAAAATAATTTACACCATTAACCAATGTATTAGCCTGAGAAAAACGGAAATAGAAGAATGACGCATTTGCTGGCAAGGTAAAAGGTTGCGCGCCATATTTGGTTGTTTCTGAGGCCGCGGCATACCTTTCCTTAATATCAACACGTCACTTTCACTTTGTTGAGCGCAGCGCTGTGACTCTGCCTGCCCGCCCTCTGGCTGAGCAACACTGTAGTGGACGGACCTGGCCACAATACCAAACCCTCAGCATCCAACTACATCGAATTCCTCTTTTTACTTTCTCTACACGAACTAAGTACATAGTGTATAGGGAAGGTATTGCACTCCACCAAAAAATTCGATACCGAGCTTTCACCGGAAATATATGTTTTAGGGTCCCCAGTATAATAATAATAAAAAAAAAGGAAAAAAAAAAAACATTTTCAGGAAAAGGTCCATGTGTCCGTGAACTCGATAACTCAAAAACGAAAAGCGACACGAAGATTTTGAGAAAAATCCCCCCACCCCAAACTATCCTTTACATGGAACTTTTTTAAAAAAAAAATATATTTTTTCTAAAACGGCTCTAACGATTTTGATTAAAATATCGTATATTAAAGATATTTACATGATAAATAAAACGTATATCTTGAATTTTCTGGGAATATCCTCTAAACACTACTTTATTCTGAATGAATTTTACGGAATTTTGCATTAACTGCTAAACCGTAAGGGATGGAAAAAAACTACCACACAAAAAATGTAGAGCACGTTAAAACACACAATTTATGTTATATACATTTTTCTCGTGAGGTTGATCATTTCGGGGTTATTCTTTGTTTTTGATTTCAATTATAAGAATTATATTGTTTTGTCGTAGAGGAATTTATCAACTCCTGTCCATACAAACAAAGAAACTTCAGTCACATAACAACAGCTTTTCACTGTCACTTTAATCTTGGTACTCCCTTATTTCCCTTTTACTTGCATGGAAGCAAGTAATAAGACTGTTTCTGCTAATGTTTCCTCGATTAGCATGAGATAAATAGAAGCATAATCTTTTTAACAATAATTTGTTGCAGTGAAGTAGAGAAAGCTATGTGAATGGAGCACATCAGATTTAATTCAAAATCTTCTCGGGCTTCTAGCCAGGTAAAAACTTGGTTTGACACCAACGTTACGAAGAAGTGCACCCTGTTCACCCTGAAGACGAGGAAGATGCACTTCTTCGAAACGTTGGTGTCAAACCAAGTTTTTACCTGGCTAGAAGCCCGAGAAGATTTTGAATTAACACGCCGCCAGGAAAGCTTCAGTTCTTATCACATCAGATTTATTTCTCGTGGAGGTGACGTTTTTCGAGATATTTCTTGTTATTGGTTTCAGTTTTAAAATAAACCTTTCACATACGGGAACCTGTCAACTCCTGGCCATTCAAAGAAACTGACTTCGATCCCATAGCAACCACATTTTAAAACATTTGAAAGTCTGTTTAGCCTAGTGTATTCGTTTATTTCTCTCCTACTTTTAAGGGGCTAAGTAATAAGACCGTTTTCGCTAATGTTTATCATGATTAACATGAAGTAGAAAGAAGAATACCTTAGTGCGGTGGTAGCGCAGCTGCTTACCAAAGGGAGACCTGGGTGGGGATTTTCCCCCCGCTGGGAGACCTGGCTCGGGGTGCACTCAGCCTCGTAAGGTCCCTGGGGAGGGCCAATTTAGGAGCTACTTGATGGAAAAGTAGCGGCTCCAGGTCATGAGCACATTAACCGGCCGGGGGGTGGCCTCGAGGCGCTGACCACATCTCAACCCCCAATACTGCACCCCATCCATGACGTCTGTAGTGGACCGAGATGGAGGACGCAGCGTCCGGGCGGTAGACCAAGTTTTCCCGTGAGCTGTCTTGCCATGGAGTTAATAATTAAGCTTGTTAATAATTTTACGGAGATGTAGAGAAGATAGTTGGAAATATTAATTTAGACAACTAATGAAATAAATCTTTGTTAAGTATGCAGTTAGAGGGAGGGTATTTAATGAAGGCGGGAGGGGTAAAATAAACATGTGCACTGTCGAGAACAAATTAGTGATGCTGACAGATGGCTCGCGTAGGCTATAGCCGTGTAACAGTGCAAGGCTTGTGTACGCCGTCACGCACAAGATAAACGTCATTGTTTCGAAATAAAAGTGCAAGTTTCGAAGGACCTTGAGGAGGAGGTACAACGCGCCGATAACCTGACATGCTAGGCTCATTCCCTTGTTGGGAGCGTTTGTAGCATTGATCTCTCGTAGGCGAGATGATACATCTAGGAAATTTCCATAGCAAGAATTTTATCCTTGTTCCAGACAGGGAAAAGCTTGAGTTACATATATAAAACTGCTCACACTTTTTACTTTCTCTATACGTACTATGTACATAGCTTATAGAGAAGGTATTGATACCGAGATTTCACCGGAAACATATGTTTTGCGGTCCTCTGTATCCAAAAAATCTGATGTATTCCATTCACATGACATTCTCTACATCTCTGCAACAAAATAGCAGAAATGGTCTCATTACTTGCTTCCTTGTAAGTTAAAGCGAAATAAGGAACTACCATAAGTTAAAACGATAATCAAAAGCTGGTTGCTATGTGACTGAGCTTCCTTTGTTTGTATGGATACACGTTGACAAATTCCTGTATGAGAAAAGTTTCAAAGCTGAAACCAAAACAAGGAATATCTTAAAAACGATCAACTCCACGAAAAAAATGCATTTAACATAAATTGTGTGTTTTAATGTGCTCTACATTTTCTGTGTAGTAATTTTTTCTCCATCTTTACGGTTATGCAAGATTCCGCAAAATTCATCCAGAATAAAGTAGTCTTTAGAGGCTATTCCCAGAAAATTCAAGATATGTATTTTATTTATCAGGGAAATATGTTTAATATGTGATTTTTTAATCAAAATTGTTAGAGCAATTTTTGAGAAAATCAAAAATTTTGAACAAAGTTCCATGTAAAGGGTAGTTGGGGAGGGATTTTCTTGAAAATTTTCGTGTCGCATCCTCGGAAGATACCAAACTTAAATGCCAAGTGTGGTATTCAAAGGGCTTTTCGTTTTTGAGCTATGCTACACACACACACACACACACACACACACACACACACAACGGACATTTTTCTAAAAATGCTTTCTTTTTTTTTATTCAGGGAGTCTCAAAATATATATTTCCGGTGAAATCTCGGTATCGAATATTTGGATACAATACAATACCTTCTCTATTCACCATGTACAAAGTGCGTATAGAGAAAGTAAAAAAGCATGTTCACATAAAGGTCCGTGTGTGTGTGTGTGTGTGTGTGTGTGTGTGTGTGTGTGTGTGCGCCAGTGAACACGATAACTCGAAAACGAAAAGTCGGTAAAATACCAAACTTGGTATTTAAGTTTAGTGTCTTCCAGGGATGCGACACAAACATTTCGAGAAAAATCCCCTCACTCCAAACTACCTTTTACAAGGAACTTTTTTTTCTCGAAAATTTTGATTTCCTCAAAAATAGTTCTAACGATTTTGATTAAAATATCATATATTAAAGATATTTACCTGAAAACTAAAATGTTTATCTTGAATTTTCTGGGAATAGCCTCTAAAGACTACTTTATTCTGGAAAAATTTAACGGAATTTTGCATAACTGCTAAACCGTAAGAGATGGAAAAAAAAAAAAAAAAACTTACCACTCAAAAAACGTAGAGCACTTTAAAACACACAATTTATGTTATATGCATTTTTTTCATGGCGTTGATCGTCTGAGATATTCCTTGTTTTTGGTTTCAGCTTTAAAAACTTATACTTTTCTCACTGGGCTTTGTCAACTCCTGTCCATACAAACAAAGGAACTTCAGTCACATAGCAGCCAGCTTTTGACTATCACTTTATCCTAGTGTACTCCCTTATTTCGCTTCTTCTTACAAGGAAGCAACCAAAAGACTATTTCTGCTATTTTTTTTCTATTAGCATTAAGTAAATAGGAGCATTAGCTTTTCAACATTAATTTGTTGCAGAGTTGTAGAGAAAGTCAATGGAACATATGAGATTTTTCCAAATTATGTGAGATTTATCCGAAAACATTTTAGAGAGCATGCAACTTTTCAGTTGGACGTAAACGTTTAAAACTGACTCTATTCATAATAAAGACGCAGCTTCATAACACAACAGAAGCGCAAGCGCAAAGGAAAACCACCACCGTCAACGTAACGCAAGAAAATTAAAGAGTTTTGTGAATTAACTGTTTCTTTCACACTAAAATATGTTTTTCCCTGACTAACATGTCATCATTATGACTTTCTTATAGTCCTCTCTTATTGGCTACTGGATATTAGATCGGAAATTCTCTATCCTTATGCATTGTTGTTTGTACAATTTTTGCTTAGCCTCCATATTTAGGCACTACACTTTTGAGGTGAGCACGCCTTGTGTGGGTTAAACGTGCTCACAAAAATAAGATTTGTGTTGTTAAATGTTAAATTAAACAGTAAATTTAGACTAAGCTTTTCAACCAGTATAATGGTCAATACCTGTGTGGTGTTTGGTTGTAGTTTCTCGAATAGCAGAAGCAAAACCAAGGAAAGGGAAATATGTTTTAATACGTAGGTTGGTATACTTATTTTAGTGATTTTTCGGTGGCATATTTAGTGAAATATGTTATACATTATCATGAGAACGATTCTGTATTGTTTGTTAAATTTTAGATTTCCAACTCGGAAAGGCCGTTGAGAAGCAGACAAAATTGGCAACCTCTCTGGTTTATAAGAAACCTCTTGCTAATTCACCCATTTAGCTATTACGAGAAATAATTATCAAATTATGTGCTTATATCAGAACCGTAAGAGTAGGGGGCGGAATGCAATGGTAATTGTCGGGATATTCCTCCATCGAAATTTTTTATTACTATCATACATTCTACTACAGCTTTAAACCAATACGTAATATATGGCACAGCCTTCTGTAACTTAACAAGACATTAGAACAAAAGTAAGTTATGACTCTGCCGCGATGTCTACTGCAATAATACCAAATGTACCAATAATAACTTCTGACAGGCCAAAAATGTAACGTTTTAAATATTCCTTCAACTAGAGATATCTCTCCTTCAATTGTCCTTTGCTCTTTACTTCAAAAACTTGGAAAAACAATTAATTTGACAGATATTGCGTATGGTGTATATGGTAGTGTACCACAAGATGGTGGCTGGGCTCAAGAGTTATTTCAACAAAATGGAAGCATTTCCGCCCTGTTGTCTCAAATATGTCTCCGCAGTGAGGTGAATGCATGTTCACTCATGATCTTTCAGTTGGCAACGGATCCCGCTAATTATTGCTGGGAATGAAGACGTATTGAACTGAAGTTGAGAATAATTATTTACCACTGTCACAGAAGAGGTTAGATATGCCTTTCTCATCTCTGTAGGCAGCGTTCAACTCTTTTGCTCTTGTTTGGGATACAGTAGTGCTTCCCACGTGATCAAGTATACATAAAGGGCCATTCACATTGAAAATTAACCGTACACGCACTGACTTAGAATATAGACCATGCACCATGAGCATTCTCAATGACAAACGTAAACATAGACAATAACCAATCAGAAATTAAAACAAGTGAACTTGTTGGTCTCGTGTCAAGCCTGATTGAGAGACCTCTGAGCAAAATTAAGTGGTCTTTCACGCTCAGTATAGAATGGGATGCTGGGAACCACTACAGTTAAACAGCGTCCATAAATAAAACTCCATTTATATTCTCACCATTTCTGCTAATTATCATCTCGATATGCATGAAATAGAAGAATAATGCTTTTAATAATAATTTATTACTGAGATGTAGAGAAAGTCATGTTGATGGAACACAATATTTCCACTTTCTCTACACGTACTATGTACGTAGTGTATAGAGAAGGTATTGTATTGCACCCACAAAATCGATACCGAGATTTCACAGGAAATACATGTTTTGGGTCCCCCTGAATTAAAAAAAAACATTTTTGGTAAAAGGTCCGTGTGTGTGCGTGTGTGTGTCTGTTTACAGCATAGCTCAAAAACGAAAAGACCGTTAAATACCGAACTTAGTATTTACGTTTAGTATCTTCCAGGGATGCGACACGAAGATTTTGAGAAAAATCCCCCCGCCCACAACTACCCTTTACATGGAACTTTTTTCGAAAATTTTGATTTTCTGAAAAATGACTAACGATTTTGATTAAAATATCGTATATTAAAGCTATTTACCTGGAAAATAAAATGTATATCTTGAATTTTCTGGGAGTAGCTTCTGAAGAGCACTTTATTCTGGATCAATTTTACGGAATTTTGCATAACTGGTAAACCGTAAAAGACAGACAGAACTTTACTTGACAAAAAATGTAGAGCTCGTTAAAACACACAAATTGTGTTATATACATCTTTTTCGTTGAGTTGACCGTCTCCGAGATATTTCTAGCTATTGATTGCAGTTTTAAAATACTCCTTTTCTCACACGGAAACTTGTCAACACCTGGCCATGCATAGAAACGGATTTCAATCACACAGCAACCAGCTTTTAAGGCACTTGACTGTTGGTTTAGCCTAGTGTATTCCCCAATTTCCCCTCTAATTATGACGAATTAAGTAATTAGACAATTTTTGCTAATTATTATTTCGTTATGCATGAAATAGATAAAAGAATAAGCCTTTTAATGATAATTTATTATTGAGATGTAGAGAAAGTCATGTGGATGGAACACATAGTATTTTTACTTTCTCTATACGTACTATGCACATAGTGTATAGAGAAGGTATTGTAATGCACCCAAAAATACGAAACCGAGATTTCACCGGAAATATATGTTTTAGGGTACCTTGTATCCAAAAAAAAAGTATTTTCAGAAAAAGGTTCATGTGTGTCCGTGTGTCTGTAAACACGGTAACTCAAAAACGAAAAGTCGGTAAAATACCAAACTTGGTATTTAAGTTTAGTATCTTCCAGGGATGCGACACGAAGATTTTGAGAAAAATCCCCTCACCCCAAACTACCCTTTTAATGGAACTTTTTTCGAAAATTTTTATTTTCTAAAAAATGGGTAACGATTTTGATTAAAATATCGTATATTAAAGATATTTACTGGATAAATAACATGTATATTTTGAATATTTCTGGGAATAGCCTCTGGAGAGTACTTTATTCTGGATGAATTTTACGAAATAATGAATAACTGCTAAACCTAAGAGATGGACAAAAACTTACCACACAAGAAATGTAGAGCACCTTAAAACACACAATTTATGTTAAATACATTTTTTTCGAGGAGTTGATCGTTTTTGAGATATTCCTTATTTTTGGTTTCAGCTTTGAAAAACTTGTACTTTTCTCAAACAGGAATTTGTCAACGTGTGTCCATACAAACAAAAGAACTTCAGTCACCTAGTAACCAGCTTTTGACTTCACTTTAACCTATGATACTCCCTTATTTCGCTTCTACTAACAAGGAAGCAAGTAATAAGACTATTTCTGCTAATTTTTTCTCGATTAGCATGAAGTAAATAGAAGTATTAACTTTTAAGAATAATTTGTGCAGAGATGTAGAGTAAGTCGTGTGAATGGAACACATAAGGTTTTTTAAATCTTACATTAACTATGCAAAGTTCAAGTTGGAGTATGGTTTTGAGGTTAGTTGCCAAGTTTTAATTGACGCCACGTCGTAGCTAGGAGATATCCGTTGTACACAACGGCATGCTTAGTAATCAGTCAGATGGCATCTTATTCTCTTCACGCACTAATCCACAGCAATGAATGTAAACGAAAGAGAGAGTGCATAAGCACGTAACTATAAATGGCATTATCCATTTGATCGATGCCATGGATAACGTGTACAGACAAATGACGGGCTTGCAGACTTCGATCGTCATTAGGCATAGTTTCTTGAGCAACGATATCGAGAAACGGAGATTTCACGAAAATGCACGTTTAAGAGACTCCGGGAATAAAACATCTGATGTGTTCCATTCACATGACTTTCTCTACCTCTCTGCAACAAATTATTGTTGAAAAGTCTGTGCTTCTATTTACTTCATACTAATCCAGAAAAAATCAGCAGTAATAGTCCTATTACTTGCTTCCTTGTAAATAGAAACGAAATAAGGGAGTTTGTTTTGTATGGGTAGGAACTGTTAAATTCCTTTAGGAGAAAAGTTTTTTGAAGCTGAAACCAAAAAGGAATATCTCAAAAAGCGACCAACTCCACGAAAAAAATGTATATAAGATAAATTGTGTGTTTTAAGGTGTTCTACATTTTTTGTGTGGTAAGTTTTTGTCCATCTCTTACGGTTAGGTAGTTATGCAAAATTTAGTAAAATGCATCCAGATTAAAGTAGTGTTCAGAGGCTATTCCCAGAAAATTCAAAATATACACTTTATTTGTCAGGTAAATATATTTAATATACGATATTTTAATCAAAATCGTTAGAGCCATTTTTTAGAAAATCAAAATTTTCGAAAAA
Organism: Hymenopus coronatus; assembly: GCA_030762935.1. Lineage (NCBI taxonomy): Eukaryota > Metazoa > Arthropoda > Insecta > Mantodea > Hymenopodidae > Hymenopus > Hymenopus coronatus. Next base: position 46,412,239 of record CM060899.1, read on the forward strand.
GTTCCATGTAAAGTGTAGTTTGGAGTGGGGGCATTTTTCTCAAAATCTTCATGTCGCATCCCCGGAAGATACTAAACTTAAATACTAAGTTTGGTATTTTACCGACTTTTCGTTTTAAGTTCACAGACACATGGACACACACGGACCTTTTTCTGAAAATATTTTTTTTGGATGCAGGGGACTCTAAAACATATATTTCCGGTGAAATCTCGGTATTACATTTTTTGGGTGGAGTGCAATACCTTCTCTATACACTATGTACATAGTACGTGTAGAGAAAGTAAAAATATGCTCAAAGAATAGAAGTGGTCACGCTGGGAGAGGGCGAGGCTCGAATTGTGAGTACCAACATAAATAACTGCCATTAAGGGCCACTTTTTGTGCATGTCAAAATACATTACTTTTGAACATACGTGTTCATAGCCTTAGAAATTGACCTGCCTTATTTACGACTCATTATTTTGATTTTTACTTTTTCTACACGTGCTATGTACATAATGTATAGAATAGGTATTGCACTCCACCCAAAAATTCGATACCGAGATTTCACCGGAAATATATGTTTTAGAACTCCCTGTATAAAAAAAAAAAAAAAGCACCTTTAGAAAAAGGTCCGTGGGTGTCCGTGTGTCTGTGAACATGATAACTCAAAAACGAAGAATCGGTAAAATATCAAACTTGGCATTTAAGTTTAGTATCTTTCGGGGATGCGACACGAAGATTTTGAAAAAAATCCCCCCACCCCAAACTACCCTCTACATGGAACTTTTTTCGAAATTTTTGATTTTCTCAAAAATGGCTATAACGATTTAATTAAAACATCGTATATTAAAAGATAGTTACTTGACAAATAATATGTATATCTTGAATTGTCTGGGAATAGCCTCTGAAGCCTACTTTACTCTGGATAAATTTTACGGAATTTTAAATAATTGCTAAACCTCAAGTGATGGACAAAAACTTCCCACACAAAACACGTAGAGTACCTTAAAACACACATTTTATGTTATATACATTTTTTTCGTGAAGTTAATCGTTTTTGAGATATTCCTTGTTTTTGATTTGAGCTTTAAAAAACATACATATACTTTTCTCATACAGGAATTTGTCAACTTCTGTCCATACAAACAAAGGAACTTCAGTTACACGGCAACCAGCTTTTGACTATCACTTTAACTTATGGTACTCTCTCATTTCGTTTCTACTTACTATTAAGCAAGCAATAAGACTATTTCTGCTATTATTTTCTCGATTAGATTGAAGTAAATAGAATCATAAGTTTTTACTATTCCCACTGCATTGTTTTTGCTCAGATCTTGAATATGGCTTACAAAATAGCAGAGTGGATGTAATCAGGGGTACCAGTTGTAATGGCAATAGCAAAGCAGGATCCAACTACTCACATGACTGGGCGAGATAATGAATACTTGACGGCAGCAATTATTTTGTTCACGTTTGGAAAATCATTACACCTTCCTGTGGTGTCAAGACCCTGTATTAAACAGGTTAAATGAGGCAGTATGTTTCGTGCTGGCTTTAAAATGCGACTGCAAGGCGTGGTTTTCTGTTAACATCATTTCGTGTTTAAAACACAGCAGAAAAATAATCTTGTGTGTTCCATTCACATGACTTTCTCTATATCCCTGCAACAAATTATTCTTAAAAAGCTTATACTTCTGTTTACTTTATGCTAATCAGAAAAAATTAGCAGAAATAGTCATATTACTTGCTTCCTTGTAAGTAGAAGCGAAATAGGATATGGATAGGAGTTGACAAGTTCCTGTATGTGAAAAGTATGTTTTTCATAGCAGAAACCAAAAATAAGGAATGTCTCAAAATCGACGAATTCCTCGAAAAAATGTATACAACATAAGTTGTGTGTTTTAATGGGCTCTACATTTTTTGTGTAGTAAGTTTTTGTCCATCTCTTACGGTTTAGCAGTTATTCAAAATTCAGTAAAATTCATCCAGAATAAACTACTCTTCAGAGGCTAGTCCCAGAATATTCAAAATATACATTTTACTTGTTAGGTATTTGTCTTTAGTATACAAATTTTAATCAAAATCGTTAGTGCCATTTTTGAGAAAATCAAAATTTTCGAAAAAAGTTCCATGCAAAGGGTAGTTGGTGGTGGGGGGATCTTTCTCAAAATCTTTGTGTCGCATCCCTGGAAGATACTAAATTTAAATACCAAGTTTGGTATTTTACCTACTTTTCGTTTTTGAGTTATCGTGTTCACAGACACACGGACACACACACACAGCATTTTTTCCGAAAATGCTTTTCTTTTTTTGATAAAGGGGACCCTAAAACATATACTTCCGGTGAAATCTCGTTATTTAATTTTTTGGTGGAGTGCAATACCTTCTCTATACACTATGTACATAGTGCGTATAGAGAAAGTAAAAATAAAATAATATTTTATAAGAATATTATGTTACAGAATAGTAGAGAAGGTCATGTTGTTAGAACACATCAGATATATACGCACAAAGCATGTTAAAGCACGTCACATCAACTTTGGTGGCTTTGCTAAGTTTCAAAGTGTTACAAATTAGTGGACTCGACCATTAAGAACAAAAATGGAGGCTTAGGAATCACAGCCAGCAAGAGAGCCTTTCTTCGCTCCGTTAGCTAGCATTCTTTGCTTAGATCCATTTGTTAGCGGTTCCCCAATTTCTGTCCCTTTCTTGACTTGAAGCTAGCGCACAAGCCATTAACTTCTTTAACAAGGAGTCTAATTGCGAGGCCACTGACAAAAGATTCTCGAGCAATTCCATTGAGCACCCGGAAGTTGCAGCTCCTCCTGCTCGTAAAAATATTTTCCATTTCGCACTGTCTAATGATGAATTCAGGCAACTTTATTTTTATAATCCCACCTTACTTAGTTTCTCATTACGCTTTGTTTGTAACCTACAGTTCTAATCTGTTGCTTTCGCAGTTCCACAAAGTGCTCCTACCTTTATGGCAGACCTCACAAATTTGTAACGCTAAACCTGATGGATCTGTGAAATTTGACCTAAAATTGCAAAGAATTAAAAACATGTTTTATAGTAAAATTATATTAATTAGGATTATATATACGTATATATACCGATATATTTACTTTCTCTAGACGTAAGTGCTATGTACAGAGTGCGCACAAATTCCGTAAACACCTGTATTAAATTCAAACTAACGTGAAAGAGAAGTACAAGTTTCCAATATTTATGTAATTAAATGTTTCTCCTTCCATCTTAGGACTCCAAAACATGGGTATGTATCCCCCCATTGACTCTGCACAGCCGCCATATTCTCGTGCTCATCTTGCTCAACATCATTGGAGTCACTGTCTGGAAAGCTACACCTTCTCTTGCATGTAACCCGATAGTGCATTATCTGGAGTTGTTAGATCAGGGCTTCTTGGAGGCCACGTGAGATTGTCCGATCCTCTACTGATTTCCAAAGACTGCGTTCAGACATTGTCGAACGGCCACTGAGAAGTGAGCTGGCGCCCCATCATGTTGAAAGCAAACCCTGTTTAAGATTCCCGCGTTTTGCAGCTGTGGGGGGAGCCAGTCATCTGGAGATAAGTGTTCTGATTACCAGGAGCATAAAAATTATGAGTTTGTGTCATTCCGGACCAGACCATGTCACGTGTTTCCTTATGGTTGATTCCGGTACCCCTAACTCTGCAGCACGTTTCCTTAAGGATTTAGCCGGAGATAATTGGATAGATTTTTCCACGTCAGCACAAAGTTCAAGTCTGGTGGATGGTTTTTGCACTTCTCGTCGCGTCGCGCATACTACCCGTTAAAAATGTTTTCCATTCCCACGCTAATGTCTTCTTTGTCGGTGTTGCTTTCAACAATCGCGTAACGAAATCGTCCATGACATTTTTCATTGATTTGCCATTAATTTGACGCTCATGAACCCACACAGTAGACAATTGTATCAGCCATTCTTTCTCAATATCTCGGCATCAACTAATTTGATCCATAAGATTTGTTGATTTGTTGCCATAAGAGCGACAACAATCGAAGTCGTCAACAATGGGTATCTGACAGGACGATCGCAGTTCCGCACATGCGCGGTAGACGCTCTGTATCAAGGAGAAGAAACGTGCGCCATTTTGAGATCGCTGTCAGCCACATATGCTTTGTTGTGCTTGTTTACAATGTCGGTGTTGATTGAAAATCCCGCCGTTTGTGAAATGCGATCTGTGATTCGTTTTCCGAATGCTAGGAAAGTGAAACCAATTGAAATTTATCGGCAAATTTGCGAAGTTTACGGACAAAATGTGACGAGTGATTCAATGGTGAGAAGATGGGTCCGACAGTTCAATGAAGGACGTAGTGAAGTGCACGACAACGCACGACCACACGCTGCAAATGTGACGAAAAACCTCCTACAGGGATTTGGCTGGGACGTGTTTGACCATCCTCCGTACATCCCTGACCTCGCTCCTACCGACTTTAATCTGTTCTTACATCTCAAGTCTTTCCTTGGCGGTCAACACTTCAACAATGACGAAGAGTTGAAAGAAAATGTTTCCAACTTTTTGAAGACACAGGCGGCAACTTCTATGAAGAAGGTATACAAAAACTTGTGCCACGCTATGACAAATTCCTGCAAAATTTCGGCAGCTATGTGGAAAAGTAGTTTTAGAGTTGTAGAATGTTGTGCAATAAACAATTATTCTGTATCTGTACACAATTTAATTTTATTACCAAACGGAACTTACTTTCTGGACGTGAAAGGCCATCAAAACTAATATAATAATCAAATATTATAAACACCAAACTACAACTGTTACCTATTTCGTCCGGGACGATACCTGCTTTGGGGAGGCTTGGGGGTTATGTAATTAGGGACCTTTAAGGGTCCGGGAGGCTTCGGTACCGCACTCAAAGGTCCGCGAGCTGGGACTGCCGCACTAGATCTTCAACAGGAACTGACTGTAACTTTACTGTAAATTCTAAAACAAAACGAAGCGAAGAATTAATTTGGTGTGTATGTGAATCGCGTGCCCGTTCCATTACTGCCCTGCGGCTCCCGGTTTGAACCCCGCTGTCCCTTTCGTGTTTCTCTCAGCTGTGTAGCCTTGCGTGACCTCACGCACACCTCTTATTTCGATACTCTCTTCACCTTTAACTCTCCTTTTGTGCAATATTGAATGTAGATATTCGTGATCGCCTCATTTTATTATACAAACATGACTTCCATTCACATGACTTTCTCTAACTGTTCTGCAACAAACTTTCTTACTTCTTCGAAGTACT